>BTHU01000003.1:69923747-69941247 GCA_036184795.1 Tokudaia tokunoshimensis | reverse complement strand
TTATTTACACCAGAGCCGGTAATAAAAACATCTCAACCTAGCTTCACTAACAACTTCATTTTTCTAAATGCTTTCTAAGGGTGGTAGTCATTGCTGATAATCTACATCTCTAAGTTCTTCTCTAGGGTGGTGACAGTATCATAATCTGCTCCAGTAGCAATGCCTGAAAGATCAAGCACTGTTATTGTGAGTGCCAGAGATACTGTCCATTGAAGGACTGGGAGCCCCCTTGAAGTTTTCATGTAATTCTTAGATTAAGAAGGATCTGAGGGCAGCAAGGAGCAGAACTCCATAACAGCATGAAGTCCTCAGGACACATGGCCCTCAGGGCCGTGCCACACTGAGGTCCCCCCACGTGGCTATGGTAACCTGTGGGCTGCATTCCATGAGTTCTAAAGCCATTTGTCCTTCCTTCTGCATGGCCCTCGGGATGCATGCACTGAAGGCTTGGTCTCAGGAGGGGCACCCTGGGAGTTGATTGGAGCATATTAACCTCATCAGTTGCCACCACCAGTCCATTGCTGAGCTCATGATGAGGGGGCTATTAGGAGGTGTGGCCTAGCCAGAGGAAGCAGGTCATTGCAGACAAGACTACAGGTGTACGTCACTTATTTATTATTTTAAAAATGTGTATGGGTGTTTTGCCTGCATGTATGTCTATGTATCATGTGTGTCTGGTGCTCATAGAGGCCTGAAGAGGCAATTGGATCCCCCTGAGACTGATGTAGACAGTTGTGAGCTGCCATGTGGGTGCTGGGAATGGAACCTGGGTCTAGAAGAGAAGCAGTGCTCTTAACTGCTAAGCCATCTCTCCAGGCCATGAGCACTTGAAGACTACATTTTGACCCTGGTCTCCTACAGTTTCTCCCTCTACTTCTCCACTGCCTGAAGTATGTAGCTTTCCTCACCACACTTTTCCACAGGCCCTGGGAACAATGAACTGAAACCATGGGCCACAATACCGCCTTCCTCTCAAGTGGTTTATCTCAGGTGTCTTATTACAGTGATGAAGGATGATTTATTCTTTTCTTTTCTTTTTTTTTTTTTTTGAGACAGGGTTTTGTGGGGCAAGTGGAGCTGTGCCATCACACAGAACCTGTAAGGCTGAGCCAGCCTAAAACTCGGGAAATCTCAGAATTGAGCACGGTAGGAGTGAGGCGAGCTCCTTGCCAGACTACCTGATCTGGAACATGTAACCATGACACCCGACTGAGAGGACGCGTGGCAATCGGTCACATCGCATAAAAACCTGGAGCTCTCCATGCTAATGAGGTATCCAGATAGCCTTCCTATCTAATTTAATATTTAATTAATATTTAATCCCTGCTTCACCCTGAGTAAGATGTGTGCATTCACATCTGCCATCAAATAAAGCAGTCCGGACATGCGAGGACTGTCTCCTTCTTTCATCAAGGATCACTTGGGGGGTGGGATGGGGTGGGGGCTGCTGTTGTAAACAGCCACGCCTACCCCCCCCTCTCTCTTCCAGCCCCTCTGTACTCTCAGCACTCACTCGGAACCAAATCGGATTCTGCCCCTGTCCTGGGCTCTGCTACCCCCTTCCTGCCTGGTGTGTAGGGAAAGTGCCCACTTGGGGACCCCGGCTCTCAACTTCTCAGGGTACCCCAGTGGCGTCTGGGTATACAGGAGACTGAGAACCACAGCATCTGTCCCAGACCTCACTGTTTCTCACAGTGAGTGAGAAACACTATCAGGAGTGTGTCTGCCTCCCCCCCTCCCCCCCAGCACCTTACCCGCAGCTCTGCAGCTGTGAGGCAGACACGCAACCTGACAGGGTCTCTCTGTGTAGCCCTGGCTGTCCTGGAACTCACTCTGTAGACCAGGCTGGCCTTAAACTCAGAGATCCTCCTGTCTCTGAAATCCTGGTGCTAGGATTAGAGGGCCCCCATAGTTTGTTTTTAATAGTTGCCCCTTATCAAGTTGAGGATGAGGGTTTTAAAGCCAGGAATATGTTTTACGTTTATTATCTTTCTATCTCTATACATATGGTATATATTCTTGGTATTTTAGTTTGTTAGTATGGCAAATTATCTTGATTAATTTTATTTTATTTTATGTGAGTGTTTTGTCTGCATGTATTTACATGCAGTGCTGGAGGAGGTCAGAAGAGGGCAACAAGTCCCCTGGAACTACAGTTAGGATGCGAGCTGTCATGTGGGTCCTGGGAATGGAACCTGGGTCCTCTGCAAAAACTAGTGCTCTCAACTCCTGAGCCATCTCTTCAGCTCCGCCCCTCCCGCCCCCCCCCCCAAGTTTCTCTGTGTAACAGTCCTGGCTGTCCTGGAACTCACTTTGTAGACCAGGTTGGTCTCAAATTCACAGAGATCTGCTCCTCTGTCTCCCGAGTGCTGAGATCAAGTGCATGCGCGCGCCACTGCCTGGTGATCCCGGTGCGTTATCACAGCAATGTAAAAGTAACTAATGCAATATCTGTTCTTGCCTTCTGAATTGATGATTTAAGATGCAAATAAAGAGAAACTCAGTCGCAGCTGGCTTCAACAGAGGAGGCCACAGTGTGAGCACTAGCTTCAGAAGAAGCCTGAAGAAGGACTCACCAGAGCGGGCTTAGGGTGTAGCACTGCGGTGTTGCCCAGCACCCCGCTCTATCCATGAGGATTCTGCTGTCCTCACTGGGCTCTCTCAAGCCAACTCCACCCACGGACCCAAGACGGCTACTATAGGCTCCGGCATCACACACAGACCCAGCAACATCAAGAATGAAGGAAGGGTGGGCTTGGTGGCACAGGCATGTAATTCTAATTACTTGGGAGACTGAGACAGGATGATTACAAGGTCAAGGTCAGCCTAAGAATTTTAGTGAGACCCTTCATTAAAATCAGAAGTAAACAAAGAGGTTTGGGGATCTGGGCCAATGGTAGGACACTTGCCTAGTGTGTGATGGGAGGCCGTGGTTTCAATACTCCATACTGAGGGAAGAAAGGAAGGGAGCCTTTCCCAGAAGTCTTAGAGATGTCCCTTTTATTCATTGGCTGTTATTTGCCTATTTTAAATCAGTGACTGTTAGGAGAATGGGACTATCATGGTAGCCTTAGACTAATTACAATGATAAATAGACTTTCTTCAAGACACGTGGCCCCATGAGGATGAGGTACTTGAACAAATCTTGGGTTTTGTTACAAGGGAGGATGGGTTCGTGGCCACCAGGGAGGAGTCTGTGTGTGTCTCTCGCCATCTGACCGCATCTCTACACGTGGTCAGATGTCTGACCACATCATGGCTTTGACTAAACCCTCCAGTGGTGACTTACTAACTCTCGGCTGTATTCTGAGCTGCCTGAGCGGCGCTTGCAGGACCCAGCCTGAGGTGCCACGCAGCCTTCCCCCCACCCCACTCTACTCTTTCATTTCCATCAGCCCCAAGAGCTCTGCTTCCCACCCTGGACATACCACCCCACACCATTACCTCCCATTCTCAGAAAGGCATCCTTCTCTTCAGGAAGCTTCCTCATGATCCAAGCGCCTCTCTCTCTACCCCAGCAGTACCCCCACCCTCCACCCCCTACCCCCGTGCATTCCCCCTCTTCTCGGTCCTCTGTGGGGCTGGCATTTCTGAAGCCTGAGTGCTCGCAAACTAACTCCACTGACCTGAGGTGCTCTCTGCTGACCAGTCCCGAGACTGCAGGCCTGTTTGTTGGGAGCCCGTTGTGTGATGCACAGTGCTCTGTACATATAATCTTGTGCTGTGAGGGAGGGTGTTTTCCTGTTTGGTCTTTGCTTCTTCCTGTTTCCTTAGTGTGGAGATGTTCCTCCACACACTGCCTGAAACAAGAACTCTTGTCTCAGTTAACCCCGTGTCTATTTTATCTCCCAGTATGCCAATCTTATTTTCAAAAGTCTCCCGGTCTCTCCCTCCTCTCTGCACTGCCTTATGTTGGGCCCTAGCTATCTACATTGTGTGGATGACTCGAGTCAATGCCCCCTCCTCACAGACTCCAGCCGTGTGTCCTTTCTCAGCGGGGTAGCCCTCGGGGTAGCCTTTTGAGGATGCTGCTGTCCAGCCTGGACCTGCTATGCCCTTTCCTCCTCTAGGCAACTTTCTCTGGCTTGTCAGCCACTTCTGGTCAGATTTCTCAGTCATTTCTTTGTTTTTTTTCTTTTTTTCCATTTCTTTATTTTTGTTTTTAAAATTTGAGACAGGGTTTTCCTCTGTAGCCCAGGCTGGCCTGAAACTCATTCTGTGGACAAGGTTGGCCTTGAACTCACAGCAGTTCTGCCCTAGCTTCCTGAGGCACCGTGCGTTACCCTGCTCTTTTGAGAGCCCAAGCTGTATGTGATTGCTTCCGATTTCTCCAGTGTAACTCCCAAGGCCTTTGCTTTGCCTAGAGTACAAACCACAGGTAGTTCTGGAGTCCTCATCCTGGGCCCATTCTGTTCGGTTTCTAGGAAGTTCCCAGACCTGCCTGCTAAAGGATCCAGCTCTTTACCATGATAGCACCTAGCTATACCTTGTCATGGTCACATGGTGATGGGGATAAAGTGCTCTTTGGTGGTCCTATTTAGCGGGGATGCTGCTGAGGGAGGTAGGAAGTCTGACACATACCTTGTTGCTCGATTAGGATCAGGACAGTGCTGGAGAGGCAAGTTCAGTGTATTAATGGGGCCTGTGTTAGTTGTGGAGTCGGGATGCCTTTCCCAAGGAGGCTTGGTTTATGCAGGGACTCTAGGGTTGAGGATTAATTAGCAGGTGACCAAGCAAAGAGGTGAGAGGGGTTGGTGGATTGCAGGCCTCTGTGGTGCTATGAGCTGAGCAGACTTGACTCTGAGGCACCGGAAGGAGACGGGGGAGGGGTGGCAGTGTGCAGCGTATGTGGGGAATGGGAAATGATACCTAGGGGAGAGTGGAGTCTCTCGAAGGAGGGTTGTGTTTTATCTTGACAGCTCTGGAAAGCCACTGTGGGATTGTTTAGCAGAGGAGTGATGGGTCTGAATTTTCATTTCCAGAAGATTCCTTGCTGACACATGGAGCATAAATCTCAGGGTTGGAGGGGAACTGGGGAGTGAAGTAGAGTAGATACAGAGAGGAAGGAGGGCAGTAGCCAGGAGCATTTAGGAGGTTGGGTCAACAGGATGGCGTGGCAGGTGCCTAGGATGGCACCCGGCACACAGGACTGCCTGGGGGAGGGCTGGATGGTTTGGAGAGGCAGACCAAGTTAGTGGAGACATGGCTGTCACTCCTCAAGGGCGCTCCTACATTATTCAGCTATAATTTCTGTGTGAGCACAGCAGGGGCCCTAGGAATGTCTGCTTCCCGAGGGGCTCTACGATTTGGACAGCCAGCACATGGGTCCTACCTCTGTGACAGATAAGGGGAAGCTCTTCTGAGGTGGTTACAATCGGCCCCACTGATGGCTCTGCCTGTCCCAACAGCAGAGGAGCACAAGTGGGGATTCAGTGTGTGTGTGTGTGTGTGCGCGTGTGTGCATAAATGTTCGTGTGTGTGTGTGTGTGTGTGTGTGTGCATGTATGTGTGCATATGTTTGTGTGCATGCATGTTTGTGTGCATGCATGTGTGTGTGTGCATGTGTGTGTGTGTGTGTGCGCGCGTGCATGTGCATGCATGCGCCCAAGTGTGCTGTGGAGTAGGGAGGGGCGTCACCACCATTCACTGATGTCTCTCTTGGCTGGGGCCATAATCTGACTGCAAGTGGCACTTCTGTTCCAAGGACTTGGGCTATTTGTCTGACACTAACATGGAGCTCCCAGATTTCTCCCCTGGTGTGCAGCCGGGGAGTTTAACACTATAAGAAGGAATGGAATACTACTCTGCAATTAAAAACAATGAATTCACGAAATTCCTAGGCAAATGGTCAGATCTTGAAAATATCATCCTTAGTGAGGTAACCCAATCACAAAAGAACACACATGGTATGCAGTCACTGATAAGGGGATATTGACCCAGAATCTCGGAACACCCTAGACACAACACGCATATCAATAGATTTCCAAGAAGATGCAAGGAGAGACCCCTGGTCCTGGAAAGACTGGATGTAGGGGAATGCCAGGACAGAGAAGCAAGAGGGGGTTGAATGGGGAAAAGAGGGAGGGAAGGGGGCTTATGGGACTTTCGGGGAGGGAGGAAACGGGAAAGGGGAAATGATTTTGAACGTAAATAAAAATACAAAAAAAAAAAAAAAAAAGAAGGAGGCCACAGTCGTCAGAGGCTCAGGTGTCTGAGCACAGTCCGTCTCAGGCCCTGTGCTGGCTCTGAGTGAAGAACAAGACAGGTGTCCAGGCCCCTCAGGCTCATGGGCTCCATGTGTACCTTGGTCTAGAGGTGCCGCTCAGAGCAAGCCACTGAGCTACACAGCATCTTGGCGATGCTGTTTGGGATGCAGGGGTTGTCCTGGACTTGATCTTGCTGCTTCCGGAGAGTTTCTTTTTATTTCTCTTTCTCTTAACTTTCTATTTTTACTCATTAAAAAATATTACTAATGTGGAGCCTGGAGGACAATGTCGTCGTAGAGTAGGTTCTATGAAGCAGACTCAGACCATGGGGCTTTTGCAGCAGATACTTCACAGAACAACCTTCCTCGCCCTTTGGAGATACCACTCTTGCTAACCTGGAACTTAATGAGAAGCCCAGGCTGGCCCAGAACTTGTCAAAAACCCCCCTCTCCTGAACAATGCGCAGTTCTCTTTTCGAAATTTTTATAATGAGAAAGTATTTACTATTAAGACTCAGAGAACCATGCTTATTAAATCCACGTGTGCTGGGCGTAAGCGCTGTAGCATCCAAGAGGAAGCTGTAGCTGCAGGAAGAGCTTGAGTTCAAGCCATCCTGGGCTACATTGTGAGTTCCAGGCTAGCCCGGGATGTACAGCAAGACTGTCTCAACACCTACCTCCTCTTCCCCCAACACACACAGAGGCATGCATGTACATACATCTACTACAAAACAAAACCAATCCCCTCTTTACATTTATAGATTGGCATAGGTCAGGAAAGTATTCCAAGCAATATAAAGAGAATTTAATGACTGTTGGTCCTTTTGTAATTAACCTTACAAGGTGGTGCTTAATGTTCCTTTGCTCAGAAGTTCTGTAAGTTTAGTTTCACAAAAGTTGAGTTGTTTCTCAAGACAGGGAGGCAGACTTATTGATTTACTGATCCATTCCTTTAGCAAACATTTATGGAGTTCCCAGTATGCTCCTGGCACTGACCGAGATACTGGGAAACATAAACACTGTGTTGAGAATGTGATGTGGGATTAATTAACTCAGTGTGTGGATGTAGAGGCCAAGAAAAATCCTCATTTGGAAACATCATTTCAATAGGGTCTTGAGGGGTGAATAAGAGTTCTCTAGTTAGAGAGAGAAATGGAGGCTTTGGGAATTAGTTTTGGAGACATGTGTGCTATAAGGAGTACATAGATTATTTATAGACCGCTGTCTTCTTCCTGGCCAGGAAATCAGGGTGAGGAGCAGGGTTCAAAGGTCTGAGCTTGCGGTGACAAAACTCTTTTGAGACCTGGCTTTTTCCTAATTCTGACTTTAAATGAAAACTTATGGTGAGCAAAGCGTCTGTGTCATGACCCCTCCACCCAGTGGGGCCACTAGATGCAGGAACTGGAAATGTCTGGATCCTGCTGGACTAGGAGAAGAGACTGAGTCCTGGATTTCCGCCTGCGTGCAGAAGCAGGGATGCTCCCAGAGGGGACCCAGGGCTGGGGATATTAAGAGTCAGCATGTCAGCTGGGCTTGCCGGGCACCTTCTGTTCCCTGCTGCCCTCCCCCAGTTCTGGTTTCTTCCTTCTGTCCACAGCCGTCCATCACCTCCCTTCTTCCTGTCCTTTCCTTCTTTCTCCCATTGCTCGGTCTCACCCCGATCTGTTTGTCTGTCTGTCTGTCTGTCTGTCTGTCTGTCTGTCTGTCTATCTGTCACACCTCCCCCAGCTTTCCTTCTCACATCTCCTGCTCGCCTTGGGGCCACATCCTCAGGGTCCCTTCAGCTTGTCTTTAAGGGCATCTGGAGGGGGCAGAGTCCAGGTATGTCGAGCAGGTTGCTGTCCTTCTCTGTCTTTTTAGAATCTGGGCTTGTATGCAGGAATTCAGAGGGCTCCTTCTCCTTCCACTCTTACACGTCTCTACCTGGGCTGAAACCTATCTAGGCGGATAATCAATCGTCAAGCTTCCTCCAGGATATTGAAGACCCAGATGTTCATATCATTTGCTCGTAAGTTCCACAAAAGGCTTTGTTTCCCTGGTATGCGATAGAACAAATCTTTAATGAGATTCTTTCCCCAAATCTCTCTAATAAAGTCAGCCGTGTGTGTCCCCCACATTTTTCACAGGGCCAGCAGGTTGTCATTTGGGTGCAGCCTCTGCCTCACTCCTTCCTGTCTGAGCTGCAAGGGCATTGAGCTGGCGCATGTCTTCTGGGTGCAGACTGGGTGCAGCTGCTCTAGGGAAAGAACTCACAGCCCGGGGCCCCTGGTGACCCAGCACCCCCGTTTCCAGGAGCCAGCGATAACTGTTGTGTCCTAGATCCCAACTCCTGGGCCAACTTCAGCCATTGAAATCAGTCCCTCGCAAAGCGGAGGCACCCCCACCTTTTGGCAAAGAAAGGTTTAGGTCTGAGTACGTGACCATTTTATGGTAGGGAGGAAGGAAGTCTAGGGGCTTCTAGAGCAGTTTCCCCTGTTGTTAAGTAGAGATGCACAGGGTTGACTTCCCTGGCTCTTTCCAAACCCTGATGGGATGTCTGCCTATGTTGTGGTTGTGGGTCTGTGAGAGGAAGCAGGAGATAATCCTGTAAGGAACAGTAGGCGTGTGCCAGGCTCCTGGACACCAGGCTCCTGGCACAGGCCACAGCTCTCCACTCCATAGGTCTGTGGCCATCAGTCCAAAGTCTCAAGACAGATCTCCATTTGAATGAGGTACCTAAAGCCCTAATGGGCTTAGCCAATTAAGCTCTCCTTCCCAGACACTCTTCCCTGCAAAAGCTATTTAACCTCAGGCCCGCCCTGAGAAAGTGGGGTATGGTTTCACTTATCATAACTCTCTGCCAAGACAATAAATGCTTTAAAACCATGAACTACCTTTTCTCATCAGGATCCAGGGGAACAATGGAGCAGGTCTTCCTCTAAAGAGCCATGGCTCAGTGGTTAAGAGCACCCACTGCTCTTCCAGAGGTCCTAAGTTCAAATCCCAGCAACCACGTGGTGGCTCGCAACCATCCATAACGAGATCTGATGCCCTCTTCTGGTGTCTGAAGACAGCTACAGTGTACTTACACATATAATAATAAATAAAGCTTTTAAAAAAAAGAAGGCTAGTCTCACATAGGAGGCCTCCCTACACTCTCAGACATGGTCTTCACCAAGCCACCAGCCTGAACAAGTCAAGGACACTCTCATTCCGCCCCCTCCCCCGGGACTCAGCAGGAGCTCTCTCCTCCCCCCTCTTTTCCCTTTGACTAGAGTCAGCCAGCGGGACCCCAATCTGTTTATGCATCATCGAGCGGCGTCTGGGGGGTCCAAGAGACTGAGAACCTGACGTGTGGGCCAGGACCCACGAGCCTGACTCTGCCAGTTCCCTGGGGACCGCAGACTGCCCTTCCCCAACCCCGGGGAGGGGTCGTGTGGCTTCTCACAGTCCAATGCCCACCCACCTGCCTAGGTGCCAACGCCCATCAAGACTTCCCATGTCCTGCCTCACCCAGTGACCCCAGCCCTGAGCAGATTCGGGATACCATTTTAACCCACAGTATGCTGGGGATGGAGAAGCACAAACTCCCAAAGAACTAGGTTCTGGTCACAAGTGCCACCAATTAATGTGACTTCTAATTCCCAAGGTAGGAAATAATGGACATGTACTTGAGATGTTATTTTTTTCCTGGCAATTAGCATCATCTGAGCAGATACAGAGAGCCTCCCCCACCATGATTTATAAGGGAGGCTGAAGTTGAGGTGAGGAAGTAACCTTGGCGTCAGATGGTCTCCATGTTGGAGCGCCAGGTTTGTGGTCCCACACAATGACAGACCACCAGAGAGCAGTTCCCTTTCTCTGAGTTGACACTCCCTTTGCTCAGAGTGAGTACTGAGTACACACACATGCTCAGAACTTGTCAGTTCTCTTCTCCTTAGATGTGTTTATCTTCTAGCTATTTTTAAAGGGACGGAGAGGTGCCAGGTGCAGGGAGCTATTTAATGACATTTCAGTGCTGGGGAAATTTTACACAGAGACCGTTCTGAGTCCTTTACCCACAGTTGTTCAAAGTACAAATCACATCTCTAATGCCAGCAATGGCGTTGAGGGGGAGGAAGATACACCCGAATCTCGATTCTCTATGGTGATGAGGGGCGTGGATAATTGGAAGCAGCAGATAATCCCCGAACCTGCTTTGAGTCACTGGCGTCCATCGCCTCCCCCAGTGTCGGTTTTTTTGTGGTGCAGCTGATAAACTGCCACACAGACTCACGTTTCTTCTCTCCCATTTCCCTGTGTGTTTCTTGGCAAAGCTACTGACTTGCTTTAAAATGGCCCAGGCTGAGGTGACAGAGGAGATACAAGAAGGCCTGGAAGCTTCGAGGCTGTGCTTTGAGTTGGGCTAGTGTGGCTGCGACTTCTCCAGGCATTCTAATGCTGCAATACAATTCCTCATGTTGTGGGACTCCCCGGTCTTAAAATCATTCAATTGCTACTTCATAACTGTAATTTTGCTGTTACGAATTGTAATGTAAATATCTGATATGCAGGACGTCTGATACACCCCTGTGAAAGGGTCTTTGGACCTTTGGTTGATTGAGAACCGTTGCTCTGGGGTGGGTCAGGTGGGAAGGTTTCAGGACCCTCAGGTGGACGGGAGCTCAGCGATGCCTGGCTACTCTCTTCAGGTGGGCACAGCCAACTCCATCGATGTCCTGGGACCTGTGCCTAGAGCCCCCATTCCTTGGAAACAGGCATCACTACCCTTCTCTTTCACAGGAACATGGCCAAAGATGAGTCTGCTCTTTGGAGGGGCTTTGAAGTCTTGACTCAAGTTCCCTTTTGAGTTAGTGAAGTACATACCCTCAGAAAAGGGGACTGAGAAGCCAGGGCTGGTGACATAATCATAGTTACTCAGGAGCTATTGAGGCAGAAGGATCATGAGTCTGAAACTAGTCTGGGCAACTTAGTGAAGAAAATGAAGAGGGGCGGGGAAGCAGCTCAGTAGGAGGATGCTTGCCTCCCTCGTATGCGCAAGGCTCTGGGTTCCATTCCCAGGGGCGTGAGAGGAACAGTCAAGAGATAACCTAAACCTGGGGCTGGAGCGATGGTTCAGTGCTTAGGAGCACTGACTGCTCTCCCAGAGGTCCTGAGTTCAATTCTCAGCAACTACCTGGTGACTTAGAACTACCTGTAACAGAATCTGATGCCCTCCTCTGTTGGCAGATGTACAGGAAGACAGGGAACTCAAATACATACCTAAATAAACCTTTAAGAAAACAAAACTTGGGGCTGGAGAGATGGCTCAGTGGTTAAGAGCACTGACTGCTCTTCTAGAGGTCCTGAGTTCAATTCCCAGCAACCACATGGTGGCTCACAACCACCTGTGAGGGGATCTGATTCTCTCTTTTGGTGTGTGTGAAGACAGAACACTCATATGAAATAAATATTTTGAAAAACAAATAACCAAACCAACAAAAAAAATCCCCAAACCTTACTAGGTCCCTAGCCACGCCACATTCATTACTTCTTGGGAGTCAGTCTCTTCTGTTGGGCTGGACTGACCGGACTAAGAGATATTTACTCTTCCCTTGTCTCTGCTGCTAGCAGCGCCCAAATCAACTTCCTAAATCCAAACTCAGGGTCTCTTGCTGGCTACTTCTCTTCAGCAGTTTTGATCAGCTGAGGTTGGAGTGCGGGCAGCCTGCACCTCTCCATGGGCGTGGGGAAGTTGATGGTCAGTCTGACGGTTACTGGGAGATGCTGAAATGACGCCCTGGCCAGAGTCAAGGCTCCCATTGCTGGACATGGCTACACTAGACAATGTACTGATGGTGGATGATGGGAGCTGTGGCTGGTGTTTGCTCTCCTTTTTTTCCTTGCCCTTTCTCTGGTCCCCTTGGCTCAAATGAAAAAGGCAAGTTGCGACAAGCTACTGGTCTTTCTTGAGCCCCCAGGGGGCTCACATTTGCCAGTTCGTGGGGGCTACTGGACTTAATAATCACTTGTAGAAGGAAGAAAACTGCATTGAGAAAAGAGGATTAGCACTCAGCAGGCTTCCCAGGAGTTCCTAGAATGGGGCCACAGGACTGTGGGAGCAGCAATTTGTCATAAAAATGGCCCTGGGAACACAGTTTCGGAAACTATCAGAGTAGGCAAGGTTTCCTAATGATAGGAAAAAACCCTCCCCAGCTGGAATAATGGCTTTTACTTGGCACTCGTTCATTCTGAACACACAGCCTTACCTATCCCCCCTCGGATGTGTGATTTTGGAATACTAGATGGGAAGGAGTGAAGACAGGGGTGGACCTGAGTCTGGACTCAGGGGCAGGTCCCCAGGTCTGCATACCAGTGTCACTATAAATGGGGACAACTTCATACAGAGAGCTCCTGGCAAATGGTTCAGTTAGAAAAGTCTCAGGTCTCTTCCTCTATGTCATCTCCATCCTCTGTACACCCAACTTTAGTCATATGCACATATATGTACCCACACACATACATGTACATACATCATGTTCCTTCTCCTGTCTCTGTCCTTCTCATGGCTCCCTAGAATGTTCCTATTCTTGTCTTCCAAGAAGTGATGGGGGAGGGGTGGTAAACATGCTGGCCTGTCCTCTCTCTGTCTGCCACTTATACAGACCCTGGATGAGACAACATGACTCCCAGAAGGCCACCTTGGAAGTCATGCACAGTGACTTTTAGGGCTGGTGTGCTTTCCCCCATGTCCTCTTCTGGAAGGTTCCGAAACATGAAGCCACTTGGTCCTGTCCAGCAGCAGGTGTCTCTGGTTAGGATGCTTAACACGAGACTTGAGTCTGTGGCAAAGTGTTGTTGTAGCCTGGAAAGTCGGTGGCAGCTGCAGGGACTTCACTGTGGAGAAGAACCTCTGATTTTATGGCTGGAAACAGAATAGGTGGTAGTGTCCTGGTGTCCCAGAGGAGATGTTTTAGAATAGTGATGTCCTCTGGTCTTGTGGTGGTGGCGAGATTAAAGGTGACAGTCATATAGTGGGAGCCCACTGCAGGGAATATTCTGAGCCTATGACTGGTAAGGGAGTGGCTAGCGCTGGTGACGATGAGGTGGTTCTTGGCTGTACCAATGAGGGGGCATGTGGCGATCTGGGGTACTTCTGCCCACAGCGTGGCACAGTGGCCAGGAACCCAGCCCAGAAACACTTGGACTATGACTGGTTTGTATAAGTAAAAAGGCCGTGGAAGGTCTTCCCGCAGACTTGTTCTGTCCCTAGCTCCCGGCTTCTCAGCCCTCTCTTCCTCCCAGTGTCCTGTTGAGAGACACCGGCCAGACTGATTAAGTGTCCGTTTTGACGGGGAGCCTGTTTAGACACTTATTGCTTTTCTAATCCTGGCTAAATCGACATTGGTTTTGTCAGCCTCCCGACACGGGTCAAGCTTGTTGCTTCCAATTTCAGTTGATTTCCGTCTTGTCACTCTTGTTCCTTCCACAGTCCGTCTAATCCTCGGGCTCTCAGCCGCCCAGTCCCTCCCGTGAAGCATCCGGGCTGCCTCCTAGGCTTGGCAATTAGAGACCTGGTCTCCAGCCGGGAGGACAGCTTCGGATTATTGCTGAGGAGGGAGAGCGCAGCCGCGTGTCCATAGCAACCCTCTGGCTTTCACCTTTACCAGGAGGCAAGGGAAGGCATAGGCAAGCATGGGGCCGCATCTCAGCTGGATCTCCGGCCCGCATCTCAGCAACGCGCTGGATCTGGGGCCTCAGTCCTGTGGGTGTAGTGAGGGGAGACAGTGGTGACATGAGGCTGGGGTTGTAAGGACGACAGGGCAAGGAGATGCTGAGGTGGGCTGCTGATGCGCTCAATTGGGACCAAGATCAAGGTCAGGGGACCAAAGAGACCTGGTGCCCAGCTTGTGCTAAGATGTGTGAGTTTTTTAAGTTCCCTCCTAGCTTACTTTTCTTTCAAGGAAGTGTGGGCCTGAGGCAGCTCTGTGCGCCTGTCCAGCCTTCCCACTCAAAAGCCCCGTGCTGTCCTCACAGGGCATCAGGACTTGCGCCTTCTCTACCACATATCGAGACTCCACCGAGTCCTTTGTGCTATTTGAGGCCAACATGGTCTACATAGTGTGTTTCTAGTCATCTAGAGCTACGCAGACCTTTTCCTCCCACCCCCAAAAGAAAGCTATCTTTTCAGAATATCACAAGGGTTCACAGCCTTCACTTTAGCTCCTGGGTCTTTGTGGAAGGATGCTGACGTTGAGTTGGCAAGTTTGGATTGGGCTTAAGGGTCACGTGTATGCTAGCGAGAGTATGTGTGTGTGTGTGTCCCAAGCTGCCTTGTGTGCAAGTCTATGTGCATGTGCGACCAGCAGAGGGCGCCACACTCCTCACAAACCCTCCACAGGTTGCTCTACCCTAGGTGGGTCAGCAGAGCAAATTGGAGCCAGTAGAGTCTAATCTCAGAGTTGTATCTGGTGGACGGGCCTCCAGGTCCTTTCCTCTTTAGCTGACAGGTCTGTTGTGGTGGGCTCTGCAGGCTCAGGGCAAACCCCAGTCAGGTCCCACCACTGTTTCTCATTCTCTCTGCAGGAGAGTTGCTCCCCAGGCCCCTCTTTTCCTGTCAGGCCCTGACTACTTGGCTCTATTACCTTTCGTCCTTAATCATTTTGGGGCAGGGGCCAAGTAGCCAGTTTCCTCAGCATATTTTAATAAGAACATGCTCTGTGGTGGGTATTGCTACAAATGCTAAGAATACAGCAGGTCTGAAGGGCACCCACGTGGAGAAGCCCTTCTCTTGGAGGAAGTCCTCACTGCCAGTTTGGCAGGTGAAGGGATCTCTCCTTGATTTGCTCAAGAAGACACCATTTTGGTTAGTTCTAGGCTCTGGGATGAAACCCTCTCTAGTCAGGGGTCTATATGAGCCTCCGTTAGCTACTGGCTTTCTCAGTCCATATGGTGACTCTGTTTACCGGGAACCCAACAGGCCACCATGGTGACAGAATCTTGGCACTCTGTGCCCGTCTCCCCAGCCTTTTTCCTAGACACACTTCTTTCCCGTCACAGTGGCCAATACCTTTCATTTGACCCTGACCCCGCAGACAACCGCTCCCATCTGGAGTGATTCATCTGTTCAGAACAGTAAGTTCTCACACCGAAGCGCCAGAGAGGAAGGGTTCGTGAGCAGCATTTAATAATGGAGCTTGGTCTTCACAGCCAGCTGTGGCAGGAGACATGAAGGGTCTGGCTTGATAAGCTGAGTGGTGAGATGTGCTCTTCTTGGTCCCTGGCAGAAGAATGAATGGCAGCTGGAAGCCACAGGGGTGGGATCAGGCCCATGCTCCTCCCAGGGCTCTGCCCAGACACCCCTTCCCATCTTGTCACTAGGGAGGGACCAGCTGACCTTTACAGTCATGGCAGACTCACTGTTTGACAGGGAGGGTTCCTGAGAGCCTCTCCTGTCATCAGAAAAGCTTCTGTGAGGTCTGGGATAGGAGTGACAAGCACAGGGGATAACTTCAGGGAAGGGAAAGAGCGCGGAGATAGGGCGGAGTCATCAGATGTGACTGTTTCGGTTCATAGCTTGGCCTTGTGCCTCCTGTAAGCAAGAGCTAGCTGCTTGCTGTCTTGACTCTGTTTTTCCAACGATAGAATGGGTATGCTGATCTGACCCCTGGCTGTCGGCATCACATGTGCACAGATCAAGTCCCAGAGAGTGCTCCTGGTGTGGACAGGCCATAGGTCTTCTTTGTCCCCCATCACAGTGATGCCTAAACTAGCAGTTTCATTTTTTGTTTAGCAAAGCAGGGTGTTGTGTGATTCTTTGGCATGTATAGGTGGCTAGGAGGTGTTTGTGTGTGGCTTGGTGGCTGGAGGAAGGCACTGTAGTCTTACCTTAGTCTTTAGGTGGTAGATAGGTTGTAGTTAAGTTTTTTTTTAAAAAAGATTTATTTATTTATTTATATATCATTAAGATTTTTTATGTATATGTATATTTTTTAATGTCTTCTGACACTCTAGAAGAGGGCATCGGATCCCGTTACAGATGATTGTAAGCCACCATGTGGTTGCTGGGAATTGAACTCAGGGCCTCTGGAAGAGCAGTCAGTGCTCTTAACTGCTGAGCCATCTCTCCAGTCCTTTAGTTAAGTTTTAACACTCCTCACTTCAGAGTCTGAGCATAGAGGAACTCAGAGGAAAGAAACATTATAGGATATGTATGCTTGCCAACTGGCATCCTTAAGGCTAGGGGTACAGAGCAGGGCAAGGACCCCAAACTCTCACAAATGTACCCAGACTCACTTATTCATTCAACATGCTCTCTTCATTCAGGGTGAGTTGTTGTGGTGGGGTGTAGGCATGTGTATGTGTTTGTGTGTGAGTGTTCACGTGTGTATGTGTGTTCATGGGTATATGTATTCAGGTATGTGTGTGTTCATATGTATGTGTTCATGTGTGTATGTGTGTATGTATTCATGTGTGTATGTGTGTTCATATGTGTGTATGTGTTGTACAGTTTGTACCCTAAGCTCCTGTCATCAAGGGATTTATAGTACAAATTAAAAGCAGGAGAGAAAAGATTTGCACACTGACAAAGCCAAGACGAGGTGAAAAGTCTCCAGAGAGGCAAAGGAAATGACTGGGGACTCAAAAGGGAGAGGGAACCTCCAAGTGTGTGTGTGTGTGTGTGTGTGTGTGTGTGTGTTGGTATGGAGGAGTCTGAGGAGGTCCCTACTCCTTACATCCAGGATGGCTGGACACAGGGAAAGCTAAGGCAGGAAGGCTTCAGAAGCAGAAGGGAGGAGGTTCCATAGCTAACTGGTGACCTTGAGAGTCACAGAGACCTTTCTAACCTTAGTTTATAGGTGTGGGAGCAGTCTGTGCTCTGGGGCTCCCAGGAAGCGCAAATAACATAATTTAAGGGACAGCTATAAAGGACTATGCCAGCACAGTTGTTTTGATCTTCACAGCACCAATCAATCAATCACAAAGCTTCTAAATTTGAACACAATGCTGACCAAATCTGGGTAAAATCTGGGCAGGTCGGTGAGCTAGATCTACAGTTCAGAGCTGCCTCTGATCCGATCATCTGAAGATGAATGTTTGGTCCTCCGACACTCCCTTATTGCCTAAGGAGATCCCCCAAGACCCTGTGTTTTCTAGACACTCCATTATGACCTGTCATTGTATTTATCATCCATCCACCCATCTGTCATACACGCACGATCAGCCAATACAGCACCAAGCCAGAGCCACGGGCCACTACTTCCAGTCAGCTCTGTTCACAGGCAGTGAGTTCTGTAGACAGTACAGAGCTGGGACACCCCGGAAGCACCTTTTTTG
>BTHU01000003.1:69613747-69916247 GCA_036184795.1 Tokudaia tokunoshimensis | reverse complement strand
CAAGCGGAAAAACCAAAACATTGGCTATAAGCTGGGACACAGGAGGGCCCTGTTTGAAAAGAGAAAGCGACTGAGTGACTATGCTCTGATTTTTGGGATGTTTGGAATTGTTGTTATGGTGATAGAGACCGAACTGTCTTGGGGTTTGTACTCAAAGGTAGGGACTGTGGTTTCTCTTTATACATTCAACAAAAGGAGTATGTAGAGGAGAGAGAGAGAGAGAGAGAGAGAGAGAGAGAGAGAGAGAGAGAGAGAGAGAGAGAGATTGAGATTTCCTTTCTTAGTTACATGGAACATCCTAACTTCCCATGGTTTTCTTCCTTGGTCCTGTGAGAATTCCTATCTTGCTTCCCTTTGTGGGGACATCCCCATACACTGTGTCTAATTTGCAGACTCTGTGTTCGGGAGGATTAAAGAATCCCTTCTGAGAAATCGCTCTTTTCCTCCGGCCTCACGCGTACTAAAGCATAACCCAGCAGCTTAACGCACCAATTAATTACACTCTGCCTTGATGTGTTCGCCAGTTCCTGCCACTTCCCTCCTCGTCTCCCCTCCCTGCTCCACTCCATTTTCCCCAGGATAAAAAAGAAATAAATGTCTGGCTGGGGGGTGGGGATCCTGTACCATTCCCCAGCCTCCCCCACCCCCTTTCCAAGTTTCTATTTCCCTTCTCTTCCCAGAGACTCCAGGGTAAAGTAGAGATGCTCCAGAGTGTCTCCCAAGGGCACTGGGTTAAAAATATAGGTGGAGGAAATCAGCAGTCCCTTCCCTCAGGAAAGAGGACTCAGAATAAACCTGCCGCTGCCTTGTAAACATGCCCTGATAAAAATGGCTACAGGTGTTACCCAGGCAGAGCAGATGGGCACCGCCTTGGCATCGCACGGGGAGTGCCTCTCCTTGGGATGACAGGGCTTCCCCAGCAGGTCGCGGGAGTCGGCACCCCAGCTCAGCCCTGGTTCTTTCCTCCCACCCCAACTCCCTCTCCTTGGGATAAATAAAGATGAGTGTACGTGTGTGTGCACACTGGATGGAGAATGGCAGGCACAAGGCACTGTCTTGGGGGTGGGGGAGACGCTCCATTGCTCTATCCTTTCAGTCGGAGGAGAGGGTTTCCTTCCCAGAGGGGAAGGAGGTTGAGGAAGGTGGGTTTTTGTTGATGCTGTCCTTGCCAGGAAGCTGCATGCTGGAAGGCTTGGAGATGCAGGGAATTGTTGGACAAGTGCTTTCCCCTACTGTACCGTTTGGCCCCAGTTTGCTGGTGTTTGCATGTGTACATGTGTACTTGTGTGATTGCCTGCTTGTTCTGTGGATTTCTGTATTTGTTTGTCATTTTGGACAAGGGGTGGCTGGGCTGGCTGGCGGGTAGCTGGGAGGGGTTCAGCTGTTGGAGGTTTCAAATAGAGCCTGTTTCAGGCAGCGCACAGCTGCTGGAGACTGTCACATTCCTTGTAGAGATCTAGTCACAAAAACCTGGGAGGTGCTGATCAGATTTCCCCCATTCCCAGAGTCTCCCTTTAACCTGACTTGGGCAGTGCTCCTTGTCAGGCAACCTGCATGGACAGAGGCCAGACTTCCCAGCGGAGAGTCCTCCAGGGACCTGCTGCTTTGCAGGGACTGCCTAAGCCAGAGCACTTGGAAGCTGCCTTAGTCTAAATAGCTCCTGGATGAGCAGAGCTCTCCACGAGCAGAGTGGGGTTTCCCCTGGAAGCCCAGCTCACTTAGTCATTCTCTGTAATGGGAGCCCGGGAGGCTGCAGGTCCCTCTGTTCCCTGTCTTCTTGGAGCTGTCTCTCTTGCTGTGTGCTTTGCTTAGGAGATGGGCTGGCAACCACCCCCCTGGGAATTAGGAATGCTTGTTAGGGGAAATCCGTGGAAGCCCACATCCTGGAGGTGTGGCATGGCGCTAGCATGTTTTTTCAGTGCCCCCCACCCCCAGCCCGTGGCGGCTGTTTAAGGAAATGGCTTTTCTAGGAGTCAGTGGCTGTGTCCAGCTCTTAGCGATCATTTGTCTGAATGTGTTGGGGGGGGGGGTGTTGTCACCGGGCAGGAATGACTATCTTCTCTGATGGAGTACTCATGGGAAGAGGCTTTCCCGGGCAGGGAGGCTGTAAGTGTTGACTGGGTGAGATCACCGAGGTGTGTGCTTCCTCCACTCCGAAGCCGTTGCTTCGTTGTTCTCTGTTGGTGACGGCACTAAGGGACAGTGGCCAGGAAGCTCCTGCTTGCCTCAGTTAGTGAGATGACCACTTCCTGTGTATCTTGGGGATGGGATTGGAACAACAAAATGTTTAGTGAGGCAAACATCCCTATCTACCGTGGAGGCAAACAGGATCATATCAAAGAATAGGACCAAATCTGGAGTTTCATCTCTGCCACTGCTGGCTGTGTGATTCTTGGATGTCATGATACTCTGCAAGGCTGTTTCCAGCTTTCTGGTGGGGGAGACTGAGTCAGACGAGGTCAAGGCCCTCCATAGTACCTGCTCATGTAAGAGGGGTGGACTGTGGCTGTCTGTAATGACTGAGGAGAGAGACACCTTCTTCCTCTGTAATTAGATGCAAAGTAAGACTTGGGGATGGAGGAGAAAAGTTCTACAAGGAATCAGGGTCTGGTTGGAGACTGTCCTTAAACTTGAGGCAGCTGCTGGGGAGAAGTGTCAGCTCCCCAGCCTTGGGGCGAAGGCGATGGGCTCTGTGACAGGAGAGCCCAGAGACACTCAGGAAGGATGAGCGGGTCTCCTTTGCTAGGATTCTTGTGTGCCTACCTGGCTTGGCTGATGATTCTGGAAGCCCGAGGATAGACCAAGGTGACCAGTCATTTTGGGCACCTACGATGGCCGTTTATATTCAAAGGCCCTGGTTCCTTTTCCTCCGAGTGACTGACGGCCTGCAGGCCTGCAACCCAGGGCCTTAGCTAACTCTGAAGTTCTCTGCTTTATCTCACGAGGCAGTACCCGCTCTGTCCATCTACCGTTGGCTGATACCTGCTGCTGGGAGAGTCATTCATCATGCAGGCCCAGGTCTGGGAGAAAAGCAATGTGGCAGATACCCTGAGGGAGCATGCTCAAAGTCCGTGCAAAAGGGAACCAGCGTGAGGAGGTTGAGAAATGGGGACAAAGTGCTTCCTGCTCCCCCCTCACAGGCTGTAGGTGATGACCCTGGAAGGAAGTTCCACTGAGAAAGGAGGTGGGAGCCTGCCTGTGGGGGGCGTTGTAGACCCCTAAACGGTGCTAGGCTGTTTCTGAGCTGAACGGAGGCTCTAGTTTGTCCGTCCTCCCCCCTTCTCTTGCTTCTCCCGTTCTTCTCTCTCCTCCTCATCCTCCTGCACCCTCATCATCTTTAGTAGGTGGGCTTCCTCTTTGGAAACGTAGACAACAGGAGAGGACTGAGTCTCCAGGTCCTGTTTGGAAGTCTTGACGACCCTGTCTCTGCCTACGGCCCCCTCTAACTGAGTCTAACAGGGTTGGGGCAATGGGGATTTAGTGGTTTTTTTTTTATTTATTTCTTACTGTGTTTTTCACTTTCTTCTGGAGCTGGTTTGGCCCATGTAGCCCCTTTATCTTAAGCTGTCAGTAATTCTCTACTAGAGCCAAAGAGTTAGGGGTAACCTGGACTGCTCCTCCTTAACACCGTGGCAGGACATCAGGCCTCAGCTTGTGACAGCTTCCTCAGGCTGGGCAGCAGGGTAGCTGTGTTTCCACAGGTCTCCTTAGCTTCTCCACCGCTGGCCTAGAGCTCCACCTCAGCCTTGCCTCTGCTTCCTTGTTCCTTCCATCTGCCCAACCAGACTTTTTGTTCTGTTCCTGTCTGATACCCCAGCTTGGCCTGTCGCTAGGATGAAGCAGTCACAGATACAGGAGTCCCTGTCTGCTCCCTCGGGTACATTCTCCTCACTTCCTATTACTGTTCCTTCTTCAGACCGCCAGCTGAGTGGGCCACCTCCCCGAGCTAGTTCTGCTGAGCAGTTAGAGGAGGTCCCTCCTGCATACTCCTCAGAGAATGGTGGCTTCTAGGCCTGGGCCAATTTGTTGCCTATCTCTTTGCTGGTCTCACAGATATCAGAAAGTCCCTCCAGTCTTCAGTTGGAATGATGGATAGTATTCTAGGCTTTTAGTTTTGGTCTTTATAGGGTGTGTGTGGGGAGGTGGTAGCCCCAGCTTCACATCGTAGGTAAACACTCCACGGAGCATGTCTCCAGCATCCGAGACGCATCTCAGTCCTGATCTTCTGCTACCCTGGGACCGAGGCCCTAGTTGCACAAGGACAGAGTAGTAGCCAGGGTACATAGGATGAAGGACCCTGCCTGTCCCCTTTGGGTCCAAGTGCCTCCTGATGTTAGGTTCCTGGTTGCTGGAGCATGTATTTCTGGAGGATTTTGGGAGGGCACCAGTAACTGTGATTTCAGGCATGCTGGGGAGGTATAAATAGGTCAGACCCTTGTGTGGACCCCCTGCAGGATGCCCTCCGAAGATATAAAGGCAGAAGACTCGATAAAGCACTTTGGCTGCAGGACCCCCGAGAGCCAGCAGCCAAGGGCCCCAGGTCTGCATTTTAATCGTCACAGGGCTTACTGACCATGCCCGCCCAGGGGAAGGTGAGCAGAACTGACAGTGTGAAACAGTCACAACCCTGCACCCATGGTGACCATTTATTTATATTCGTTGTGGACAGTGAGCAAATGAGTCAGATCTTCGTAACCTATAGGATTACCAGTAACTTGTCACCTACTTTCCTTTCCACGTCACCCACTGTTTATATCTATCCTGGGGACAGGCTCCACAGGGCTCCCAGACTTCCCTTCCCCACAGGCGGCACTGGGCCTTGGGACAACAGCTGGACATTTGTCTTCTCAATAAGCTAATTAGAAAGCTACTCCATGGCCTTTGAGTCTCTTATGTAGCTTCCAGGAAGGAGGATGTATGAGGCCATCCTCAAAAGATCCCCTTAAAAAAAATTAGGTAGAGGAAAACAGAACAAAACTGGAGTAACCTGTGTTGTGGCTCAGACTCCGAGGCAAATGTAAAATCAGAACAGAGAGCTCTGGTTCCATTCCAGTTACTTCTGAAGCACACTGGAGGGGAAATGTGTGTGTGTGTGTGTGTGTGTGTGTGTGTGTGTGTGTTGTGAGGGGTGACTGTGCTGTACAATATCCCTTTTCTTTGCGCCATGACGGGACCACCAGAGCATTGGTTGGTAGTTGTTTTTCTCACAAAACCCCAAAGGGGGAGAGAGAGAGAGAGAGAGAGAGAGAGAGAGAAGAAAACCATCAGTTCCTCTTTAAATAATGAGGGTGGGTAATTCTAAGACTGCTCGCTCTCAGGAGCTGTGGGGAGGAAAACTCGAGTGCCTTTTCTTGTGAGGAAAGTCCGGAGGAGGCTAATGGGTTTTCAAGGCCCCCTCCCCTTGTCATTCCACCCCCAGGTACTTGGGAGGCAGGGAGAGGCTGGGGGCAGGGACCACACTGTTTCTTTTTGCCCCACACTGCTCCTGCCTGAATCGCTTTTGAGTGACAGGTGAGGGAAGGCGAGGACCTTTTTCTTAAGAACTGGATGACTTTACACCCAAGAGTCCCAGAAGTAGGTGGTGCTGGAGGCATCCTATGCAGATGAAATCACTCACTAAGCTAACACTGCCAGTGGGCGTGGTACTGAGATAAGAATCCTGCCCTTTTGACTCTAAGTTTCTGTGCCTGCTGCTGGATGCCTTGCTTATATTGCTAGCGTGTGTGTGTGTGTGTGTGTGTGTGTGTGTGTGTGTGTGTGTGTGTTTGTGTGTGCACGCACGTGTGCGTGTGCATGTGTGTTTCCAGTTTGGAGTTTCAATGCAGAACCTTGCACCTATTAGGTAAATGCTCTGCTGAGCTATCTCCCCAGCCCAGATTGCTTATACTGTTTGGTTTTGTCCTTTTAGATTGCTTACCTTCTCTCTGCATGTGCTGTGTTATGTGTACATGTGCACATAACATGTGTACATGTGGAAGTCAGAGGTCAGTGTCTGGTGTCTTCTCTTTTTGTGACAGGGTTTCTCCCTGAACCTGGAGGTTGAGCTAGCGTAGCTGGACTATGAGCTCAAGGGCTCCCGTCTCTGCTCTCACCCTCTCCCATCTAGCCCTGTATCCTAGTTTTTATATGGATGTTAGAGATTAAACTCAGACTCCTGTGCTTGATTGGAAGGTGTTTTGCTGACTGAGCCATCCTCCTGGTTCAGCACCCCCAGCCCCTGATATATTTTTAGAAGAAACAGATCAGCATCTATGGGTCAGAGACCAGAGATACAAAATGTTGGACTAGAAGAAGCTTGACCAAGACATTGGCAGAACTTTGTTGGAATGGGAGCTGTTGCTATAGAGACCCAGACCAAAGAAAGGTTCTGTAGGGCAACCAGCTCCCCAGGGGCAGGCAGCCTGTCTACTGAGGTTGTGGGTAGGCCATGGTGGGTCCCTGAAAATGTTTTCTCTGTGGGGGTGTGGCCATCCACTGTCAGAGTGACTCTGGATAAATTGTGAAGAAGTAGTTGTGGGGATTACAGGGAAAGCGAGCTCGCTTTGTATAGGTTTGCTGTACGTATCTACCACAGCACCATTGCCCCGCCCCCAAGCCACTGTGCCCTCCACCTCCCAAACTAGCTGGCTTACTTTGTTCCCTCCTGCCTGGATCCTCTGTTAGTTTTCCTCTTCCTTTCCAGGGCTAGCTGCGGAGGTGGTAATGGGGAGTCGGGGCTCAGCATGGTCCCTACAGGGGCTCAGGGTCATTATAACCAAGAGTACTTTCCAGCTGAGAAAACTGAGTCATCAGTCCCCCTTCTTAGATGGTTCTAGAATGAAGCTCAGAGCTGAGGTCCACTATTAGCTTTATTTTAATTTTTAATTTCATTTATTTATTTATTTGTTTATTTATTTCCAAACCCCAGAAAGCTGGGAGCTGAGTGAGGAAATCTCTGAGGGTTTCTCCATTGCTATTCCAGAACTTTCTTCCTTCTTGAGTTTTCCTCACTCTCTGTGCCTTTGTTTAGTGCTATCAGCATAGTTGGTGCTGAAAAGGGCCTGCCTCTGCCTTTCAGGAGCCCCAAGGAAGTACTGGGACTTGGTGCTTCTTGCGATTGCTCTTAAATCATTTAAACCTAAGAGCTGAACTCCAAATCTGCCTCCAGGTCATGTCTCCCCAACAAGGACTGACTGAGCCATTGTTCTCAAAGCCACGTTCTCCAGGGTTGTCCTGTGGGCAGTCAGACAGCCAGACAACATCGATCCAGGTTGGGTGGTTTATGGTTTTGTGGGGAGAGGGGGAGAGGAACTTGGCCTGGACATGCTGGAGGCTCCCTGTAGGAGGTGGGGTGGTTACTGAAGGATCAGATGAGCTGTTGTGGAAAGAGAGACTCATTTCTGTAGGACCAGGGGATAGAGGATAAAATCTGGGGGAAATATAATCTATGCAGGCATCTTGAAGATGCCCCTAGGATATGCATACAAGGGCAGATTGGAGGAAAGAGAAGATTGTGAGAGTTATTGGGGGCTGTGCTTCATCCTGAAAGGTCCTGCCAGGGGTGTGGGCACAATGATTGACTTAATAGTGAGTTGCCAGGAACTCTAAAGAGCCAGTGCTCTTTTCCCTCTCAAATATGGTCTTACCTGTTATGGACAGCCTGGTCTGGCAGCTAAGGGGTTGGCATCTAAGTTTCTGTCTTAACTCTGTGGCATACCTATGGTGGGGAATTTGCTGAGCCCTGTTTCTTCAGATGGGAAGAGGGAACTCCAAGCCCTCTGTATATCATAGGACTCAACACTTTTCCCTGCAATATAACACCTAGAATCCTTCCCTGTACCATAGCACGCAGCATCCCTCTCTGAAGCACAGTACCTAGCACTCAAGACTTCTGCCCAGATTGTAGTACTTAGCCTAGTGAGCATCCCGTGGTACAGCACAGAGCTGGGTATGCATTGAACCTCAGCAGCTGCCAGATGTTGCTTTTATTAGAAGATACCACGTGGAGGACCAAGCCTGGAGGGACACAAGTACACGTGTCCCCTGTGCATGCTATCCAGGGTTGTGGAGAAGAGAAGATGGGCTTCAGGTTAGGAGAAAGGACTCTGGAAGAGTTGAGCACACAGGGACCTTGCCCTTATTCTCAAAAAAAATGGTCAAGCCTCCCAGTGTTCCTGCTGATAGGTCTCAGTGTGTAATGAGGGAAGACCATTCTTGGGAAGGCGGGACTCTCATGGTGGCTTGGCCGGGCCTTCTAGAGTCTCCTATCGTGAGTATACTCAGGGTTGGCAGTCTGTGGCCTCGGCATAGCTAATTGGGTGTAGGCATTCAAATCGGACAGGTGGAGAGAGCACAAAAATAGACCCATGGGGCCAGGCCAGAGGCTGAGAGGAAGGTCAGGGGACACATGATGATCAAGCAGAATGAGATTGCGAGCTTGGGGCTCTAGGGAAGGAACCAACCCAGAGACTGGCCTGAGAGATCCAGGCAAGTGAAGACTGTTACATCTTGCGGAAAGTTCCATCAGGAGAACACAGTTTCCCTTCAAGACCTGAGACAGGGATACTTTGTATAACTTAAAAGGTTCCTCTGCCTCTTTTACCCTGCTTAACACCAAGGCCTTGTTCCTAGCCAGGCACCAGGGGGCACCAGCAGTGATTGGGTGGAGAAAGCTATGCCAGGGAAACTGGGCTGGGCGGTGAGGAAGCCATTCCTCCCATCCCAAGGCCCAATCCCAAGCTACTCGAATTGTATTCTGAACAGAGCCTTGGTGATTCAGGCAGATGGTGGAACAACATGCAAACCAGCATCTGTTGTTGCGGAGTCAGGTGGATGGGCATTCTTCTTAGAGGACAAGAAGGCTGCTCAAGTGTTAACTGAGCATCAACATTGGCTTCAATGAAGCTTGTGGCCAGCTTGCTGCTGAACGGGCGGTGCGTATCTTGGAGCTGCAGGTTCTTCAACTCCTACCCAGCATGCTCAAGGCTGTTTAGCCTGCAGAAGTCCATAGCAATGAGCGCCTTGCACATAGGGTCACCCAGCAGAGAAGGAGGAGGCTTAAGATCAGCCGATCTCCAGAGCCCCTTCCTAGTGGGTAGCTTGGAACTGGAGAAGGCTGCTGGGAGTCAGGAAGAGGCAGGACTGCTCTGGGTTCTAACTATGGCCTACCCTTACTGCTGAGTCACCCAAAGGACCATGACTCAACCTCTCTGAGCTTCAGTTTTCCCATTTGTAAATGGGAGTACTGACATTCACTGGCCCAGTGAGACTCACACTTGGTAACAGTTGAGTAAGTGGCCAGCGCGGTGGCTGGCTGACACCTCTCCCAGGCTGGCGGTTCCTCCTCACACCTTCGCCTGAGCTGCCACCTGCCCACATTCAAGTGAGGTTCTACTAGCAGGTTTTTTTTTTCCAGGGCCTTCTCTCCATGATGAGGTTTCTGATGTTAACAGATTGGGGTTTAGCCATTTTTTTTTCTCTTCTGACTTCCATTGGGTGAGATGTTAACTTTTCACACAGCTCCTGCATGTGGAGACATCTGGGGCTGCTGACACAGGTGCTGTGCCTTCTCATGTTGAGAGTGTGAGAGTGTTGCCATGGTTCAGGTCACTGTGTTTGGAGAGGCTCGAACCTGGAGGCCGTTGGGAAGGGGACCCTAACAAGCCTTCTCTGGGGATAGCTGGGGGAGTTTCTGCCTTAGGTAGAAGTTCCACCAACCTAGGTGGCTGTGACTCCTGCACAGGACCCGCTTCGGTGAGGAAGACAGGGCAAGGGTCACCATTCAGGACCCCAAGGTCCAGAGAGGTTATGTGAGTTATCCAAGAGCACAGGGCTTGTAAGACACAGGGATGCAGCAGGAACCCAGGGGTTCTGGATTTCTGTCCTTTCTTTCCTTCCCGTTCTCCTACCCTTCTCCAAGCAATCTAGGTGCAAGGAGTGGAAGGATCTGTGCCTTACAGGATTAGAGTTAGCTCTGTCTGGGGTCTCTCCTTACCACTGCTCTCTGCCATCTCATCTATCTATGTACTTATCTATGTATCTGTCTATGTATCTACCTATGTATCTAACTATGTATATATCTATGTATCTATGTATATCTATCTATGAATCTACCTCTGTATATATCTATGTATATCTATGTATCTATCTTCTACGTCTATCTATCTAGATATCTATCTTCTGTGTCTATCTATTTATTTATCTAACATGGACATATGTATGTGTGCATGTATGTATACTTGTATGAATCTAAGCTGGGAAATTATTTATTTATTTATTTATGGTGGGAATTGAACTCAGGACCTCTGGAGGAGCAGCTAGTGAGTGCCCTTAACTGTAAAGCCAACTCTCCAGCCCCACCATCTCTTCCTAAAAGTGCTCATGCTTCCCAATCTGGAGGCAGTAACTGACTGTTGAGCTGGCTGACTTTGCACAGCAGAAGGTGGGATTTTTAAATTTTATTTTTAATGCCTGTTTTTTTATGATTTATTTTTATTTTATATGCACTGGTGTTTTACCTGCATATATATCTGTGTGAGGGTGTCAGATCCACTGGAACTGGAGTTACAGACAGTTGTGAGCTGCTATGTGGATGCTGGGAATTGAACCCCGGTTCTCTGGAAGAACAGCCAGTGCTTCCAACCACTGAGCCATCTCTCCAGTCATGGAAGGTGGGATTTTTAAGTCTTCTTGTTGAGGGTAGCAGTGGGGACTAGAAGTGGGTGAGGCTGGGAATGTAACTCACTGGCCTGTTGTTTACCTGACATTCTAGGCCCTGGGTTTCATGACCAGGATGGTCAGGAGACAGCGAGCAGGCAAGCTGGGCAGGTGTGGCCTGTTATGGGCTCTTGTTCTTGGCAGTGGTGACCTTTGCCTTTGATGTCTGTCCCGAAAGCCCATGGTCTCTGTCGGTCCATGATTTCCACTCCTCCTTGGTCCAGACTGTTGTAAGGACCCTGAGATCCCTCAGGAGTGAATGGATGGGAACAGGGAGGCAGACTTAGATGTAGGCTGAGTCTGGAGGGTTTTATCATGGGCAGGTGACATCATAGACAATATTTCTGTCCCAGCAGCTTGGGAGAATATGCCACAGTCTTAAAGCAGATGCTTCCTCTCTCTTCCTTGAAAACAAGAGCAGAGCCAGTAGGATCAAGCAGACTCAGAGAGTAAAGCTGCCTTCTGCCAAGTCTGACTCTCTGAGTTCAAACCCCAGGTGGAGAGAACTGATTTCTGTAAGTTGTCCTCTGACCTCCACATGCTCTTCCCTAAATAAGTAATTAAATGTAAAAGAGAGAGAGAGAGAGAGAGAGAGAGAGAGAGAGAGAGAGAGAGAGAGAGGGGACATGGGCATCTAATTCAGTGATGAAAAGAGGAGACAGAAAGGGGAGACGATAAGGAATGTTTCCAAAGGGTCTACTCCATGTTCACATTCCTCATTAATGCCTCACTGTAGCATATGAGGTGGACATCAATAGCCCCATTTTGGAGATGCTGGTCGGGAGCCTCAGCGGGGATATGGGTACTGCTCAGAATGGTGCGGTCAGGAGCATCAGAGCCAGGACCTGAGCACAGAGCAGCGTGGATGAAGTCTTCCTGCACAGCAGACAGGCAGCAGCAGGCTGACTCTCCCCCTCCCCTTTCTTTCTTAGATTTTTTTTTGAGACAGAGTTCTCTGTGGAGCCCTAGTTGTCCCGGAACTTGCTCTGCGGACCAGGTTGGTCTTGAACTCTGAGAGCTGTCTGCCTCTGCCTCCCAAGTGCTGGCCTGAAAGGCGTGCAGCACTACCCGAGAGACTGTCCTTTCAAGCCAGAAAACCCTATTCAGTCTTTCAGAGTCTCACCTTGCTTGCTGTCCCCTTATTTTCCTTCTTACTGGCCCACTCACCAGGCCCGACACCCCTGGGGTGTGTGGAAGGGTGGGCAGAGTGCTGTCAGTTTGATGCACAGGTTTGGGGAGCTCCAGGAGCCAGCGACAGTGAAGGTTGGGCCTGCACATTCTTTGAGTTTCTCTGTCCTGGCTCTGCGGCTCTGTGAGCCTCAGTCTCTAGGTTTGCAAATGAGGACAATGGCATTTCCTCCCTGGGAGAGCATGTGTTGTGATGGAGACAAGATGAAGAGAAGGCTTTGGGAAGGGTGTGGAGAGTGTCAAATATTATTACATAGATAATGTTCTCACCAAATCGACTTCCAAACCTGGCTTTGTTGTCCCTTCACCTGAGGGCTAGGATGGGTTCCACTCCTTGCCTCCTCCAGGCAGTCTTCTGGGCCCTACGTGCCTATCCTGCTATCCTGCCACAGGTTTTGTGCAGATTTTCCAGGTCTCAGCCCTGTTCTGTTGCTTGCTAGCGAAAGTTGCTCTAACATATCGACTCCCAATGTCCCTGGTGGTTCACGGTAGCCTGGCTGTTCTGCGGGAAATGACGGGCTACTGTCAGTAAACGTGTGACATGACTTTTGCCACACCCTGGGCACTCAGTAAGGGTCAGCTGAGATGGTGGGTGACTGGTGGGAACCTCTCCGGCTAGGCGTGGGCAAGCCTGGCGGCTGGCCATTTGTTTTGTCATCTGGAGAATGGAGCAGAGAGCTGGAGGAGTCTCCTTCCATCTTGGGCTGGTGACCACATGAAACTGGGGCGTGAACAGAAGATGGCAGTGCTCTGGTGACAGGGTACTTACTACCTGTCAGCGTGTGTGTAGGGTCTACTGGATGGGTGGGCTGGAGGGTTATCGTGGAGGGTGATCGTCACGTCCCACGTGGGAAGGTAATGCAGCTAAGTGGATTTCCTCACTATCAGGAGATGGCTAAGAGACAGGCCTGCTGGCCAGCTGCCCTCCTTGCCGCCTCCTCCCTGCAGGCCAGCCCTTGGCATGAGGCCTGTTTGTCTCCTGAACCCTCTGAGCAGCAGGGATTTAATTACTATAATGTAAGGAGCTGAGGCTCGAGGCCTTCTGGCAGAGGGGAAACAGATTTGTCTTCTCACTGGGAGAATAAAAACTGACAGAAGAGAGAGAAATGACTGCCCCCAAGCCTCTAGGGCTCAATGCTGTTGAGCTGATGGGAAGCTTTTTGGGGGATAAGGGGAGAGGAAAAGGTAGCAGTGGGGGCGGGGCAGGTACAGGATACCCTGTTCAATTCAGAGCCTTCATTACTCAGTTTTGCCTTCTGTGAGTAATTCAGCTAAACTTCCTCTGTTTCCCCAGTGACTGGGCAATAGTCTCCATCAAGGCCCTACTATGTGCTAGATATAGGCCTTGAGGAACTTCCTGTACTTTTCCCTAGTCAACAGATGGCTAGTGACCACCTGTGAGGGGCCAGTCAATTATTCTAGGCACAACACAGTAGGAAAAACCACAGTAGGCCAGAGTCTTGCCCTTGGGGACTTGCATTTCCATAGCTGAACCCAACAGTAAAGGATATCAGCTAATTATATATTATGTTTGAAGTCCTAGGAAGGAAAAGAAAGCTGGGCACGGAGTTCCAAGGGGAAGCTAGTCATCCCAGACCAGTGCTCAGAGGAGGCCTTGCTGAGAAGGTGACATTTGGTGAAGGTCTGAGGGTGGTGAGCAAGCCAGGCATCCTTGGCCATGGAGGTGGGGACTAGCTTCTCGAAGGCCTGGGTCAGGTTTGTGCCTGCCATGGTCTGGAGAGTTCTGTCCGGTAGACGTAGAACACGAACTAGCTAGGTCCTTCTATGCTTCCTGGTAGTCGTATAGTTTTAAAAGTCGGACATGTGAAATTCGTTAATATTTTCATTTCATGTGATGAAGCGAGATGCTGCAATTCCAATGCATAAGCAATGTGAAATTTTTGAATGAGACGTTTTCCATCCTCTCTGCCGTGCTATGTCTGGTGTATATCTGATGGCTCATCTCTGCCAGACACTAAATCTTCATTGGGAACACTTACCCTGCTTTAGAGTCCATAAAATCTATAGTTAAATAAACACTCACGTTGTTGCGAGCATACTTTAGGGTTGTCTAATAAATTAATGGTGAACCAGTTTAGAATTTATGGTTATTTATTTTGGTACTAGGGGTTGAACCTTGGGCTTCACATGTGCTAGGCACATGCTATACAGTGTACTGAGCTACGTCCCCCACTCCCTGGTACATCGGTTTTCAGATGAATAATTAATAACAAAATGTACACATAAATCCCTCACACTAGCCATGCCAGTGGGCATGGTGGACCATGTGGCATCCATCTGAGACTCCCCAGGAGTGAGGAGCCCCTCCCTCTGCCTGGCCGAGCAACAGGGAGCATGGGTGATGGGAGGGGGCTGGAGCCACCCAGGAGGCAGGACTTGGAGCATGCTGTGAAGAATTTGCCCTTTACCCTGGCAAGATAGCATCAGGTGAGGGCTCTGAGCAGAAGCCAACAGGACGCCTTTGGTTTTAGAGTTAGGCACAGACAGGGAAGCCCCACCAGAGGTTCGGGGACACTTCAGGTGAGGCTGGTGGTGATGGAGACCCGGAAGTAGCAGCCAGATGATGAAAGTGGTTGGTCCTTGCAGTGTTTGGAAGGGTAGGTAGGCTTCTGGTGAGTCTGCCGAAGTGGGCGTGGGGTGGGCAAGGGTTGTAGGGTAGCCCTAGAAACTTTGAATCTCCTCCTCCAAAACGTTGAATCCATATAAAAATGGATGCAGCAGTGTGTGTCTGCAATCCCAGGGCTTCTGAGCAAGATGAGAGGCAGAGACAGGAGACTCCCTAGATGCTCACGGGCCAACTAGCCTGGTGTATGCAGTTGTGAACAGCAAAGAGATCTGTTCAAAGGTGGACTGTGAAGAGCAGTGTGGAAGGACCACACCCATACCATGCCCAGTCCCCCAGCCAAAACCACAAAACGGCACACACAGAGCCCAAGTCAAAGACATTATCTGTGCTTACAGTGTGATTAGTGTTTGGATCCCAAAGGTCATAGGAAGCTAATTGGGTCTTTCCGGGTCAGTCCACATTTGAAGATCAAGTTTCCCTATTCTGGGCCGACTCCAGTCTCCTGTGCACTAGTCAAACTGCTATGTCCAAAGCCCATTGACTCTCCCAGGGCTCTAGGGAACCACTAAGCCATGCCACTATAACTGTTTCCTTTGCAAGTGGGGAAAGCAGGGATAGCTTTAGATGTCTTCTCCCAATCTCTTGGTATCTGAAGGTTGGCCTTGGGCCCAGAGGGTGAGGGTCTGAGGCTTTGGAACCTGTGGGCCAGCTCCCCTCACTGGTCAGTCAGGTATGCTGGGTGTGGGTCTTCTGATCCATTCAGAGTCGGATCCTGCCGCTAGTTGACCATATGACTTCAGTAACTTAATCTTCAGCTGTATTTGCCCATTAGTGGTGCAGGAAGGGGTGATGTAAACGGATGATGGTGATCCAGCTCAGTCAATGCTGATTCCTTTCTTCTTCTGTGAGGCACCTCAGGAGTACCTCGCACAAGCGTCTCTGGCCTTTGGTGGAGAGAGACAGCCTATCTGGGGTGGGATGTTGATGGTGAACCAGAGGCGGGGAAGGCGGCGGTGGGGGAGACCTGGGATCTGCCTGGCCCATGAGCCAAGGCTTTCCACCTGAGGTGCTTCTCAGAAGACATGTAGCAGAGCCTGGAGACATGTTTGGTCATCACAACCAAGGGAAGGATTCGACAGACACCTAATGGACAGGGGCCAGGAATACTCACCAAAGCAGGGCATTACCTGGCTCTGAACAGCAGAGGTTAGAGAAGCCTGGATCGATAGCTTGTTACAAGGACACAGGGAAGGATGAAATCGTCATCCTAACTGCAGCGTGACACTAGTCTTCTCTGGAATGCTGGACTAGGTGGGACTCAAGACTTTAATTTTATTTTGAGGGTCTCATGTAGTCCTCTGCTGGTCCAGAACTTGCTAGATAAACCAGGCTGGTCTCAAACCCACTGAGATCCACTCACCTCTGCCTCCTGATAGCTGGGATTCAAGGCATGCGCTACCACACTAACCCCTCAGATTTGAATTCAAGCTCATGTTCAACTTCATATTCAAGTTCATGCCCCTGCAGAGTTCTTTCTTTGTTTCTGTTCTCTGTGTCTTTACATCCTTAACCTTGGAGGTTTTATCAGGGCTAAGGTGTGAGCCACACTAGAGCCTGTGAGGAGAGACTTAGGGACTTTTCCAGGGGCTCCTCTTACCTCTCAGAGGCCTCATATGCTGGCCCACTTCATCTTGGTCTTTTTTTTTTTTGATGTGCATTGATGTTTTGCTTGCCTATGTGTCTGTGTGAAGGTGTCAACCCCCCCGGAACTGGAGTTACAGACAGTGGTGAGTTGCCATGTAGGTGCTGGGAATTGAACCCGGGTCCTCTGGAAGAGCAGCCAGTGCTCTTAACCCCTGAGCTGTCTCTGCAGCCCCGCATCTTAGTCTTTGTTGTTGTTTCTGAAAATGAGTAGAGCTGAAGTCTCTGTTTAAGAAAGATGGAATTTTCAGGGCTTACTTCTCTGTGAGTGGGAGACTCAGCTGGTTTAGTAGCAGATTTCCTGGCATGGAGAGAAACAGTTGGTGTGCCAGTCTGGGTCAAGCTAGAAGCCATTTGAGGCTGTGTGGGTCACCTTGGGAAGCAAGTACTTGTGCAGAGTTGCAGACCAGCCCCTGGGAAGGCAGATCCAGGAAAGGTCTGTGGACTTCCTACTGGGAGGACTCTCACTGATGCTTGCTTGCTCTTTGCTTGGGGCTGACTCTGGTGATGTTAGGGAGCACAGAGATGACAGTGTACGGTTCAGGGGTGTGCAGGCTTCAGTAACTTGGAGGTACTCGGACTGCTGTGAGCACCACACCACCTCCTCCTCCTTAAGGGTGTGCTGTGAATCTGAATGTCTGACTTCTCAGACACAGTGGGGCGCATGAGGCAGAAGCAGGGGAGTGTTCTGAGCTTGAAGGGACAGTGGTGGGTGGGGTGGGGTCGGGTGGGGTTGGTGGACTCCAAATCAAAGAGTTCCAGGTGTTCTTCGGGAGGAAAAAAGGGAGGCAAATTTCCCAGGGAGAGATAAAGAACAGACGAGAATGGGACAGGAGTTCCCCATCACTGGGTCTTTGCACGCTTGTAAGAAGGCAGGGGAAACATGGCAGTGGTGTGATTAAACTTTGGCACAGAGAAGAGTAGTAGGAAGAAGCTGGCAGCGTGAAGTGAGGGCTTGAACCAAGCTAGGGACAGGGGAAAGGAAAAGGTGGGAACCCACAAGAGAGCAATGTGGGGCGCCCTCCTTCCGGCCTGGGATGACAGAGGCTGCGTGTGAGGGTTGATACAAGAACTGTGGCTTAAGTACCTCACCACTTTGATCAAAATCCGACCCTTCCCTGGAGGATAGACAGCAGTGAACAGCCAGGCAGCCTGCTGTCCCAGAGAGTGGGGTGGCAGAGTGCCCATACCAGCCGGCACCAACTGGCACCAACACTGGCTGGGGGCTCTCCTTCTGGAACCCATCAGCCCTGGCCTCCAGCCAGACCTGATGGAGATGGATACACCCTCTTCCTGTGTGTTTCTGAAGATATGAGTGGGGTAATGACAGCATGCAGAGCCAGCCCCTCTGGGCTTCATGTAGCAGCCAGGGTATTGTGTGCCTATGCGTAGGAGCAGGTGGACGACTGTCAGGGTGCTCTGGGCCTCAGTTTCTCACTATCTTTAATTGACAGGAAGTGGTGATGGACTGGATGGGATGGCTAGGAGAGGTGAGCCATGGTTACCACTGAAGGAGATAAACTGGACAAAGTGGGGTTGGCAGTTCTAGGCCGTGGCTCTGATGGGCTGGAGGAGTGCAGGAGGCTACCCAGTGGAAGCCTGAGGCCATCCCGCCTCGTGATTCACAGATGATTTTTATTACCTGACTTAGGACCACCTTTTCTAAACATCAGCATCCCTACCCGCCACCTCAGTGCCGTGACCAGAGAGGTCAGTGTGGTCAGCCGATCAGCTTGGAGACTTTCCTGGGCCCACAGTGCCTCCCTCCATCATGATGTCCCTCAGAGGCTAGCTGGGTCTCTTTCCAGGGCTCCAGTTGGGGCCTGGCCCAGTTCAGGCTCCAGAGAGGGGAGTCCTGCCTGGACTGGCATACTTGTACCGATGTTCACTGTCCTCTGCCCTCTCTGTGTGTGAGCTGGACAGACATGAAGGCTCCGTGAGGGACAGTGTCCTGCAGAGTGTGGGATGGTGATGCTGCTTTCTGGAGTCCTCGGGAAGACTCCAGGAGATCAACAATGTGCTGACACCAACACATAGAGGCTGCGTGCAGGTATGAGGGAACAGGGCTGAGGTGGGCACGGAATGGCAGAGGTGGGTGAGTGTGAGACAGGCCTAAGGGGAGGCTCTCAGCAGAGAGTCTGTGATGAGAGGCTGGGCAGACCTAGGTCAGTCGCATGAGAGCAGAAGGACTGTACTCCAGGGTCTTTACCAGGCGGCTGAGTGTGCAGGCAGAGGTGACAGGGCTGGGCTTAGGGATGCACCAATTCTTTCCTCACTGAAAGTGACAAGGTGTGGTTATGTCAACAGCCCTGGTGACTGTCAGACTCATCAGCATCCATTCTTCCTTCGGTGGGTGCAGTAGTCCTCAAAGGGCAGTCCCCAATGCCCGGATTACCTCTAGCAGTGGCAGGAGAAGCAGAGCTCGATCTGCTGCTGTATCCCTTTCCCACGTGACGTAGGCTGTTTGCTTCTCCTGGAATTTGATCTAACTTTGAGGAAACTAGCTCCAGCCATCTAAGGGCAATGGTGGACTGAGGAGTGGGACAGATTTGTCTATTCCAGGGGCCATGTTGTCTGCTGAGATAACGAAAAATTAATAAAACTGACAGAAAGTTGGTTTACTATGCACTTGTGAACAAGGTCAGTGATACTCTTCTTTGGTGGAGGTGGGGTGTAGATGCTCCTCCAGGCTAGAATGTGACCCCAGCCTGGGGTCGATATGGCTGCAAACATCAAGAGTACTTGAGTTATGGTCCAGGAGGCCCTGGGTGACTTGAAAGACAAACCATCATCCCAGGACTGCTTAGATTTGAGAGCCAGGCGACCAAGAGACGGTACCAGGTTTCCGTAAGATAGAGGTAGAGGAATGGTTGAGCAGAGGAAGGAAGTACAGACTGTAGCCAGAGGCTCAAGACAGGAGAGGCATTGGCTGGGTCCTTAGTTTAGGCAGAGGGGAGCACGTCTTATCTATCTCACCGGGCCTGGCTAAAAGCCAGCGCTGATGAATTCCAAAAGGCTTTGTAACCAGTGAGTTCGGGAGCTAGTTCTGGACGGCTTTGTCTTCCAACTGGCAAGCAAAGGAGCCAAGACTTTCTTCTGGGTTTGAGGGATTGTGGAGCACCGGGGACAGGCAAGGTTTAAGCTTTACTGCCCTGAATAACAAGGGTGTCTCCAAGGATCACTGTGAGTACTTTAGGGTTGTCCTGCAGTTATTCAAACAAGGTCCCTTGGAGGTGTGTGTGTGTGTGTGTTGGGGGCAGCATTTGGCTCCTTTTCTGGCTAACCATTTGGAGGGCCTTGTTCCAGAATACCCAGGCCAGAATCATTTCGGAAATGTCTCTGTTGCAACTGAATGTGGGCACTGGTTAAAGGGGCTCATGGTCCTGTGTAGTAGGGCCCCTGCAGTAACAGCAGAGACTTCCTTGGTTCATGTGATCCCTTCCAAAGGCAGGTGGGTCCCATTCCTTCAGAACCCATTTAGAACTGATCAGCAGACTAAGAGGTGTTGTATGGGGCTCCTGAGGCTGAGCAACCAGGCTGGGCATAGCCTATACGCTCTCCTCAGAAATGTGTGGCATTTGGCACCACATTGGCTGGATACTGAAGAGTTGACAGGTTATAGAGTAGGCATAGCAAAGAGGTTTTATCTGGGTGTTAATTCTGAATGGTTGGTACCAGTTGCCAGAAGAGCTGTGATGAGAAGGATGGTGAGATGCTATCTGAGTTCAGTGAGAAAAGTGCTGTGATTGATTGGTGATGTCTGTCATGGCAAGGAGAGATGGGAGGGAAGAGGGGATTTGCTTTCACTGGTATTGCAGAAGGAACACAGAGATCCTAGATTGACCATTAGTGAATAACTCATATGTCTTTTCATCCCAGTTTCCTTATCCTTAAAGGGGTGATAAGGTTATTGTGTATTGAGTAAGACGACGGAATTAAGCATTTTATTCAAGGTGAAGACATGGAGTGTGGATGTCATTGTTTTGGATTCACAGGAGCCCAAAGTGACTTCATAACTGTAGTGCAGGCTCTACTTTTTCTGCTTGTTGGAGGAACCACAGAACAGTGTGTAAGACAGTTGACTGGTGTGACCTTTGACCAGGCCTGTGCTAGGCATCTGGGACCATGATACGTTCTTGACTAAAGCGTCAAAGAAGTGTTTGCTTATGTTTCTGGCTGGCAGTCACTTCATTTCTGTCAACGATTCCCCAAATGAAGATTTAAACCCTGTTTCTGTGTGTAATGAGAAAAGGCCAGATATCTCTCTCTAGAACTTTCTGACTCTCCATTAAAGGTAGCAAAATTGCTTTATAAAGTCTGAAAGCCTGACAGGATCATGTATTAACAATGCATACATTATGCAAATCTGGGTGTAGTTACTTAATTTGCATAATAGATGGGCCAAAGGAGGGCTGGAAAGGGGAAAGGGAAGGAGCGAGGGCGCCCGGACCTGTGTGCATTAGGGTTCCGCATTCACCCCACAGGGTGTTTCCCCTTCCCGTGCTCCTATTCCAGGGGCCATGTTGTCTGCTGAGATAACGAAAAATTAATAAAGAGATTACTGTCTGTTTCCCCCTGCTGGCTAGCTGCCTGTCCTTCTGTGTTTACCCTTCACGGCCAGACAATCACTCAGGCAGGTGCGCAGGGTCTTGTGCTTGCCTCTTGAATGGAGGGGCTTTGTTAATTTTCACAGTCCCTCTGTGGATACACAGCTTTCCCCGAGAGCTTCCTTAGGTCATTGTATGTCCCATATCTGTCCTGCTGAGACACTGGACTTTGTTAAGTGATATCTTGAATTGTATGTAAATCTTGTCACTGGGTGACTCTTGGACTCTGTGAAGCAGAGGTGGGGAGGTATCTTGGGGGAACATCCTTTCTGTCTGCATTCTCTCTGGACACATCTGTCAGTTGCTTTGAAAGGTTTTTAGCTCTGGCTATGAGGGGTTTCAAAGTTCTGTTTCTCTACCCTACTTCTCGAATCCCTTTTAAGCCCTCCCCTGACCTATACTCCCAGCGGCTGGGACTCAAACCCAGGGTCTTCTGCATTCTAGGCAAACTGAGCCCCAGCACTAGCACCCACCCTTCCCCTGAATTTGACAAGTGCTGAAATTGAGACCAAGGGTATTTGAGGTCAGAACCCAATGGATACTCCCTGGAAGCCTGGGGATTTGGAGGGCTCAGGTTTAAGGGGTGCTTGGAACCATCTGTGTACGTCAGACAGGTGTGGGGAGCAGCTGGGCAGTTGGCTTCTCTGGATGGTTCAGTGGGTGTTCTGGGTAGTAGACAGATACAAGATCCCCACCCCCTCTGGCAGAGGGTGGACTGGGGGCTAAGTCTGCAAACAGTTCTAGAACTTGCTGTGGTCAAACTTGCTCAAAGTTGTCAGTATTAGGGCTCATGAGAGGCTCTGAGACCCTGAAGATAAACAAGAACTTCCAGCTTTCCTTGGCTGAGTTCCTACTGAGAGTCCTGGTATTTCATGAAGTCAATAAGCGAATTGTCCCCATTTCACAGCAGAGTATGGTAAGGCTTGGTCTCATGGCCAGTGGAGTACCCAGGAGATCTTGTGGAGATCTAAGGGAGATCTTGTGACCCCAAGGCCTATTCTCTTGAGACTGGAGTCTGACCTCTGGTGCCGGGGGTGTGAACAGAGGGTCTGTGCAGTGTCACAGAAGCAAGGAGAGGGACTAGAACTGGAAACGTAAGAGTCAGGAACATAAAGGACAGTAGAGAGGGCCCTGAATAAGGCATGCCAGGGAGTCTGAATTGACTTGGTCTTTGGGAAATGGAAGTAGTTCCTGGGTGGGGGTGAGGTGGGCTGGCACCAGAGGGTGAGGGAAAGTGGGCAGGAACTTCGAGCAGGGTAATTCCAGAGATTGACAGACCCTTCCTGCCCAGATATTGGGGTGCTGCCAGGAGAAGTAGACCTGGTATATTGGCTCCTGTCCTGTTCACAGGGCCATGTCTGGGGCAGGGGCAGAGTGTGGCTCGTCCCGTTAGCATGTTTGTTCAGCTGGTGCACTGACATCTCCTACCTGGGTTTGGGGGCATCTGAACAGTTTGTGGACCTTTCCCTCTGGAATGAGGCTACAGCTTTTTCCATACGCCTTCACACCCAAGGACAGACCCCACAAACACAGTGGAAGATGATGCCGGAAGGAGACTCATAGATGGGACCAAAGGGGAATCTGAGGCCCAGAGAAGTGAAAGAGTGACTGTCTTTATGTCTGGTAGTCAATGGAGTGATAATCATAGTGGTTCTGGGTCACAGGTCACAGGAGTCTCTCCTCACTTGCTCTACTTTGGGCTTGCATCGTTGCTTCCTGGGAACATGTATGTTCTTGCGTGTATTTTCTTTACACCTGGTCATCCTCTTGGGTTAGGTGTTTCTGGAGGGCTCTCGTGTGAGATCGCCAGCGGATCAAGCAAAATCTACTGATCCTGCATCTGCCCCGTGGGGCTGTGTACATGCACACAGTCTACTCTCCCAGCCCTGCACGGACCCTTGGTTCACTCTCGGTGTCCAGACTCTGACCCTGGAGGGGCTCTGATTAATGTTGGCAGTGGACAGTAGGGAGTAGTACCTGGAGTGCAGCTCTGAGAGGCTGGAAGTGATGACTGTTTATAGACTGTGGGACTTTAGGTGAGCAGTTTAGCCTGTTAGTTTTCTCATGAATAAAATAGGCTAGTAACACATTCTTTGGGGTACACCAGCCCTGCTACATTTCTTTCTGAGACAGGGTATTTGCAGCCTTGGGTGGCTTCACACTCTCTATATAGACTAGGCTGGCCTTGAATTCACAGAGATCTTCCTGCCTCTGCCTGCCATGTGCTGGGACTAAAGGCGTTTGCTATCTTGTTTGACCCCTGTTATATTTTGGAAATACCTTGGGATCTTTTAAAAAACCTGATGTAAAGGAAACAATGACAACAACAACAACAACACCCCATACCTGTCCAGCTACCTGCTTTCTGACCTCATTGGTTAGGAGTACAGCCTGGGTACCAGGGAATTTCCCAAGCTCCATGGGTTAGTCTAATGTGCTGCAAAGTTCGGGACCCACTCTGTTGGGTTTGTTGGGGATTAAAAGAGATGATGCAGGTTCCTCAGGAGAGCTCAATAAGTGGTGGTAATCAGGATCGTCCTCATTGCACTTAATGTGGGCTCTGATACGAGTGGGGGGAAGGGAGGGAGGGCTTCGATTTATCTCCACTAGAGTTTGTCCTTAGTGGCCAGTCTTTTCCTAGAAGAGTTGTTCCCTCATTTCTAACACTATTTCTGTCACTTTAGGGCCAGTTTTAGCCTTCCTAATAGTCATCATGGTTATGATTAGGTTGGGTGCCCAGAGGGGAGCTGGGATGTGCTGGATACAGAGAAAAGTGGTCAGGCCTCTCCTGAGTCTTCTCCTCGTGGCTTTGAGTCCTCAGGATGGCTAATGGAATCAGAAGCTCAGGATGCTTGCTGTAGCTTTGAAATGCTCTCCGCTGTTGCCTGGCACCAGCCGAGGCTGTGAAGGAAGACACATTTCCCCAGACTCCTCTGCTGTCCTGACAGGAAGCTGTGCATCAATGGGCTGACAGGAAGAAAACGGCTCTGCTGCTGGGAGGATCTGATGGGGGCTGAGGGAAAACGTAGAATCTTCTGGTCCACAACGAGGCCTCTCTTTCCTCAGGCAGTTTACCCCGTTTATTGTCATCTCAATGACAAGGATTGGGTTTAGCTAATGAGGAGCCATGAGGGGAGAGTGAGGGGGCCTTGTGCAGGTGCGCCAGGTGGGAAGCTTGGTGGCGAGCTGCCCTCGCTTCTGTCGGTGCCATTTCTCCCAGCCCCCCTCCTTGGGGGACTGCAAGATGACTAAGCATTTTGTGATCTCGAATGCTTTTAGCTCTGTCTACCAACCATACCTTTGCAGACGCCTTTGATTTCTACTTCTTTTTACCAGCCCCCAAGCCCCACAGTGAATCTTTTAATAGCATAGGCCTTTTGGATCTCTAACCAATCAGTTGCCAAATCCTATCCAAAGTACACTCAGAATAGATGCCTTTAATAAAACACATCACACGTAAGCCGGCATAAACCTGTGAAATTTGTACATTTCTTCTGGCGCATCTCTACAAATTTTACAATATTGAAATCACCACCCAGTGACCTTTCGGGAAATACTAGATAAATTGCAAGTGATAAATAGACAAACTGAATGGACTAAGCACCATTTCTAGCAAGTGCCTTTCCTGGTGGGCTCTTAGCCTGGGTCTTTGAAATCCCTGACCCCCAACCCCCTACCCGTCCAAGCCCAGAGAGCTGCCCCATACCTTGCAGGCCTGCTTGCTGCTTTTCTCCTGGCAAAGAGTTGACGGCACAGTGTAGCTCTGAGAAACAGTTCTGATACGTGGCTCACGTGACTCAAAGTGCCTCGTCCAGTCTGTTTGTTTCTGTGCTCTATCCTTCAAAAACACTTCCACCCATGGTCAGAGCCCCCAGCGTGCTCTGCTGGGTGGCTGAGATCTGCTTCCCTAGGCAATGGCAGGGAATCCTTGGTCTTGGCAAACATGAGCTGGGCTGTGGTTTAAGCTGGGTGACCTTCCTGATGTGGAGACACTCTGTGCCTAGGCCGTTTCCTTGGTCACCAGAGTGTGATGTAACACTCTGTTTAAGCTGTCGTTTGTACATGATGATGTCATTTGTTCCCCCTGGTCTAGCCTCTGCTATGATTCCCCTGATGGGTATCATCTTGCTTGTCAGCTGTTGATGTACAGTGGGTGTGGAGCAGGAGTAACATCCTGTTTGTGTTTCATGTAGGGAAAGCCATTTGGAAGGCAATGATCTGTAAAAACATCACATCAGTGGGAATCCTTAAAGGGTCCTGGACATTCAGTGCTCCCATGAGTCAATGCATCTCTTGGGCAGGGGCAAGAAATATTGTGCTCTGCTTCCTAAGGGCTGTTAATTGTAGTTGACTCTATGGTCATGGTCATGGTCATGGTTGTGGTCATGTGTTTATGGGTTCATTTCATGGATAAGCAAGCTCAGTCACCAGCCTGACTTCTTGGCCATCACCAGTTGATGACCTGTGTCAGCATCAGTGGGAGCTGGACTTCAGGCCCCTTGGATTTCCACCACTATTTCCCTGTGACTCCTCACGCAGTTCAGTTGTACCTGAAACCCCACTCCTCTCCCATGTGGGGAGGGCAGAGAGAAAATCAGATGTTACAGCATGTCCACAGGCAGTCTGGCCTTTCTGTTGGTGAGGCAGCTTCCTGAGGCCAAAGAGGTCTGGGTTCACTTCCTTCTTAACTTGACAACAGAGTCTACCAATATTAGTGACATTTTTTCCCTCATATTTCAGGCAGAATGCTGGGTTTCTGGAGGAAGTAGAGAGACTGGAAGATAACACTGTGTGTGTGTGTATGTGTGTGTGTGTGTGTGTGTATGGTGTGCAGTTGTTTCATGTAATGTGCAACAGAACCTGCATGGTGCAGCAGAAGGAGTCCTGTGGTGCAGGTCCAGGATCTAGGCACTAGGGTCCTGTTTCTAGATCTGGATTCTGCAGCTAGATGGCTGTGACCTGGGTCTCAGTGTCCTGGCCTGTAAGATGTGTGGAGCCTAAGGCCTGGCCCTGCCCTAGGATTCCTAGGACCTCCCTCTTTGGTGGCATCTCTTTGTTTTGTATTTGTCCCTCCATCCCTTGCCCTCTGGCTCTGCCTCCTGGCTTTACCATAACCAGCAGCTGGAGGTGGCTGGAGCCAGATGGATGGATCCTCTAGGAGGAATGTACCCCCCTGACTCTGTGGGCCATTGGCTTCCTGCCTCTGACCCCAGCACACTGAGCCTTCACACCCTGGGCCCAGCTGGATTACTTCAGTGAAGTAACCACTTCTCATGCTTACAACACTCCACCTGGTTTGCAAGTGACGAGAGACAGCTGCTTGGTAGCCAGTGACGTCTTTGTGGAGAAATGACAGTGCATTTGGCCCGTACTGTCTTTTTCCTTTGCTGCCTTGAGTTTTAAATGCTCAGCTGTTGTCATCTACAGTGGTTGTCTGGGAACTCCAGTGTCGGCTCTTCCTGCCCAGGGAATTACTTCTGAAAGGCTCATTGGTCCCGTGCTCCCTAACCCATCTAATGCTCCTCCAGGGCAAGGATCCCTGGGAGGACTTGGCAAGGCTCTCTGTTTTCCTTGGTCTTTGATCACAGCTGTTAGAGTTAAAAGCTTAAATAATGGATGCTAAACAAATAAGTATCTGTTTAGTCAGTGGGATGAGGAAATTAAGGTGACTCAGATTTTAAATTCCTAAGTGTTACTACCTGAAAGATGGCCTCTGTGGTGGAGTAACGCACTACTCCTCTCTTCTTGGGAATCCATTCGTTTTCCATCTAGCATTTATTGTGCATGTGCTAAGTCTTATGTAAGGCAAGGGGACAGAAGGAGAGATGAGTCTCCGTCCCTCCTACCTCCGGTGGCCAGAGGAGAAGACCAGGGCCTATGGGCCTTCTGGGCTCCAGCAGACTCCTCTAGACTCCACTCTTTAGCTGGCAATCTTAAAGCTTGTTCCTGGAAAACAGAAATAGTGCAAAAGGGAGGAAGTGTGGGTGAGGAGCATGAGAAGCCGCTGGAGGAGAGAGATAGGAGAATCTAGCAAACTTTCCCATGAGGGAGTGTTCTTTGAGTAGTGCCACAGTTCCCTGCTGAGAACATGGCCTTGGTCAACAGGAGGCCGAGGAAGGACAGGTCTCCATTCTTCGTCTGTCCTGCTCTGTTCTGCATGGCCTCAGTTTTATCATGTTTGTTTTTCTGAGACAGGGTCTGTTGAAGAAGCTCTGTCTGTCCTGGAGCTCACTATGTAGATCAGGCTGGCCTCAAGCTCACGGTGAGGTACCTACCTGCCTGTCTTCCTAGTGCTGGGATTAAAGGCGTGAACCACCATACTTGGCTAGTTTCATCATCTGTAAAGACAGGTTTTGATGAGATGCTACAAAGGCCTGCTTAGATCTACACTTGAGAGAGTGGTGTGGGGCTGGTGGACTTGGAGTCGGGACCCAAATTGAAGCCACTCAAGTATAAACTGAGGTTCCTTGGCTTCTCCCATTTTGACTCTAGGAGACAGCTGGTAGGGCCAATGGGCGCCCCATTACCTCCTCCCTTGCAAGATGTGTTTTCCAGCTGCACTGTTGGAAGATGGAAAGTTCTGGGTCTCCACGTTTGCGTATTTTTCCAATTTGGACATACTCTTAGAGTTTTAGAAATTGTTTTCTTTCTGTTGGTGAGGCCCCTTGAAGGTTTCAGGGCAAAGGGCTCCTGAGTCTGGCACACATCCCCTCTGATACATTTGCCTAGCTTTCCGTCAGGCCTGACTCCAGGTGCCATCCCAAGTACCCAACCATGGGGCTACTTCAAAGAATAGAAAGAGCTCCCAATACAGTTTAATGCTCATGGGTCTATGGGGAAGACTTGACAATGTCTTGGCAACACTGTGTTGGAAGAACTGGGCTTCTCACCGGTGTGGCTCTAATTGTTTAAATACGCTGGGCCTCAGGTTTTCTGTCATGATAGGAACAACTTGCTCTATCTCCTAAGGATCAAATAGGAAACTGAGGACAATAAAACCAAACAAAACTCATAAATAGGAAAATTCTAAGCCAATGTTCAGGACTCAGTGATTTGCTATCAACTATATTCTGGTAGTTAGCCTTTGACAGGTTAATACCTCCTTCTGTGCTGAGAAACTCAAACCAGCAAGGGTTAAAGCAAGCTAGGCTCATGACTATGACTGTCCATAATTGATGTGATAAACTTTAAAGGAGTGACATATAAGTGCAATTAATCCAGGCACAGTGACACCGCCTTGCTAAAAATAGTGTCTACTAATAATTACTTTGATCTAGCAAATGATGCCTGTCTGCTAGGCTGGCTGGGGCAGGATGGGTGGAGGGTCTGCCGATGCAGTAGAAAACTCCACTCCTCTCTTCTGCAAGGTGAGAGATTTCAGGATGGAGGGGCAGGGAAAGTGAGCCCATTTCTCAGACCCTCTGGCAGCAAACACAGTGTGGCCAAGAAGGCGTCTGATTCACCGTCGAGTATCATATACTGTTACTATTCATATTAATAATCATGCCAGACACAAACAGGACTTTCTGGGCTAGCAGGAAGTATGGACACCCTGTGTATGGGCTGTACTATAAGCTCATGGGAAGTCTGGTCTTCTTCAATCCTGGAAGGAAGAAGAGATTTTTGCTGTCACTTAATAGATATTAAAGATGGTAACAAGGCCAAATGGTCCACCTGCAATTTTTGGACTGGCTCCCTAGGTGGCTGGCCTCATGAAGGTTGAGGCAGCTGGCTGGGATCAGGGTACTCTGTGGCCATGGAAACAGATGGAGCACAGAGGGAGGGATCAGTCAACCTGGCTTCTGCAGAAGGGGAGCAGGTGTTAGCAAGAGCAGAGTGGCCTTAGCAGGGCCTCTGTCTGGGTCTCCTACAATCTTGAACATGGAGTTAGAAAGCTCGAGGTTAGCTGGGTCTCTGATCTGACACTCGGGATAGGCAGACCCTGTGTGTCTGGGGCCAGTCTACATAGTGAGTTACAGGCCAACCAGGGTTACATAGAGAGATCCTGGGAGCAGGGGGTTGAGGAAGAGAGAGAGAGAGAGAGAGAGAGAGAGAGAGAGAGAGAGAGAGAGAGAGAGAGAGAGTCAGTCTAGCTTAGCCCCTTCACCTCCCGAGTAACCTTGGGAAAACTTATGAACAAACACTCTACACTTGTTTTCTCCATTGTCAGGTGGCAACACAAATTCCTTTTCCTCTGGGTGGTGGTGGTGCACACCCTTAATCCCAACACTAAGGAGGCAGAGGCAGATGTATCTCTGTGAGTTTGAGGCCAACCTGGTCTATAGAGTGAGTTCTAGGACAGCCAGGGCTACACAGAGAAACCCTATCTCCAAAAATCACAGCCCAAACCAACCAACCAACCAACCAACCAACCAACCAACCAACCAACCAACCAAATGAAAAAAAAAATCCCCAACAAACCCCCAAGAAACAAAACAGCTAGCCCCAGGACCTGCTGGGCAGAGTGTTTAAGATTGGAGGGTTCCCAGGAGCAACCTTCATGGGGCTCCCAAAGTTGTGGACAACCTACTGTTGCTAGACAGGGACACGTTCACATTGTGGTTCCTTTTAGGGTAGTTTCATACCAGTCTGACACTCCACGGTTAGCGCGCATGCATACTGACGTGTAGATGTGGACACAGGCTTCCAAAGCACAGTGTTTGCACCATGACTCTCCACCCTTGCTGTATTTTGGGACCATGGAATTGACACATCCCCTGTTCCTTCAGCCTGGACAACTTGTTTCACTGTGTACATGTGGGGACCCAATTCCCTTCATGGCAGATTCTTGAATGTCCCTGACCTTGTCCCTTGGGTGTCTGAGGAATGCTTCCTGAATCTGATCATGGATGCACTCATGAATGTGGGTGACGTCTTCTTGGAGCATCACCTTGTTGATTGAAGAATCTTATGTCACCGTTCTTTGGGAAAGCTATATTTTCAGGTCGTAGCTGGAAAAGAAGCATGCTGGCGATTGTAGGAAGGAAATCCGCTGCCTGCAACTCCTTGATCTCCATAGAGGCGGGTAGCCATGTGACCTGTAGCCTTCTGGGCCCTCAGATAAGCTTGCTTGATCTGGGTGGGTGACATGGGTCATGCAGTGTCCCATTGCTGGCATCGATGGCACTCAAAGCAAAAGGTAGGCTGGCTGGCAACAGTTTGGTGCCAGAGGACTAGAGAGCGAGTTTATCAAGGTACCATGTTCAAACCTATTAATAGCCCGTGTTTGGCCCCCACCACTTTGTCAACATCATCCATCACACTCAAACAATTGAAGAGCCCGTGCCAAATGGTTATGAGTTAACAACTCATGGCTGGGCTGAGTTTCTGAAAACAGAATTTCCATTTCTTATGCAGACTGAAGTGCCAATTGTTCCATGCCAACTGGTTATTTTTCCAGACCATTTCCCTTTATTTATGTTTAAGCGGTTGTATTTTTAAGTGAAAGGAAGATGGAGAACCTGGAGTAGGTAATTGTTATTTCTCTTGATTTGCCCTTGAATGAGCCATCAGAGAAATAGTCCTTTTCCAACCTTGCGATGCTGAGAGGAGTCAGACAGGGCCCTGCCCTTTAGGGGGGAGGAGTCAGACAGGACCTTGCCCTTTAGGGGAGTGTTCAAGATAGTTGCAGGAAAGACAGGGGCAGGGAGAAATGGCAGCCCAAGCTTCGGGAGAATGGGGCTCTTGTCCCTTTCTGTTCTGAATGTGACCTTGGATGGGAGGAACCTCTTTCTGGGCCTCAGTTTCCTTATCTGTAAAATAGGGAAGTTAACTTTGGTCTGAGGCCAGTGGCTGATGGCAGGTGTGTGCTCTGTAGTACTTTTAGACGCTACAAGACTCATGAAATTTCTTGCTGGCTGAGGACACTCACCAGCTACAGCAGAGGAAGGAGAAAGACAGGGAGGAATAGATTGATGGTTGGAGAAAGCAAACGACTAGGTGACAGGTCTGGAGGTGGCCTCTCAGACAGAGATCCAGGCTCTGCCAGATGAACTTAAGAATGTCTGGACGGACCACCAGAAGGGCCTGGGAGCTCAAGTCTCGATTGGAAGGTTGCTCTAACCCAGGCTGATTTCTGCTGGGGACAAACCAGCCATCCTGTCCTCTCTGTCCTTACCTCCAGACCTGGCATGAGTGTGTCCTGAGAAGAGCGACTGTCAAAGACCCTTATGAGGCTATGGTCGGAGCAGGACTCCCATAAGCACCAGCTTAGCGCTACACCTAAGAAAACTCAGATCAGATTTCTGAGAAAGTCGGGGCCTTCCCAAGGTGTCTTTCCAAGGCTGTCTGGAGAGGAAGTGAGTCCTCAGTCTCTGAAACCATCAGTCAGACAAAGTCTAGGTGACCCACTGCAGCGACTCTCACACAGGAAGCAAGGGGTATTTGGCCGTGTGACTTTTAAGTTGCCGCCAATGTCAAGATTCAGGAACTCCATTATTTATGGGTATGACCATGTGTCTGGTAGTGTCTCAGTGATGATGTTGATTCTTCTAACCTGTATATCATAATTGGAGAACTTTTTAAAGAGTCGTCAGAGATTCCGAGTTCATTGTTTTGGCTGGGGCCAAGGTCACTTAATCCTAGGACCTGGGTGATCGTACCTGGTGGAGTTGCAACCCACACCCGCACGCACTGTAGGGATGAAGAGACACGTTCCCCTTGGCTCACTCTGCTTCTGAAAGGCACAGATAGGTTTGCAGTTGATGCCCTTCCTTAGTTCTCTGGAGCTCCTTTGCTTGTTCTTATCTCATGTCTGGAAGGAGCCTTGGTGGCTGGCTCCCACCAAGTAGCAGTCTAACTGTTGGAAAGCCCTATTCTGTTGTGTCTGTCTCCCACACAACACAGTGCCCGGCACATGGCACACACGTAATACTGGTTACAATACCGACTGATCCCAGTGTTCTAAGTGTGGCAGGAAATGCATGACAAGTGGCACACAGCAGCTCCTTTCTGCTCAGACCTTGTCAAGGAAATCATCTCCTTAATCAGAATTGTGTTTGTGGCCGAAGGGGCAACTCGTGGGGCTTGATATTTGGAAAGCTTGGTCTCCAAAGTGACCTTTTCTTGCTTTCCTTGGGGGCACCACAGTGGAAGAGCCAGGGCCCAGGAGGATCATTGCCTCTTAATTGGTGTTCTGGTTATCATGCTGGCTTCACCAGACAATGCTTGGCCACCCTCTGTTCAGAGCTGAGTGTCCTTTCTATTTTCACTACATGATGTCCCTCAGACATCAGGTCCTATGTCCTTCTGGAAGTGACAAAGTAGAAGGCCACAGAGAAATGCCCTAGGCCAAACTGATTTTATGTGTTTTAGACCAAGAAGCTGGGCTTCCTTAACTCACTAGTATTTCCTGTCTTCCCTCCCCCTGCCAACTGGGGGCTTGGGCTAAGAATTGAAGGAACAACCAGACCCTGAGCTCTGACCTCAGGTTGTCATTGTTGACATGTTGTGAAGTCACCATGGTTTAAGGACACAACTGAGACCTGGCTGTGAGATTCCCTCCAGGTACTATGCTATGACAGCACAAATCTTAGAGTCAGGCTTGACTGCCCAGGTTCAAATCTTACCTCTATTCCTTCCTTGTCCATGGATGGTGGGTAAGTGACAAGCTTCTTCTTAGCTTCAGAATCCTCTCTGTGGTGTGGGATCACACAGCAAGCCTGTATGGGACCCACAGCAAGTGAACACCTATAACCTGCCCTTTTGATCACACCCCCCGCCTCCCCGCTTCATGAATTTGAAAATCCTTGAAATAGTATTCAGCATTCAGCTGATATTTATTGACCTACTAAGTACTGGACAGTATTTCACATGTGATGACATAGAAATGAATTTATTAATTAAGAGATGCTATCCTCTGTGGCTGATACTCTGACTGGGACGAGCAGTGGTGAGGAACAGGTCGGACCTTGTTAAGCGATCCCAGCTCGGGCAGTACTGATGGCGAAGAGACACCCGTGTGTGCAGCCCGGGGGAGAGTGTGGGACCAGATCAGGTCTGTGGGATGATCTTAGGCAGGTAATGCTCCCAGCTGAGAAGATGGGTGAGTCAGGAGGCAGAGAAGGTGGTTGAAGAGGGCACAGCAGGGAGGGCTCCAGGAAGCTCTCTGCCCATGATTAAGGTCAGACCCCCTCCTAAGTCAGAAAGCCTACACATAGTGACCCTGCTGGGCCTAGGACTGAGAGGAAGGAGTGTTCCAGGGCACTGTGCCTCAGATGCATTCCAGGGGTGGGGAACAGATGTGCTACATAAAAGGAAGAGTCACATGCATGGGTCACTGTGAGGTTGAAGCCCCTCTGTGGCCACTGGAATCGTACACAAAGGGTCACAGGAAAGGTGTCTGAGGCTTAGAGCCTAGTTCAGGCTAACCCACACCATCAGAGGTTGCACGCTGGAGGAAGGGATGCTCTCTAATGTCTCACTGCCTGTGGATGAGGCTGCAGGCTGCAGCTCGCTCACACCCAAGATGGAGGCAAGGGCCGTTCAGACACCTGTTAATGCCACCTCTCCTAGTCCTAGTCGTCACTCCCTGATGACTAAGGCCCAAAGGAACCAGGTCTTCTTTCAATTGGAGCTTCCTGCCCTCCAGACACCCCTGCCCGTTGTCTCTCTGTTTCTTTTGACATTTGACTGTGGGCAGGAAGAGTGTAGAACGCGATGGGTGGAACAGGGCTTAGCTGGTGGGCAGGATTCAGTCTCAGTACACTGTGACAACAATGTTCTGAGGCTCACGGCGGGGCTTAGTCCGGAGTCTGGGCAGAGCGAATGCTCTGTAATCTGTCTGGTTGAGTGAAGGAGCATGTGTGTAGCCTAGCGACAACCCAAGGCATCTCTGAAGTACTGAGGACACGGGGTACTGATAGTGGAGCTTGTCACTGAGACCAAGTCAGTTTTCTCTGCCCCGGGTGGCAAGAGAAAGTGTATTTGACTTCAAAAAAATGTGGAACAATAACCTTTTCTTCTTTCATTTGTATCTCATATATGTGAAATGAGAACAGAGGAACTGGAGACCCTGAGAGGTAAAGGCTCAAAGAGGGATCTGGAAGCCCAACGTTGTAGTGGATAAGTCTCAAAGACATGACTTGAACCCTAGTCTTTTGTTGTCAAGTTCTGTGTTATAGAACGAGACCATACAAACGTTCTTATTAGCCCCCACAATAACAATAGAAACACTCCTTGCTCTATTGAGAAGACAGAATGAATGGGTTCTGCAGCTGGCCATTTCATAACCCACAATTTTATTCCTTACAAAAGAAATGTTTACAAAAGGAGTGTTCCTATGACCCATGTGTGTCCTAGCCAGTGTGTGCCTGATGCTATAGGCCATCAAGCGCACATAGTTAAATGTCAGGGTTGTTTGAATTCCAGAACCTTCTTTTCTTGGAGGTCTGAGGTGTGAAGAGTATACAAGGTCAGGCATTTAACTAGACATAGTAGTGACTACTGGTCACTCTACAGCGAGTCTAGAGCTGACTTCCAAGCCCTCTTCCTGATGAAGTCCCTGGGGTCTTAGTTCTGTGTCTCAGACCTGTGCAATGCCCAGCGACCACCCCTACCTACTGTGATGGCAGCATCAGATTCCCCTGCTCTCAGGAGGGCAGGATTGAGTGGGCTGAGCCTTCCCATGATTCCACTCTGGACCATGAATACCTACAATGGGAGGGGACATCATGCTGGGGATGCTGGTAGGCCCAGCATGACCTCAGGTGACCTCAGGTGACCTCAGGTGACCTCATGACCTCAACGACCTCAGGCAGCTACGCCTGGGAGGAAGACCAGCTAAGGTCTGATCAGGGATGATGGTGGAGGTTCAGAAGGCAAAGTCAGGAGAAAGGCGCAACATGGAAGCCAGGGAAAATGAAGGCTAGGCTGGGGGCAGAACCAAAGGCCCAGGTAGAGAAGAGAAGCAGGGTCTCCCTAGAGATCAGCAGCCAGGAATGATGACTTCCCTGCCAGGGGACTGGGGGTGGGGAATCAGGGAAGGAAGGCCTGGCTTAATCTGCATAGCATTAATTAGCAAGAGTGTCTAATTAGGACAACCATTACAGAGCTTCAGTACGAAGCCAGTGCTGAATATCAATCAGTCTCGGAGCCGCTCCATGAAATTGAAGCAAAGGTTGACCTTATTAAACAGAAAAGATTTCTAACTCAATTATTTCCCAAGTCGAATGCACAAACCGAGGTGAAGTCAGGAAGGCACATCAGACCTTAATTCAGGAAATACAGGTTCTGGATGCTATCACCTTTCTCCCTTGAGGGCTTCTAACCAGTGACAGAAGTCATGAATGGGCCATGTGCGCGCACCGCGTGCTCACACGCACAGCCTCAGAGCTTATTACCTTGGCTGGGGAAGGAGCCTGTGCATCCTTGTGCTGGTGAAGCTTGGGCTTCACTTTGCTTGGTGCCCTTACGTGACTCTGTGCATCATTTTCTGCCCCGCCCCCAATGTTCCAAACAATAAAACACATTAAAAATGTCAAAGTCTCTGGGAAGATCTACTGTAATCATTACAGTTCTGGCCCGTCTCTGGAAGCTACAAGGCAGGCCAGGAGAACAATTTATACTGCTGGCTCAGAGGCCTGGGAACCACTCCATCACCCTGGGCACAGCCCCGGGAAGGGACCCAGCAGCCCTGAGCAGTCTCTCTTTGGATCTGGAGGCCAGTGGGGCCCAGCCTCAGGGCTGCTGGGTTACAGCTTAGGAGAAAGACAACTCTAGGTGGCAACATGGCTCCCTCAAACCTGACTTTGCCAGTTTTTGGCTATGTCCTTTGACAAGTTAGGCTTCGTGGAGCCTCAGTTTCCCTGTCCCTGACGCCTCTCTTGCATGACAGGTGCCTGTAGCAGCAGTCCTTTGTTCCAGATTATTATCAGTGGGTAATCACAGACCTGTGAAAGGCTGGCTTGTGTCCAGGAGCAGGACAGGGACCACATTGTAGGAACATCTCCAGGAATGTGTCTTAGACTCCTACCCAGCCATCCAGTCTCTTGTGCAGCCCAAGGCTCCATTGAGGTAACAAGACACACAGTCTCACATAGTACCTGGGACCCTGAAGGGCAGGATAAGTAAAATCTGGCAGATGGCTAAAATCTGAGTTAGTGGCATGACCTTGGAAACGTCACTTCCACAACTCTCCCACTAGTATCGCTTTTTATCAGTAAATGGAAGCGTTAGGCTCTATCCGAGGTGGGATAAAATATGTGCTAGGTGTGTGCTGGGTCAGTGCTCAACGAAGATTAGCTATAAAGTGCTTACTAAGCACTTCTTAGATTCAGGGCATCAAATAGGTGATGGGACTGTATAATATAAGTGTGTTATGTGAGTTTGGATAGACTGTGAATCCGTGAAGCAATAAGACTGGTCTGAAGCAGCTGTGAGTCGCTTCGCCCAGCCCAGGGACTCAGAGGTGGAAGCCCCAGCTGGCCTCGATGTCCACTTCCCTGCTCACACTGAGAGTGCTAACTGTTTCAGCCTGACACTAGGAAGCGGGCGTGAGTTAGGGAAACCGAGGTTTCAAAGCCCAGAGAAGCTGAGGTGGCTCGTCCCCGTCACAGGGACGGACCCGAGGCTTGCATGTGCTCCCTCAGCCGCCCGTGGCGGAATGCACGTGCCAAGAAAAGCTGAATCTCTCCACTGCACAAAAGCTTTTTCTGGCAGTCCAGGGCTCAGATTTTGAAAAATAAACTTTTCAATGATAAAATGCTATATCCTCATTAATAATTTGAGGAGAGAAGAAACATGGCAAGAAAACGCCCTGTAAAGCAGAATATTAGTATTTTCACAATTTTCTTCTACATGGGAAATTTGAAAAACAATCACAACTATGCTATATACACGGCTTGAAGCTCAAAGCCTTCCAGTTAATATTCTATCACAATTTCTCTCTGATACTCTCTATCTTCGTGGCTGCATTAGTGTCCACCACTGGCTGTCCTTAGTTGGTCTGAGTCACTTGCACATCCATGAGCCTGTAGGACTAGATAGATTTAATAATGACTCCCTGACAGAGTGCTGGAGAGGTGACCCAGCCATTAAGAGTGCATCCCGCTTTTGCAGATGTGGCTCTCAGTAGTCACACTGGAAGATTCACAACTGCCTGTAACTCTAGTGGGGGATCTGACTCTCTCTTCGGGACTCTGTGGGTGCTGCACTCACGTGCACCCCTCTTACATTCAGATTTTAAAACTAAAAGTAAAGACAACATATATATATATATATATATATAAATGTTCCTATGTATTCTTCATGCTGGGGATTATTTCTTTGTTTTTAAAAATGTAGAGGAGAAGGGTTGACCAGTTGGCCATGGGACTCCTCCCAGGCAGCGAGTCAATTTTAAGGCCCCAGATGGAGAGGGTTGGGGCACAGCGGGTATGGCAGGTGCCCCACCATGTGGTGTTTGGTGACTAATTAGTCAGCCTGTGTCATTGGTATCACCCGAAGGGTCATGTCAGTGGAGTTTAGGTGGAAAAGAAGATAATTCAACATTTTGGCAAATAGAAAACGTTCCAGAAACAGACTTCCTTGACATATTTTCCAGGTGATGAGATCTCAAGGCTGTATGTAACTCTCCATTAGTCCAGCGTACAGCTAGCTCTGTCTCTCTGCAGGCTGCTGCTGGCCCAGCAGGCTGCACCAGGCAAAGCCACTGAGCAGCTGGGAAGTGCCTTTTAATGGAAAAGCATCAACTTTGGGAAGACATGGAAGAGGCTTAAAGGAGAGGAGACGGCATCTGGCCCTCCTTTACCTCTTCCCCTAAAAATGATGGAAACACACTTAGAGGCTGACTTTAGCTAATTTCTGCCAAGAACATGAAATGGAGGTGGAAGTGTGCCACTGGTCACAAGCCTTCCTGGGGTGGGCGTGATGCTCCCCACATGCCTTTGGACCCCTTTGACAAGGACCTTATGGTTACTTCTGGCTGGAGAGTACTATGAGCTGTCCCAGCTCTTTCCTGTAGGGAAGTTCATCTGGTCCTACATCAACCCGAGTGTCCCTGAGTTTCCAGCCTTTTTTTCTTCTTTTTTTCTTTTTCTTCTTCAGCCCCAGCTAGATCTGGGATCAGCATCAAGTAAGCTTTCAAAGGTTGGAACCTTCTGGAGGGTCAGAACTGTGTTCTGCTTTCCTTGGTGTCCACATTGCAGCAGCAAAGGACCAGGACTCCCTGAGACACCCCTATATACGTGAGCTCAAGGAGGTACTCCAGGGCACTCAGCATTCTGAAGATCGTGAAAGATGCTAAATAGACTCAGTGCTGGGAATAGAACCTGGGACCTGTGTGGCTAGTACTCCTCTACCACTAGACTATACTACCACTGAGCTACACCCCTAGCCTTTGTCCGCTTTTGGGTAGTATGGAATGTACACACCTCTCCACAGCTAGACCATATAGCACAAGTGAGTGTTTGTGCAAGAAGATAAACTGAAAACTTCTGGCAGGCAGGGTCCTCTCTGTACGTCCCCCAGCATGGACCGCATGGTTGTGTATCCAACAAGTACTCAGCAAGCAAGAACTGGTTGAAATCATTGCAAAAATTAAATGAATTAAAACTTGAGATGCCGAGGAAGGAAGATGGTGAGTTTATGTAACCAGACCTTGTCTCAGAAAACAACAAAATGGGGTCTTGGGGAGATGGGATCACAGGTGAAAGCAGGTGCCCCTGAAGCCTGATGATCTGAGTTCAATTCCTGGACCTTGCATGATGGTGGAAGGAGAAAACTGACTTGCAAAGGTTGTCCTTTGGCTTCCACATGGGTGCTGTAGTGCATCCACATGCCTGCTATTACCTGTGCCCATCAACAGATAATACAAAAGTCAAACACGCACGAAGCCAAAGTGTGAGTGAATGAACACATGAGTTATTTCACTGGTTCTCCCTTGTCGTTCCAGGGCTAATTTGTGCCTGGCATAAAATTGGTCTCAATAGCCATATCAAAGAAATGAATGATGGAATGGCTAGACACACCAAGAGAGAGCGCAGCTCCCATTCTATATCAGTTCACAGCGGGCAGGGGAGAGTGTCAGCATGGGTACCTGAGAGTCCTGGATTCAAGGATCAAGCTTATTTGATTAACTGTAGATGCCATATTGGACCATAGAACTTTGCTCTGCAGGTCCCAGATACCTTTCACCTCTGTTACTGAGTGACACCTCCCTCTCCTAAGTCCTCTCAATTCTCCAATAGTATCATCTGTCAGTTAATCACATCTTGCTGTTGAAACATCTCCCATTGTTATTTTAGTTGTTTTAGCTGAGACATAGTATTTATACACCTTTATGGGAGTTTCGTTAGAGGCTGGGAAATGTGTATTGGTGTGTAATTATGTCACCTTGATCAGCAACCCCATCACCTCAAACATTGTGCAGTTCTATGTGGTAAGAACCTTGGTCCTTTTCTAGTTGTTTTTGCAATGCGCCATAGTTGCTTATAACCATAGCTGCTCTATATAGAGTTAGTCTTTCTTGCCTCATTGGGTTTTGGTCTCTTGTCTTGATCTGCCATTTGGGTCCATCCATGTAAGGAACTTTTTCACGAGCATTCCTGTGAAAAATTCCTGTGTGGTGGAGAGTTGGTCAGGGGCAATGAGCAGTGCTCTAGCCTGGGGGTCTGAGGCTCTGGCTCTGAACTCTGGCATAAGACATTCACCCCCGGGGTATTCTATACAGGTGGGGCATGCAGAAATTGTGCATTATTGATTACCCTAAAGGATAGCACTGTTTCTTTGGTCTTCCTCGGCTCTCAGACCATGTAGAGAGCCCGCATGATGGTGCTTGGAAATGTTGCCCGACATATCAGCTGCCTTTGCTCAGGGCTCTTCCTGTGTTCCTTTATGACTGGAGGTAGCTCTCTTTCCAGACTTAGATCACGCAGGAGTGTGGCACGTCCTAACTAGATGCTCTGATTGAAAGGGTTGAAAAGTACCGGCAGCCAGCACTCACTGAGCCGAGCTGCTTCAGGTACCATGATGGTCACGCAGCTCGGAGTAGCTGGGGCAGGTTCTGGAGTCAGCAGAGTCCAAAGAGCTTACGCCCAGACTGTAGTCTCTCTAAGCCGCCTGGACTGAAGTTGCAGGGAGCATCCTCTGCTCTGACCAGCAGGCCTCCACAGCCATCCCCTGCCCTGGGCCTCTTTCTGCTCCTTTGCTGGCTCGGCTCCTCATCCAGTGACTCTTCTGCTGTTCTTGTCTCCCTCTCCTGCCCTTGGCTTGAGCCAGGAGACAGAGCAGCTACCAGGACATTCTGATTTATTCCTGATGGAGCTCTTCATGGCCAGAGACACGAGGGACCTCAGAATCTTCTGGATTGTGTTAAGATAGGAACACAAGCTGTCATGGTATGGACACCCAAGCCATAGAACAGTGGCACAAAAAATAATTACACCCATATGACTTATGAGTGTGGAGACATATGTTCAACACACCAGTAACTAGAATCTAGCCAGGTATCACATACATAAAACATTGTGCCCCAGTGGGGTCATTCTGGGAAAGCAAGAATGTTTTCTCCTTGAAAGCAAAAGCTCAGAAGGGGCTGCCCAGGCTTAGGGTAACTGCTCCACCCTGCTGCTAGAAGGAACTGGGGCTGGCCTGTCCTCTGCCCTGCTGTTTCCTGTTATACCCCTTCCATGTGATGCTTCCTTCCTGGCCCCCTAATTCTCTTTCCCTCTCTCCCGCAGGATTCCATGTTTTCGTTGGCCCTGAAATGCCTTATCAGTTTATCCACCATCATCCTGCTTGGTTTGATCATCGCCTATCACACAAGGGAAGTACAGGTATGTCATCCCCCGACTTCAAGTAGTAGCCCGTCCTTCTGCCTTGGTCTGGGCTGAACCCACCCATCCTCAACCCAACTCGAGTGCTCCCACAAGATGGTGTCTGAAATCTTCTCTTTGGATCCTCATGAGGGTGTCTTGAGGCTACCCTGTGACCCTCCTCTCAGGTGACCTCATGAATGGGTATATGACTTCATGATTGGGGGCTGTGTGTGTGTTCACATGTATGTTCTCTCTCTCTCTCTCTCTCTCTCTCTCTCTCTCTCTCTCTCTCTCTCTCTCTCACACACACACACACACACACACAGAGTGCCTGCAGTTTTGAATGTGGAGACTCCTCCTCTGAAGACACCAGGCTGGGATCTGCCTGCCATTTTCTAGCTAGAGAAGATGTGTGATGTGGTTGAGGTGCGGGCCTTTATTTCTGGCTGCCTAGGGTTGATTCAGTACTTTGGGAAATGTTTCCTGGACATTTGGGTATTTGTCCAGCTTGGCTGATATATAGGGAGGTTGGTTCAACTTGGACTGTGAGGCTAACACAGGATTGAGTGGACCCCAGCATCCTCTTGTGTCAGTGAGTTGTCCCCCCATCCCCGGCCCCCACAGCCTGCAGACTGATCTGCTCACTGCTGACCCAGGTCATCCAACATATCCAGATGTTTCTGATCATGTGCGTGTGAATCTGGATACTCCCTCCATCCTTTGGTCAGCATAGACACAGTCACATCTGGGAAGCAGGAAGAGACTGACGAAGACCAGAACTCAGGAGTCAAAAAGATTGGGGTCAAGTCTTGGCCAGGACCTCTTCTTGCTCTGTGTTTTTGGCTGGTCCCTGGGGCCTTCCTGGGTCTTAGTCTCCTCACCTGGAACAAGGAAGCTTTATTCTAACTTTGCTGGGCTCCTGTGAGGATAGAGTAAAAAGGTTGTGTGTTTGTGTAAATGCTAGCTAGCATGCTGGTAAGTTTAGGTCCCTTTGTTCTCGTTGTCCTGACACAGAGATATTGTGGGGAGCCTCCTTGTCCCTGAGAGGGGTCCAGCTTCTAGCAAAATTCTAGAGTTGCTGTGGCTAGATGGGATGTACTGGTTTTGACTGTAGGTCTTCTGTAAGCCTGACTACGGGACTCTTAGTATGTCAGTGACATGAGGACACCCATTTAGATGCTGGACTCTATTTTCTGCAGTCTTGTGTACTTAGATTGGGCTATACTCTGAGGTTTTTATTTTTTTATTTTTATTATTATTATTTTTTTTGCAGTCTTGTGTACTTAGATTGGGCTATACTTTGAGGTTTTTTTTTTATTTTTATTTTTTTTTTGCAGTCTTGTGTACTTAGATTGGGCTATACTTTGAGGGCCAAGTACAGAGGTTTCTAGGCAACTTTCCTCATAGAGTTCTAAGTGGACAAAGCTTCTGGACTCAAACCCAGAGCACTGTCCAGCACATCTCTGAAAGGGGCCAGCAGTATAAGTGATGGCCAAGGGGCCGTGTCAGGACAGACTCTCCGGCATCAGCTTCAGCCCTGTCTGGAGCCAGCTGGGGGGTGGGAGGGGGAGGCATTCTGAGGCTCTTCAACTTCTGTGTCCTCATGTTTTCATCTGAGAGGGCCTGTGTGGGAAGTTGTCACAGAGGCCAGATTGTAAAAGAAGCATCAAAACTCAGCTGTACCCGGCTTGGGAGGAAGGGCAGCGGGCAGGTTCTAGCACACGGAGATCCTCCCAGACACCTCTCCTTTCTGCTCCAGGCATTGGGAGGAAGGAACAAGGTCTCTGATTCTCTTAGGGTCAGTCCTCTTTACTGCTTCAGGGACACAGACCTGACATAGTGCAACTGCAAAGTGCCTCTGGTCTTGGGGGGCAGAGCCATGCGATGGCAGACCATCTAGTCCTCCTTCAGCTTAGGAGCAGTCTGTTCCCGCCCTAACCATGCTCCCTGGGTGACTCAAGCTGGCCCAGCACTCACAGTTTTAGAGAAACAAGGTGAAATGGGTGGCCTTGGTCTTTTTAATTGATTATATATAGCGCTGTTATGTGTTGTTCTGGGATGGACCATAGGCTCTGTGCTTGTTGTCCGGCCAGTGCTCCGCTTCTGAGCTACACTCAGACTAAAGTAGTGGCTTTGACTCCTACCTCAGATACTTCAGGTTGGACGACTGTGGGGTGATAATAAATCCTCAGTTTCCCACCCAAAGAATGGGAATCCCACCACCCACTCTGCTGAATTCTTAAGGGTGCGGGGATGGTATCGAGAAGAGTATGGTTTCTAGAAATGGAAACTTCACTCTCTTTCTTGTCCCCCACACAGCTGCCCTCTAAGGTCTAGCTGCATTTTGGAATATGCCAGGTGAACCGGCTGTGTGGCCACTAGCGCTGCTGCCCAGGGCTGTGAGTGTCTGGCTCTCCTCCTGTTGTGTCTAGGCTCAGTTTCCATGACCCAGACCCTCATTGTGCTGTACCCACTGACTCCCCAGGGAAGTGACAGCATCTTTTCCTCCACACTCAAGTTCTCCCTACAGCTGTCTGTGCTGTCTCTTGTCTCCATGAAGGGAATCTGAATGGTTTGGACCCAGAGAGCCAGCAAGATAGGTGTTCCCATTTGCAATCACCTGGCCAAACTACAGTTTTCTGCATGATGACTTTCTCCATCACTTCAGAGACATAGATGTCGTTAATATTTGCATTTCCAAAAATATACAATGCCTGACAGAGAGCTGGGATAGAAGGTACTGGACTGAAGAACTCTTGTTTCTAAAACTAGTTACATCATGATTTTGCGTGTGATCTTGGGCCTCAGTTTCCTTGTCTAGTTATTAGGGTCCCGGCTTTACATTGTCCAGTCTAGGTGTGGCTGCTCATCTTTCAGGGTCCTGGTTACTGAGTGTACAGGGAAGAGCTGTCACCTGTGTGACTGACAGAGAGTTTCCAGGGAAACGATGGAAATGCCTTCCTCAGGGCAGGCCAACTGCTGCTGCTGTTAGCAGGGTGGGAAGGTTGTGACTGTGCCATCTCCTAAGGCCACCTGCCTAGCACACGACCTGCTGGGCTCTCTGAGAGCTACAGTAACAGAGCTGACAGCTACAGTAATGGATGGGGAGGGACACCTACCAGTGACAGCATGCATTTAGAATGCGCCCCAGTTCTGCTAAGAGGAACTTGCTCTCAGCCCCACTCCTGTCTCTAGAGTGTCAAGGACAGAGCCAGGTTGCCATGTGGTCACTTCTGTTGTTGAAGATGCTCATCTGGCCTTTCTTCAGCCTTCTTCTTTTGTGGCATTTTTAGAGTGGAGCTTTGAAAGACTCAGGTGCCTTTTAGCCCCAGGCCAGTGTATTCTAAGAAGAAAGGAAAATGCAAGCGCTATGTAATTTGGACATTCACGAAAATGTATCTGGAAGCCATACTTGTTCATAGACAATACACTCCCGTGTCAATGTGCTTTAGATGCCCTTGGTGTACCCCTGCTTTATGCAGAAGGCACTGGACTTGGCTGCTCTCCTGATAGCTGGCCTGCCCTGCCTGTTCTCCGTTACCCATCCAGTTCTGTTATTTTTTCAGCAGGGGTTTAGTGAGGCCGCTCTGTGCACAGCCAGTGAGGAGTTCTTATCCCTAGAAGCCCTGACATCACCATTGCTTCTATGAGTGGTTGCCAGCCTCAACTGTGTCTGGTGCTGTCCTTGAAAGCAGGCTACCAGGTTTCTGATAGCGTGGATGTCAGAGCAGTCCAGCTTGGCTCAGACAAGGCTGTCACTTTTTAGGGTAAGGGGATATGGCAGGTGACCTTTAGAGTTTTTTTTAAACTCTCCTTTACTCTGTTTCCTTCCTGAAAAATCAGACTAGTGGTAGTCCCTACCACAAAGACTGTCGTGAAGAACACATTTGGACATTACAAAAATGCTTCAGCTCACATAAGGCCCTGCATGCCTTGCCCACAGGGTGGGAAGACTGTTTGTCTTAGTCACTGCTCTATTGCTGTGAAGAGACACCAAGACCAAGGCAACTCTTAGAAAAGAAAGCATTTAAATGGAGGCTTGCTTACAGTTTCAGAGGCTTATACTCCATTATCATCAGGGTGGGGAGTGTGGCAGCTCACAAGGCACTGGAATAGCAGCTGAGAGCTACATCCTGATCTGAGGGTAGGAGAGAGAGAGAGAGAGAGGGAGAGGGAGAGGGAGAGGGAGAGGGAGAGGGAGAGGGAGAGAGAGAGAGAGAGAGAGAGAGAGAGGCAGACAGAGAGAGACAGAGAGGACAGAGACAGAGACACAGAGAGAGAGACAGAGAGTGAGAGACAGACAGAGACAGAGAGAGAGACAGAGAGACAAAGACAGTGAGAGAGAGACAGACAGAGACAGAGACAGAGAGAAAATGAGAGAGAGAGAGAGAGAGAGAGAGAGAGAGAGAGAGAGAGAGAGAGAGAGCCAGCCTGGCATGGGCTTTTGAAAACTCCATGCTACATGACAAACTTCCTCTATCAAGGTTACCCACTCCACCAAGGCCACACCCACTCCATCAAGGTCACACCCACTTCATCAGGGCCACACCTCTTAATTCTTCTTAAATAGTGCCTCTTCCTCATGACTAGCATTCAAATATATGAGCCTATGGGGAACATTCTTATTCAAACTGCCACAGTATCCCAAACAGAAGTCATTGAATAAACAAAAGCCTAGGAGTGGAAACTTCCTTGTCTGTTCAGAATGCCTCAAGGCTAAGGTCTAGGGCAGTGCATGGGTGGGTGGGTGGCACTCCGTTGTGGAAGGTGGGCGGCCCAGTGGCACCTGTCGTGCTAAGGAGTTTTGAACAGCAGTTGCAGGAATCACAGAGGCTGCCAAGCTGGAGGATATTTACATTTTTAGACTTGCTCTCTGCGGTTGCTTGCGAGTGTTAGAAGAGTCAATTTCAGAGGCAGAAAGATAGTTAGAGGCTGATTACAACATCCAGGTGAAGGACAGTGATGGCTGACCAGGATGAGTACAGGAATGGGGACAGAGGAGGGAACGTGTGTTAGAGAGGCTGAGTGAACGGAAAAGACACGACTTGGTTACCAATTAGGGTGGTTACATCCTCGGCAGGGAGCGAGGAGTCTCCCAATTGCTTGGATAACTCAGTGCTGGAGAGTGCCATTCATTAAAACTGAAAACATAGAAGGAGGTCAAGGTGGGACTGGTGTTGGGTTCTACTCTGGCTTAGGAGGGGGCCTCTGGCTGCCTCCAGCGTGGGAATGGGAGCTAATGATGTCGAGTAGTTAGGGATGGATGTGCAGGGGCAGAGAGATAAAAGAAAGGCGCAGGGCAGAGGCCCCAGAGGGACCTGACCAGTGATAAGTAGGTGGAGGAGGAGCTGCTAGGAGACTGTTAAAGATTACAAGGAGGGAGGACAGGAAGGAGCCCTTGCATCTGCCCAGTAGAGGGCAGGGCTGAAGAACACACTCTCCTTGCCTTAACTTATTCCCTGTCACGACAGTCACTGGGAATGGCAGTGTAGGTGAGGGGGGCAGATTGAATAGGGGGCAGCGGCCAGGAACATAGGTGTCTGTCTGCCTTTGCAGACTGTTTATGGGCTACCAGCAAGAAGCCAGCTGAAAGGGAAAGAGAATAAGCAGGGGTTACTGTCTGGTCCAGGAGCCCACCTGCAAGAGAGGGAGGGTAGGGTGCCCCAGCGAGGAGGTGCTGGCTTAGGCTTGGGGTGCGGACAGCAGTGGGAATTCACATCATGAAGTCGCTGGATAGAGGCTGCAAGCACCATCAGTTACAACTTGTATTATTTCATTAGCTGACTCAGGGGGACAGGATTTATCTACTCCCTGTCTGGATCTAACGGAAGTCTCTGCACACTTCTTTAGTTTCCTCTAAAGTGACAGAAACATAACGATATTGATAAGATATGAGCCTTCAACTTTATGAGTTTGGAACCCAAGGGACCCAAACCGGAGATTTTCATTTATTAGGTATATAAAAGTGGATTTTTTTTTATTAAATACCAATAGGCTTTTCAGAAGTCAGGGAACTTGTTTAAAATTATAGGACATAAATTATAGTCAAGAAACAGCTCTCATTATAAACAGCTCACCCACTGTGGGGCAGTTGTCCAGGAGATCCAAGCAGCCTCCTGGGTGGTCACAATGTACTGTCATCAAGACACATATGTGTGATACAGGAGCTGTCACTGGTGCAGACTCTTTGGGGTCCTTTTGCTACATAGGTTAGTGGTATCTTCCCATCAGTGGACAGGCAGACAGTCCCAGTCTTCTCTTTACCTCCCTCTTCCTAGAGAAAAGTAAACTCAGATCGCAGTCTGAACTTAGGAGGTGACCTGGCCTTAAGAGGAAGGGTGTGACAGCTGCATTCTGTTCTAATGTCTCTAAATTATCGAGCTTACCCACATGTAATTTATAACACTGAGTCTGCATGCTTACCTATTTACTCAGTGATCGGAGCTCATTCTACACTCCTATCTCTGGGATGTGTTTGACCCTGCCTGGAGCTGACCCAGGGTCTTAAGCACCCTAAGAGGAGGTGTGAGTCCATGCGGCAGGCAGGAAGAAGTAGTGGGGCATGTCTCCTAGAGGGGCGAGGTCAGTTTCCCAGGGAGGTGAACCTGGGCGCTGGAATCACTTGGAGCAGGGACTTTATATGTCGGAGACAGAGCTGGCTTGGAATAATTCAGATGGTTACAAGAAGAGAAGGGAGAAGTCATGCCTTTCTTCCATGGGAGCTAGAGGCTGTCCATTCTTCCTGCAGATACACCATGGACAGTCCTGAGGGCGGTATTCCTGGATGCCTGATTGATGCATTTGAAGTACTAGTTCTGGGGCTGAGGAGACGTCTCAGTTAGTAAAGTGCTTGCCAGACAACCGTGTGGACTTCATTTTAGATCCCCCCAGCACCCACATAAAAACTGGGTGTGTTTGTAACCTCTGAGGGGAGCATGTGGAACATGTGGAGCATGTGTGTATGTATATGTGAACATGTGTGTTTCTCTCTCTCTCTGTGTGTGTGTGTGTGTGTGTGTGTGTGTGTGTGTGTGTAGCTTAGTGAGAGACACTGTTTCAAGGAATAAGGCAGAGAGGGACTAAGAAAGACGGCTGTCTTAGGGTTTCTACTGTGGTGATAAGACGTTATGATCAACAGCATCTTGGAGAGGAAAGGATTTATTTTGTTTTACAGTTTATAGTTCATCATCCAGGGAAGTCAGGGCAGGAGATCAAGGTAGGAACCTGGGTGCAGGAGCAAATGTAGATGCCATGGAGGGATATTGTCTACTAGTCTGCTCAGCCTGATTTCCCAGAGCATCCAGGACTACCCATGCAGGGGTGGCACCACCCTCTGTGGGATGGGCCTATCCACATTAATCATTAATCAAGAAAAATGCACCACTGGCTTGCCCATGGGCTAGTCTTGTGAGGGAATATTTTTAGTTGAGGTTTCCTCTTCCAAAATGACTCTAGCTTGTGTCAAGTTGACACAAAAAGTACAAAACCTAATGTTGACCTCTGATCTTCACATGCATGTGAAAGCACACACACACACACACACACACACACACACACACACACACCCCACACACATAATGAATTCCCGGCTCTGAGTTCCTGAGATATGCAGAGCCTGGTTTCCCAGCCTGGCTTGGTCTGAGGGCATCAGTTCAATCCCCATGTGGTCAGCACAGAGGAGCCCAGGGCTCAGGTGGTTCTAGTACTGAAGGGGGATCCAGCCCGACAAGGCCCTGCTGCAGGCAGCCTCTTCTGCCAAGGGTGCGCCCATCTCCTGTTCCACTTTCATTAACACTGCATCGATAGATCACAGCACATGTGAGAAACAGAAAATGGCAGAGTGTGTTCCAGGGACTCACCGCAGAGCTGATGGTCTTGGGATCAGCCTGTGCTTGGTAGGGCTGGAGAGAAGGAAGCAAGAGAGGAGAGCCTGCTCTGAAGACAGCCACAAATGCCGGTACTCCTAGCATTCAGGAAGAGGCAGGAAGATCAAGAGTTGGAAGCCTGGGCTACAGTGTGAGACCATGTCTCAATAAAAGAAGAAAGGAGAGAGTGAGAGTGAGAAGGCCAGAGAGTGAGAGAGCAAGCAGGCAGAATCCAGATGCTTGGGCTTCAGCGGGGGCCAGTTCACCTTCTTTGAAGACAGGAGACTCAGCGGCTGGTGCGTGGGTAACTGTGGTGTTGGTTGCACTGCACCTAGCTTGTGCTTTGTAATCTGGGAGTGTTCTCACGGACCTACCCCTTCACCATCTTTGCTTGTAGCCTGCTAATCCCTCTAGGAACTCTCTCTGGCCACCTCCAGTCTCCAAGCAAAGTCTAGTCTGTGATTTAGTACCAGCTCCTTGCCTGCTGCGGTATGCCTGATTGGTAGATGGTAAATGCTAGCTTTTGTCAGCTCCACCACCCTAGATGTGGGCTGCATGAAGATGGAGATTGTATTGGAGCTAAGAGATATCTGTCTAGCGCGCAGCAAGGCTTGGCAAGAGCAGACTGAACAGTGAGTGAGTGAACTGCACACAGGTAGACACAGGCTTTCTTCCTTCTGTGGAGTTAAACTCATCTCCAAAACGCTGGACTGGTCTAAGACCACAGTGCTGGGTTCTGGCCCATGAGTTGTATCCCAAAGGACAAAGGTCTCACTAGGCTACTCTTGTGAGCTCGTCTTGCCCACTGCTGCAATCTGGTCCTTTCTGCTGCACTCTGGCCAGCCTTCCTCAGTCCCATGCATTGCCATGGTTACCATATCAACCCCAATGGTCAATTTCTACATGACACTGTGTATTTACTAAATATTTAAACCCTTGAGTTTAACCCTTTGGCCTCACAGAGGGCTTTCTGTCTTCTGTCCTTGTTGCACTCAGCAGGCACTAAGGTCCCTGCTCTGCCGTGACAGCAGGGGTGAGGGGAAGGCTGGGCATCATCTTGGCTGTCTGCACGGATTTTCAGTTTTGTCTCTGGGAAATGGGCATCCTGAATTACTGCTGTGCTTATTAAAGGTATGAAAACCCATATCCTGGGCGTGTTGAGACTTGTCCCGGCCTGGATAGACAGCTCTAGACCTCCCAAGTCCACTTGCTGTGTGCCATTGACTTTGTCTCTCTAATTGTGGGAGAGGATGAGTGGAGAGAAGTTTGTGAGTGTGTGCAGGCATGCATGTGTTCTCTCTCTCTCTCTCTCACACACACACACATGCCTTTCTCTACCATTCTCTCTCTCTTGTTCTTTTGAATCAGGGTCTGTCATAGTTTCAGCAAATCTCCAGAATCCACCTGTTTTGTGGCGTTCCAGGTGCATATGGCCGCCACCCCAGCTTTTATGTGGGAGCTGGGGGGTCTGAACTCAGATGGTCATGTCTGACGTTTGCACAACATGTATTTTTCTCACAGAATCATTTCCACAGCTCTGCAAATTCCTCCTTCCAACTCTTCCAAAAGCTTCCTGGGCCCCAGGATCTCTGTCCAGTCTCTGTCCAAGATCCTGACAGGGCTCTGGGGCAAATTAATTGGGGAGGAATTATGTTTGTAAATGGAAGGTGACTTCTCCCTTTTCTTCTCCTCTCACTGGCTTGAGACAGGCCCCAGCACCTGAATATAGGTTGCCTTGGAAACCACACACTTGTTTTCACCCTGGGCTATATGAAAGGAGTGAGCACTGGGTGTGTTGTTCAAGAGGCTTCAGCAGTGCAAAGTGTCACCATACCAACAGGGGACTGAGCAGGATCTTGGCTCTGCCCCACCCCAGGGCTCTGTCTCCGGTGAGCTCTGTCTATTACAGGATGTCTGGCATATTGGTCACTGTAGCCAAATAGACTGCCACTAGCTCAACTTTATTTTCTTTTTTGTGGTTGTAAAGTAGATAGATCGAGCCAAATGATCTTTGGGGCTTCTGATTCTGTGAAGGTACCACAGCTGAGGGACACTTGGTGACTGGGAGATAAAAACAGAAGGACAGTGGCTGAGATCTTCGGAGGACAGTGACAGACAGTGCGTGGTCAGGAGGCTCCTGGCGGGGCCTATTTGAACAACCTTGTCTTTCTCTTAACACCCTTGCCTCTTTCTCAGAAGCAGAATTGGACACCTAGATAATGGCCTCAAAGTTGAAATAGAAAGCCATCAAAATGACAAGGTTTTTGGTTTTTTTTTTTTTTTTTGTTTTGTTTTGTTTTTTGGCTCTGGTATCTTGTAGTTTAACAGAGACTTCTCTCAAGTCTTTTACAAGCACAAACTGGCTGGCCTTATTCAAAACCTTTAGGATCATTCTGGTATGGTGCCAATACTTTTTCACCTCTCAGTTCCCTCTTCCTTCTCCAAAGTCCCTGGGCAGCAAGCTTATGTCATGAAAGATCTATCTCTGACTCTGGTGACTTCCACATCTAAGACTTTTTCAGAGTTAATTCATCCAATTTTGTATTGTTATGTTGTGTATATTTGTTTTTCTTCATTTGAGGTAAGGGCTTACCTCGAAGTTGAACTTGTGGTTTTTCCTGCCTCAGCCTCCTAAAAGCTGACCTGATTTTCAGACGTGTGCCACCATACCCAGTTATCTTCCTTCCTATTATTTTGGGGGTGTTAATATAGGTGTCCTATTTAGGGTTGAGCACTTGATACATTGATTCTCAGTATTATGACTAGCTATTGATCTCTCCATTAACTGTGACCACTGCCGAGAGAGGATCTCTTGCTAATGTTTAGCACAGCACTGCTCTATGGATATAAGCATAAATATTTAGAAGACAGTTTGACAGCGTGTTATTTGGTAAAACAACAGTAACAGGTTGTTTCCTAGGGCCTGTGACCTCAGGAGTCATGGATTTTGGACCAGTTTATAGCACCAGTCCCAGATTCTTTACTGTGAACTAAGTCTCGAATCCAAGCTCAAAGCAGTTGGTTACATCCACAACCCTTATACAACTGTTGTGCTTGTGGGCACATCTCATCCAGCAGATCAGTACTGCAGCATTCAGGAATGGCTTGGCTACCACCTTCTGGTGTGATGAAAGCTAGTCAGCAGGGGGAAAATTTTCAAGTTTGCCCGATTTCTCTATGTCCTTCAATGAAAGTATGTTGTATTGTCTGCCATTGGGTCTTACCATTTAGTTTTGGTACCAAGAACAATGGCAACAGCTAGTATTGTACTAAGGACCTTTGGGACCTTCTTGACCCCATAGGGAAGTAGCTTATACTTGGTACTGAGATTTTTATTTAATAATCCATGCCTGATAAGTCTGACTATGTAGGGTATAGCTACCATTTTTAAGTGGTGATCTCTCCCTACAATGGTGACAATCCTCCATCAGCAATGTGTATTAGCCCCACTGTACTGTATCTGGTCTCCCTCAGGCTATTGAGCCCCACTTCCCTAGGGGCATATGTTCTGACAGCACCCACCAAGGTTCTATGCACACTCAGAGGAACAGTAACCATCTTTGTAGTTGCTCCTTCAATGCCTAATAAAGGTGCCGTACACAGCCGGAGCTTGGTGAGTCTAAACTGGGCGAGCAGTAACTGACTCCGAGGTTGGAAGACACTGTAGAATTTTTTACCATCTAGAGATTTCTATGCAGTTGTTATTGCATTATGCTGCCAAGAAAATTCTGGTAATTCTGGTTTCCTGTTGGGCAAGAATCTAGTAAAGTGACATTTTCTCATTTCTAAGAAGAAAGATGGTGAAATCGGCACTGCTCAAATCCTTCTGACACAGTAGTTGGATTAGGAGAAGATGGAACTCATCCTTCATTTCCCTTTGCTTTAAAAGACTTAGGGCAAGTTAGAAGAAACTCCATCACTCTGAACCTCCCCATGTCACTTGAGCTGGGTCCAGGTTAGATTTTGTCATTTAAATTTTTTTCTTAAAAATGATAGTCAAATATATGTAACATAAAATTTGCCACTTTACAATGCAGTTCAATGGCAATAAGGGACATCCATGTGTGGTTCAAGAATTATCACCAGAACTGACTTCATCACTTTCTGTGTAGCCTATGTGCTTTGGTATAAAGTAGATTTGCTTCATGCCCTCATTTGTACAAACATCCTTTATCACCCAGCTCCTGACTCTACCTCCACCCTGTGTAACACCCTATATCCCAGGCTGTGGTCCTGTTCCAAGCCTTGGTCTGGCATGTGGCTTGCAACATACACAGAGACAGTGTTCATTCATCTCTTGTGGGTGAGGGATTCCAGTTATCCTTGACAGCAGTCTTATTTTATCGATAAGTGAAGTGAGGCTGAGAGGGGAGAGATTATCTATTCAAAGTCACGTGGCTGATGAGAGGCAGAGCTAGCCTCAAGTAGAGGGCCATCTCCAGACCCCGCAGACTTCCCTGCTGGTTGGGGTGCACTCTACTCTCCAACCCATCCATGCCCCTAACTCCCATGGTGTCCAGAAGCACCCAGGAACATGGGTGAGTTGTGGGATTTAACGTAGACAGTGGAGAAGAGTGAGCGTGATGGGGTCCAGGGCTGAAAAGCAGACACTAGTGGTCCTACCTTTCAAGCTCCTGAGGGTCTTGGCAGCCCCACCTGTTAGAACCTCTTTCTCTTTCCGGCTTCCTTGCTGTCTTCCCCCTGGCTCCCACACTTGTCTAAGGGTAGAGTCTAGTCCCCTGAGGGTAGAGGAGGTCACAGTATTGGTGATATGCCCGAGTTTCCTTGCCTGCCCTCCCCTTTGATGTAGGTGCTGGCCTTTCTTGCAGATTGGCTGCCTGGCTGAGCCCCATAGAGTCTTGCTCTTTCTTGCCTTCCTACCCCTCTTGGGCTGGCACCCATTATGTGTGCCCTTCTCGGCCTGTCTGGAGCCACTAGCCCTGTTATTTCCTGGGTTCTTATTTGCTTCAGCCCAAGACACTGAAGACTGGACAGCCTGGGGTCTGCTTTAGATGTTTTGTCTTTGCTATAATCCCACAGACCAGGGTTGTCAGCCTCCTCATGGTCTCTACTCAGGGAGTGTTCTTGTGGTACAGTCTCATACCAAAACCTCCTGAGGGGGACCCAGAACTTCCCAGCGCTGCTGCTCTGAACAGATCCCGGCATAGTGCCACACTGGGTCCATGCACCACCCTGACTTGGACAGTAGGGGACGACCTGGCTTTCTCATTCTCTTGACTGTAGCTAAAGATGGCTTTCTACAGCAGCTCATTGGTTCATTCAAGGCGCGCTGTCTTCATTGAGCTGATGGTCCTTCAGCTGCTCACCTAGTCCCTCATTCTGTCATCTTTGTTGTAGAGGCAACTTTTGGGGAGGGGGACAAGGGAAAGCTGCCCCTTTGGTTGCCCCTGTTAGATTTCCCCTGAGTTCCTTTTATCTCATTCAGCAGCAAGGTATATGGGGCAGTCCCAGCTTCCTGTTCTCAGTGTAAAAGCCTTGTCCAAATCACTGAGATAGATGTGGAACAAGAAATTGAATCTGGGACAGTCGTTTTCTTTTGTTGGACTAAACAGAGGGAATTGGGATAAAAAAGAAGCCCAAATATTTTCAAGCCTTTTATTTTAAAAAATCAGTGGTCTCCCTGAGGCTGCAGTCTCAAACCTCTGCCCAGCCCACCTTTCTCTACACACCACACACATCTGTGAAGCACTCATCTTATGTAACCAGCGCTGAGCTACAGTGCTTGGTGCTGGGGAAGCATGCTGGGCCTGGGTCTGAAATTGGGTGACCCATGACACTTGACCACTTGGTAAAACTGTGTTGTAACGATGTTGCTCCAACAGCCTGTGCTACGGGAGAGTGTTGACACAGAGCCCCATGCCCTGTGACTCTAATATTCCCAATTGCTCCACTATAGCGGCTGGGCTTGGCCCTTGCGGCTGACCTGTGACTAAGCTTGCTACAGCCACAAAGCATGGCTCAGTAGCCAGCCATGGTGGAGCTGCAGGTGCAAAGCCGTCACAGCCTCCGAACTCAGACCATGAGGCGGCATCACAGGGGCGAAGGCACGACATCCAATGAAACCTTCCTGCTCGCAGACCCCACCCCTCGCTTCTCCCAGTTCCTTCCTTGGTGCCACTGGGGCAGGAAGCTAAACCTTCTCTAAGATCCCTGTCAGTTCTCTGTGGTACCACTTGTTAGAATGTACTAGAAACTGTAGTGATTTGAGAGCCAAGAGGAATTGCCTAGGCTGGGTGTGTGAAGGATGGAGATGGGGAGGGGCAGGCCAGGCGATGTTGGGTTTCCTGCTGTTGTTAGAAATAGCAACTGTTCTCCACCTTGCCTGAGGACTTGACAAAAGGTGATCAGTCCTCTCAATAAGGGAGCTATTGAAGGTCTGTTCAGGGCCACGCACCACAGGAACAGCAAGGCTCTGGCCCTCACACTGGTGCTGAGGAGGAGAGAGAAAGCTGGACAGAGCTCTAGCCAGGGCGGAGCAGGGCCTGTAGGGGAGCAAGTCCGCTGAGCCGCTGGCAGAGGTGGCTAGGTCGAGGGTTGCTTGTGTGTTTGTTTTTTTTCTTGGTTGGCTTATACCATGTGGTCACATTTAGTCAAGATTGGAGTAAAGTCACACGGGTAAAATTCATTCTTCCTAACCCAGCAAAGGTGGCTGTTAGCCACGGGGCAGCAGCTAAGATGGTGGCAAGTCTCACAACGCTTTAAGGAATGGAAAAGACACAGATAGGTATAAAGGGACTGGAGAGGAGTGAGGATGGGTGGGGTCGGCTCATCCTGGTGAGTCTAAAATGGTGGCAGCCACAAACTGCTTAGGAGAAGGGCAAGGGATGGTAGGTAATCTGGTGTGTGTGTGTGTGTGTGTTTGTGTTTGTGTGTGTGTGTGTGTGTGTGTGTTAGAGAATGTTTCCAAGCAGAGATTTTAGGAAAGAATGAGAGTTCTTTCACAGCTTATCAAAGACCAGCAGGTAGGAGTGGCAGTGCGGTGAGGGGACAGATCTCACTGGGGGAGTTAGTCCCCTGGTCACAGGCACTGGCCTGGATTTCCAAGTTCAGGCCTCTGCTGGCTGGAAAGTCTCCCTCGTTGGAGATCTCCAAGACCAAAGATGACAGCTACCATATGCACTTGGTTGAGAATCAGGAATGACAAGTACCATCTCGGCCCTAGAATCCTGAGACTCCACATCCCATCAATGGAACACACCCCTGGGGCAGGGCCTGCGGGAGCCCCAGTTTCTCTTGCACTGTCAGATCTTCTTGGATGGTTGGCAGGAGTGGAGTCCGTCAGCTTGACAGGATTTTACAGGTTTGCTGTTCTCTTATTGTTTTCAATTACCTCCACCTAAAAATACATCCATCCCCAGCAGCTTTGGGGACCTAGCTTCTCTTAAAGGCAAGGTTTTGGATCATTTCTCGCCTTCCAGATTCAAACTTGGCAGTCTGGCCAGGAAGCTGGGAACTGCCACTATCCCAGAGCGTCAGTGACATGGGCTCCTGCACAGCTGCAAATCCCTCAAAGCCAGCATGGACCATGTTGTGTGTAGTGGATTGAGAAGATGCCCATTTTGGGGTCACATAGGAGGAGGTGTGCTTCCTAGTTAGGAACTCAGGGGCTTGGCTGTGGCTGGACCACAGAGCAGGGGCCTAGCTCAAAGCTTATTTCCATTTTTCAGCTTGTCTCCAGCCCTTTTGCTAGTATTGCCCGGCCCCTTCCCTCCTTCTTTATGTATTCTCTGTTTTTGTCTCTCTTTTTGTGATTGCTTCCATCGTTTCCTCTTTTTTTGTGTGTGTATTGAAACATGCGGGGTTTGTTGCTGTGGGCTGACTCTGCGTCTGTATGTGCTTGTGTGTGAGTGTGGTCTTAACGCTGGATTGACAGGGATGGATTTTACTTCCTGGCTCTGGAAAAAGAGAGGGGAAGACAGTGAGGGACAGGATCTCTGAAGTAGAGAACATTCTGATCTAGGTGTGCTTTGGGGGATAAATTTAGTTCTCAAGGTAGCTGCGATGTTCTAATTGTGCAGGAGTCCTTGAGCACCCACAGTGGGAGGTGGCCATGTTGTCCCTCACCTGCTGGCTCACCTTCAGTGACCACAGGAAACCCCAGGCTTCTAAATGTTATGCAGAGCTACGGTTACAGCGGCCCTGAGCTGACAAAGATGGATGCCCGGCACTGGATTTTCTCCAGGCCCCTTTTTAGGTTTGATGGTTTTGGGAGCACTTCAGTTTTTATGACTGGCATATCTCAAAGAGGAAATGCAGATTAATGGTGTGTACTGCCATGTTCTCATGTTCCCAGGACTAAATCAGTAAGATCTGAAATATTAATTGGGCTTTTATGAAGAGAGAATGAAATACGGTGTGGCATGGAATAGTCTAGATTTAGGATCATGAGTTTGACTGTCAACACTGCTGCTGAACCGCTAGCTTTCTCTGAGTCTGTTTCTTTTTGTGTATACTAGAGTGGGGACACACCCGTGTTGTGTGTATCAACTTAGAATACCAGCAAGCCTGGCGCAACCAGGGACTTTGATGAGTATATTCTAACTGCCTCTTCCTTGACAAGACCGCCTTTCGCTCATGACACAGGGTCCAGTTCTTGCCTGATGTTGGTTCTTTCTGAAGCATTTAATGGATTCAGCCTTTTGATGAGGTCTCTGAGCCCTTGCTGTCCATCCTCAGAGTCTTTTCTTAGCTGTGGTAAGCACACTTTCTTTGTTATCCTTCTTTCCAATGTTGATGGCCAGTCTAAGGCTGAAGGGAGCTTCTTATCCTTTGTGTTAAAGATTGGCCAGGCCCAATGGCCTGACTCAGGTCCCCGATACAAGCTTATTGTCAACACATGGAGCATGGAGCCCCTGGGTCTCCTAAGTACAGGCTGTCATTAAAGCTGCCTGGTGGGTAAGGCAGTGACAGTGACACAACGAAGCATTGAGCACAGGGCCATGTGCGGCACAAACAGGATCCTAGTTAATCTTCATATTATCCTCAATTTATTCCCATCTATTTTGTATTTGCTGCTGTAGCTTGAGCCTCCACACATTAATTATCTTACATTCAGAGGTTGGGGTCAGAAGTTCAAAATGGCGCCAGCTAAAACCTAAGTGTTGGCAATGATGCCCGGGAAAATCCATTTGCTCGGCTTTTCCAGCTTCTGGAAGTGGCTTGCCTTCCATCTTCCAAGCCATTAGTGGCTGGTCGGGTTTTCTCATGCTGTGTCACCCTGCCGATGACTCTCCAACCTCTCGCACTGTATTTCAAGGGCCTCTGTGACAACATGGTGACCATCTGATAATTCAGGGGAAACTCCCCAGCTCATAGACTGACTGTCTTAGTGGGTCTGCATCCCCCATTCTTCTTTGCTGTGGTTTGAGAACTGGACATGAGTGTTTGAGGGGTGTTGTTCTGTTTGCCACAGCCCCCTTCTTGCAGTTGAGGAATCCGTGGCTTAGTTAGTTCCCATGGCCGAGGTTATGTGGCTGCTAAGTGGCAGACTGGAAGTAGAGCTAGAGTTGGTAGATCCAGGAAAGTCTGAGAAAAACATTAGTGCAGGATAGCTCACTGCCTGTGGCAGTGAGGGGAGAGGAGATGGAAGTCACCCTAGTTTGAACCCTGACTCATCTCGGTCTAGAGTGGGGAGGACAAACTGGCCTGGTGAGACACTGCAGGAGAGGCAGTGTTTCTTCAACTTGGCTGTACACTGGAATCACCCTGAGAGCTTTCAAATGAGACCAGAGCCTCACCCCTGGAGAGTCGGGCTTAAATGCTCTGGGGAGACCCCGAGTTTAGGGATTTCCCAGGCTCTCAAGCTGATTCTGCAGTGTAACAGAATCATCACTTTCAACTAATCCACAGTCCCAGCTGTGCCTCTCACCGTAGTAACTGGATCAGAGTCTCCTTAGAGTTGTCCCGAGTCCCTCTCCCATTCTCCTCAGAACCCTGAGCCGCGGGCCTCTCTGGCCTACGCTGCCTCCCCGGAGCCAGGGCTGCAGGCTAGAGGGCATCATGAGAATCCAGAGGGGTGGAGCCTTTGGTGAAGAGTAGCTTATTTTCTGAGTTTCTCTGGTCTCTCTTGTCTCTCTTGCAGGGCTGTCTGCGCAACTGTATCAATTTCTTCTTTGTTCATGTTAGCATCTCCCCTTGAGTTTAAATCCTTTCTCCCAGATAGAACAGATTGGAAACACACCACCCAGGTGTTACCAGCCCAGCCAGGTCCTGATTTAGCTTGGAACAAGTTATTTTTCCCTCTCTGTGCCTCAGTTCCCTCACCTATAAACTCAGGATACTAATAATGCTTACCTAGTCAGTGTGGAGATGAACGGCTTTGCAGCTGAAGATTACAGCGAAATGTTTGCTAGTGTTCCCAGTATTATCACCTAGCCCTGTGGGTCCAACTGATTTCAACAAACATTGATTCCTTTCTTAGTGTGAGGTTAGGAAAGGGTAAAGTGGCTTCCCTGCTCTGAGGTGGCTCGTAGTGGAGAACGTAAGTCAGTCAGATCAGACAGCTAATTACAGTAGAGCATTCAATGTCAGAACGAGATGGCGAGATGGCGGCAAGAGCTAGAGACGGAAACCACAGTGCAGGGATGGTGAGGGCCGTGGATGTGAAGGCACATCGTTAATTCTCAGCCATAATAGAATCTTAGCAAGCTTCGTCTGGGTCTGCATATTTGAACTTGCGGATTATGATACCCTATCAAGCCCCTTAGATCAGCACTGTGAATCCAGTCAAGTAGCAACAGCACTTACTCTCAAATGCAAATGTGTGAATTTATGTGCTCTTGGCGAGAGGACAACTACAGGCCCCTCAACAGGGTGGACCCTGCCTCTTCCTCAGGTATCCCCAGGAGAGCATCAGGAATCACTGCAGAGGCAAACGCCTTGTGCAGACAAAGAGGCCATGGCAGCAGTGAAAGGGGCCGTAGCTGCAATGATGAAGGGTGTAAAAGAAAATTGCAGAGACACACAGGGTAAGAGGGCCTTAAAAACAGACAGGGTCCAGGTTGCAAATGGTCAGAATAAGGAAGGAGGTCAGGGAAGAGATAGGTCTTAGCATGACAGGCAGAGGTGAAATCAGGTGATGGGGGCAGCTTTAGGGGGAAGGCAGAACATGTCCTTCCTGTTCCCTCTGGCCAAATGGCCAGTGGCTCCGCTCGCACATCTCTCATGAGGCGGAGCACCGGCTTGATGAGTGTTGACTGATGCTGCTGGCAGCTGTGGGCGTCTCTGCCAGCTGTGTGAACAGCTGTGCACCAACCCTGGGCTCTTCTATGCCCTGGCTCATTTCCCATCCCTGCTCGGTTGAATACACTTAAAAACAGGATCCTACACTCCTTGGTTCTAGCTGTAAAATATGTTGCTCAGAGGTAAAGAGCGTGTCTGTCTGGGCAGGACAATGAGACAAACACTAGAAAGACATGTAGGCTTTTCTTGTTTTGAAGAAAATCTCTGTCTGAAGCAGACGGGTGTTGAGGAGTGTGTTTAAACACGGTGTAGTAAGGGCTAATAACAACACCAGATTGTTACCGCGTGGCAGTTGTCAATTCTGACTGCTGTCTCACAGGGCCCACCTCTGATGGTGCAGTTTGTGTGCTGAAGCCCCAAACAGGACTTCTAGAAACTATTTACGATAGCCTTCCTGGAGTTTTCCCAAGTGTTCACAAATTTACCAGTTTGGCTCACCCAGAGTAAGAAATGGCCCTTCTTCCTGGGCTGCTGGAGTCTGTAAGATTTTGCAGAAGGAAGAAAAGCCTGGGACTCCCGGGTGGGCAGAGAGGATTTCTGAGCTGTTCACAAGGCCTAGTCAAGACCAAAGCCCAGGGCATGCAGCTGGCATGGAAATAGTGGCTCCAACCCCAGTGAGGAGTGCCAGAGCCTTGACTTGTCAGGGTACAACATGAGAAGACCCTTCCAAATGATCAGAATAAGCCAAAACATCAAGCATCTAGTTATAAGACCAGGAAAGAAGTAGGTCTTAACACAACACAACCAGAGGGAAACTGATGCGATCCTCTGGGTTTGTGGGGTTCTGCCTGCTGTTGGGAGCTCCATGCATGCTGGTAATAGCAGATGGGGCTGTACAGAGACATTCTGGTTTCCTGGGGTAGAGGGAAATATATATATATACATATATATGTGTGTATATATGTATGTATATATATATTTTTCTTGACTGGAGGATTATGATGACTGGATCTAACTTTTTTCTGTAATACTTTTGATATTATTTTTTTGTGTGTTGTATTTGTGGGTTATGAGGTTGCCTTTCTAAAACACAGTGGCTCGTGCTCTCTGCACCCTCCCTTACATTTAGACTTCAAGGCTCCATGCCTGACTGAGCTTTTCCCTGCCCTGAGTACTGCCTCATCTCCACCTGCCTTGCAGTCACCACACAGGAGATCCTACGTCTTACCTGGACCCTTTCCTGCACACTCTGAGGTTTGCTACCCCTCCGCTCCCGGGGAGAGCTTCTGGGTGTCAGGGAGGTGTCTCCCGCCTCTCCATGCTGGTTTCCTGAGTCACAGTCTTTGTCCCTGCTGATGAGCTCGATAAGTACACATGCCATTTGTCTTCCTCTGACTCAGAGTCCGATGGATCTGGATCCAAATTTCAGCTCTGCTTTTCACTGGCTATGATATAACCCCAGGCTAGTGGTTTAGGCTTTTCTACTTGTGTTCCCTGTCGGCAAAGCTGAGTGGTGTTAGTACCCGCCCTAACAGGTGGCCACGGCCATTAAGTGAAGTGACTGTGGTATGGGTGCCATATAGAGGCTCCCGTGTCATCTCACCCCCCTCGTCGGGACCTGCTACTTGGACCCCAGATCGTTTTGGGGTGTCAGAGCTTCAGGGTCTTCCCAGAAGACTTTCCCAGGTCCTGCTGCTGTTGGCTAGTGCTACCAGCTGCAGGGAAGGCCGTACCTCTGTCTTCTTTCCTTTGCCTCCCCTGGGTTTTTGCTGTCACGTTAGCAGGCAAGTGCGCTTAAAAATAAATGGCAAGAGCTGTGCTTGTTTGAAGTGTAAGGTTTGTCACTCTTGGAAAGAGCGTTTGTGCGGTATAATAGATAAGAAAGCGCTATCTAGTTAAAGAACTTTTGGGGCTAGCTTTTCTTCCAGGGTGTGGGCGGAGCATCCTCTGTCCTGGTGTGGGCTGTTGGGAAGAATGAAAGTGCTCTTCAGAGGCCCTGCACAGGCTCTCGGCCTGTGGCTTTCTCATTGATCTATTTCTCTCTAGTGAATGGGCTTAACAGAAATAGAGAGAGATTTTTCCCTAATGATCGGGATAGAAAAGAATAAAAAGTGACTTTAGGGGTATCTTGGGACCTTAGCTGTCATTGTGTGCTGACACTTCATTTCGGAATGTAAAGGGCCTGCTGCTGTTTTGTAGGATAAATGGTCCTCTAGTCAGGGGCAGCCAGGAACGAGGCAGAGCCCTCTTAATAACACACAGCATGGAGGGGCCTCTCTTGAGTTGGGTGGTGGTCGATTTCTCCTTCTCTCCTTCTCTCCCTCAGACAAACAAGGCTGGTGCCTCGGCCAGCTGGAGCTCAGGAGCTCAGTATGGAGTCCTAATTAGTTGTTTGGAACAAATGTTTCCTAGTGTTCCTGGGAATCCAGGGAGGGGTTTGCTCAGTGGGCCTTGGAGACCTGTCTTGGGCTGCTGCTCTGGGAGCAGGTGCCCAGGTAGGAGGCAGCTGTGTGGGTCAGCTGGGGTGGAGTGATGCTTGTTCACGTGAGGGTCCTTCATCCTACCAGGTTACAACCAGACTAGCTCCGGAGCTTCGTACTGGGATGGGAAACCACTAGCCCCAAGAATTCACTTCTTTGGTAAGATTTTGGGTCAGAAAAATCCCTTGAACGATTTTGAGTCCTGTGCTAGAGAAGGTCAGAGCAAGACAAGGTGGCTGCCCTGCACTGCTGTTCACTAACGCAGTGTGTGACAGAGCTCTTAAGCCCAGACTGACTGATGGCATCAGTACTGGCTGGGCCCAGGGTCATCAGCATAGAGAACCTGGGTCACGGGAAATCAGAGACTGTGTCCCCGTGCCCAAATAGACGGATGGAGGAAAAGCTTACGGCTTCTCCAGGTGCCTAGATAGTCTTCACGATTTCAGGCTGGGGCTGTGATCTGCCAAGAGCTGAAGCAGGGGATCAGGGGACAACAAAGTTCCCCTTTGTTTTGGGATGAGAAGTTTTTGTGCTTTATTCTTTAAGACCAACAAAGCCATCAGAATCAGTATGATGACAGCAATGGCTCTGGAGACTGTCTTAAGTGCATTTTTGTTACTATTACTGAATACCACAGATCAAGTATGTTATAAAAAGTAGAAGTTTATTTAGCTTACATTTCTTTAGGCTACAAAGTATAAGAGCATGGCGCTGGCATATGTTCTGTAACTGGGAGGGCTTCTTGCTTCACGTCTGATAGCTTAGTCTGGCTTCCTCTTTATAAAGCCAATAAAGTCACCTGGGGTTTCACTCTCATGACTTCACATCCCAAAGCTCCTATTTCTAGATACTATTAACACAAATTAAGGAATGAAGGATTTTTTAATTGTTTCTAATTTTTTTGTTGTTGTTATTTTGGTTTTTAAATTTATTTTATGTATATGAGTGCACTGCCGCTCTCTTCAGACACACCAGAAGAGGGCATTGGATCCCATTGCAGATGGTTGTGAGCCACCATGTGGTTGCTGGGAATTGAACTCGGGACCTCTGGAAGAGCAGTCAGTGCTCTTAACTGCTGAGCCATCTCTCCAGTCCTCCCCCCCCACTTCCTTGATAACAGTGACTCATGTAGTCCATGCTAGCCTTGGCCTTGCCATGTAGTTGAGAATGACCTTGGTCTTTGTGCTTCCCCTCCCAAGTACTGGGATCATAGGTGTTATAAATGCTGCATCGCCTCAACCTGGCTTTAAACAGCACTGGGGTCAAACAAACCCTGGGCTTTGTGTGCAGTCGGCATGTACTTCATCAGCTGAACTACAACCTCACAGCAGAAATTACTTCCCTTCTTTTTTTTAAAATTATTTATTTCTATTTTATCTGCATTTGTGTTTTGCCTATATATATGTCTGTGTGAAGACGTCAGACCTTGGAGTTACAGACAGTTGTGAGCTGCCATGTGGGTGCTGGGAATTGAACCTGGGTCCTCTGGTAGAGCAGCCAGTGCTCTTAACCACTGAGTCATCTCTCCAGCTCCGTGATTTTCTTTTCTCATGCACAAACCTTTGGGGGACACCCTCCAAGTGGAGCACAAACCTTTGGGGGACACTCTCCAAATGGAGCAGAGCTCTAAGTGGTAAAACCAGAGAGTCTGACATTTGTCCAGGCCCCTGCTGAAATGCAAGCTTTGTCAAGCACGTGGGCAGACTGCTAGGAAGATCTTGCAGCTCAGGGATGTGCTGAGGGTATAGTAAAAGGCAGGGTGGGCGCATGCCAATCCACCTCCTCTCAGGGCCTGCACCCAGCTCCTGAAGTGAGAGGGTAGCCCTGCAAGATGGCTTCTGCCAGCAGAGTTGTGCAGGTTGGGAGGTCACATGCTCTCTTAATAAGGTTCCCTGACAGAAGAGACAGTCCTAATCTCAGTGACCCAGAAGCTCTGAGATCTGCAAGGCTACCTTCTCACTCCAAGCTCTTACAGTGGATTTTGTGTGACACCTATGGAGCTGAAAGATACCCGCACAGGCTTCACTAATGGACATAAGCTTTGGACTTTGATATGATTTTGTTTAGTCAGCTCCATGAGAGAATCAGAGACAGAGGCCAAGGATACCACGAGTCTCAGCAGCTGTCTCTAGACTGTCCTCTGACTGAGCTGGTGAGGAAGCAGAGGCCTGGAGCAGTGGGAGACCCACTACAGTCCAGACAGTCTGGCACGGAGACCTGCCCCATTCAACGTTAAGCACTTGACATGCGGGAGGCTCTGCTCCACACTCACCAGTCAAAATCAGTCACTTTCTGGATTCCAGGCACTGGGGTTGTGGTAACAGGCAGGAGAGATCTGATCCTGCCCGCATGGAACGTCCATTCCGGTGGGAGAGGAAGGGGCAGGCCATAATGACGGAAGTCTCAAAGAGGCCAGGGTACCCACACCAGGTGCACATCTGTAGTCTTTAGTACTAAGGAGGTGGAGGCAGGATCAGAAGTTCAAGGTTAGCCTCAGCTACACAATGAGCTCAAGTCTATCCTGGGCTACCTGAGACGCTGTCTCCAAACAAGAGTTTTCTATAAATTCGGTGAAGGACAGTGAAGAAATCAGGACAATGGTGGAAAATGATGGAGGAGAGATGGATCAGGTTGGGTTTTCAAGGGAGGCAGATCTCGTTGATGGTAAGTGGGGTATCGCAAGATCTATTTCTGTTAATATTATTTCCTTTTCCTGTGTGCTGAAGTATTATCTCCACAGGAACGTAAGGCTTAGAGACTAATTAACCTCCTCAGTCACACAGCTGGCTGACAGAAGGACCAGGATTTGAACTCTGTTTTTCCAGACTACTAAATCCGGGCTCTTGGCCCTCTTTCTTGACTGTTTCCAGTTCCATTGACCGAGTTCTGAATTTTCATAGAAATGAGGTGACTGTTTATGACACCATGAGGCCAGCTCTGTGAGTCTACTGCCACTGCTCTGACACCCCCTGTTGTAGGGAAGGGTGAGCCGGATAACTCAGGGGAACATCTCCCTTCCTTCTGGAACTGGCCTAATTAGGAATGAGGTGGCAGTGTCCCAGGGCCACCTTATTTAGGCCACAATCTCTCTACCCTAGGCTACTCGTGAAGCTGAGTAGAGCATCCCCATTTCTGCAGGCCCGCCAGGTCAGTACACTGGCACGCCTCTTCCCAAATGTTTTTCTCATTTCCGGTTTCAAGGCTGTTTTGAATCTACCAGCTTCATTTCATTCATCACTAAAGCAAGGCATGCAATAGAAAAGACACATCCTGTCCTCTGGGTGGTGCCTCATTTCCTGCCCGAGATTGACAAGTGCTGCTGGAGCACTTTGCACACCTTAGAGAGGGTTTGCTGTTCATGTGGCCTGCGAAGCTGTCATACAAACAATTGTAGGGGCTTGGTCTTCCCTGAGGCCCCAGGCTGCAGACACAACTCAGACTGTTTTATGGACAGAGTCTGTTCTTCAGTCATGACTTGTCTCCCTAGCCACAAATTTTTAACTTGATCGTAGTGAGCCACTGTAGCCTGTGTACCTCAATTTTTCAACCAGCTGAACAAGCTTATAAGCATCTGTGGGTTGGTGCAAGTGCATCTGTGTTCATGTTGCATGTGCTCAGGGTGGAAATGTGTGGAGTGTCTGTTCAACTCTGTCCTCAGCTTGTCTCTGCTGGGGACAGGAGATACACTCCATGAACTGTAATTCCAGGTAGACCCTGAAGAGCCCTGGAGACCAGGGAAGGGAAACAATTCAGACCTGGAGTTGAGGCCAAGAAAAGGGGTCCAGGCTGCGCTCTGCGAGGACTGTGGACCTGGTGGGAAGGCTCTTTGAGCTCCTTCGTTCCTGCTCATTGTAAACCTAAAGCATTTTCCAAGGGACTCGGGGGGGCACGTTTATGAAGTTTTCTTTCTTTTTCCTTTTGGCAGAGCTGGGATTGAACCTGGGACCTGTGCAACTAGGCAAGCACCCTTACTTCTCCAGTGACTAAGCATTTTTTTTAACCAATCCCACTCATTGCCCCGCACTGGCTCTCACGGTGCTGACAGGTGCTGTGACAGTGGCGCCCTCTTCCTGGTGCTCCCCGCTTCCTTCCCCTTCAGTGTCCTTTCCTCCTTCCTTCCCAGCTGGCCAGGCTTGGGGCAGACTCACACGTGCGACTTTGACCTTGCCTGCAAGCTTCCTGTGGCTACTTACAATACAGTTTAGACTCCATGGGACAGCATGTCTTGGAGCTGGCCCTGCCCTGCTCTGAAGCCAGGTTTATGCCACTTCCTTAAACACTCCCCAGCCACTGTAAGGTTCTATGTAGCCTCGGTCCCACATCTCTGGACCTTTGTTATATACATAGACTGTCTCCATGCCCTTGTCTGCAATGCAAAAACCTCCCCTCCCCTTCACTGAGTCCTTCAAGGGCAGCTGTGGCCCATGCCTCTGGAGCTCCAATCTCTACGCCATTAGACAGAATAGGGGCTCAGGAGTGCTTGGTAAATGAATGAATCCCCACAATGTGCACACCCTGTTAGACAGCAACTCAATACATCTCAGAGCAGAGCCACCACTCCTACAGAAGCTTCTTTCTATCTGCAGGGACTCGAACCACCCATCCAGAGGTGGCTTTGGGATATGACCTCATGTTCCCTCATATGTCCACAAAGCACACGTCTGAATGGGTGACTAGATTCTTTGTACAATATCAAGCCAGAGAAGGGACCCAGCTCCCTGTGATACAAAAGGGAACATATTCCCAGAGGTTTGTTTTTGGTTTTGTTTCTATTTTTGTTTTCTTGGCTGGTAAACATGTGAGCATCACAAGGTCACAAGAACATAGAGACTGAGACTTTGGGACTTGGCCTTGGTGGTCCATTTGTTCCCCTGGGCAAGACAGCATGTTTTTTTTTGTTGTTGTTGTTATAGTTGTTGTTGTTTTTGTTGCTGTTGTTGTTGTTGAGACATGGTCTCACTATGTGGCCCTGGTCTGGAGCTCGCTATGTAAAACAGAATGTCCTCAAATTCACAAAGATCCACTTGGCTTTGCCTCCTGAGAGCTGGGGGGATGTCACCTCTTCTCCATCAGTGGCATTTCAGAGAATGTTTTGTGAAAACATGAAAGAGCTGACAGGATGGCTGCATGCTTCAGTAACTCCAGGACAGGCTCATAACGGACCCACCCAGTTGTACAAAGTCCTGTCATGTGTACTAACTATGAAGAAATGGCCTCCTTTATTACACAGAGCCATACTCCCAGACTGGGTGAGAAATTGCTCTCCACAGGTCAATGAACAATGAGCTCCTCTACATCTTCACAGCAACTTGCCATAGGGTTCGTATGCTGCGCTCACAGCAGACATGACTAATCTATCCCACCGTCCTTCCTCAGTGAGCACATGGGCCACTTCAGTGCAAGATGCCCAGCCTGGAGTGCCTGCAAACCATTTTTGGTCCGCACCCCTTGAGACTCTGTCCAGGTCATGACTGTGGTCTTTGGTATTTCTTCACTTCCATGCCCCAACCTAGCTGCTCTGGCCATTCTTGGAGCTATTTTATCGCAGCCATTTTCTGTTTGGCAACACACCAGTTTGGCAGTAGTCCTCAGCATCTTAAATAAGTTACAGGATATAATATTTTTCCATTATTATAACTATTAATGATTCATTGATGATTTGAAGAGTGCATTAATCATGCTCGTCATGGTAACTATTAATGTGCTTTATTACTTTCAGCTGGGGTCTGTATATCTTCCAGCCTGGGGACCTTGTCCTTGGGCTGCACAGGAGTCTTCTGCCGTTCCGGGTTGCTCCCCTGGGCCGTTTGTATATCGCCCCATCTCTTCTGTTTGCTATGAGGTGCAGCGAGGGCAGCTGGGGTAAACTTCCGTCTGCCTCTTACAGGCATTTGGGCACCTGCCTGGCCAAAAAGCAAGGTGGGCGCCTCTTGTGTGGCTTTCCCCCAGGATGGAGGGAAGAGGCCACCAGTGGCTGCTCACCGCCCTGCTGCTGGAAGGCTCTGACTCAGCATTCCTGGTTTGCATGTCTGACACCTCACTTGGCACATGATTTATTACAGTTTTAAATAGCCCTTTCTTTCTGGATTGAACTGTCCATATCCATTTGGAGTGGAAAGATTGGGCTTGTGGTGTTGGTAGTGCAAATGGTTTTTGAGTGCAATTGTTTGGGGTTTTTAGTGTAGCTGATGTTCGCAGACCAGAGCGCTCCCTGTGTCTGGCTGGCATCCAGGAGACAGAAGCAGACATTTGCCTGCCACCTGGATGAAGGAGGACGTGGATGCAGAGAGCCTTTTGTTTCTTTTTGTCTCCATTTCAGAGACAGAACATCCCAGGCAAGGGAAAGTAGTCTTATGAACAGCCTGGAGGGGGCTTCAGAATCCATACTAGCCATTCCCCTGCCTCCGTGGTGGGCTTTACCTCTAGGTCTAGGCTTTGTTAGGAAAACCCTTCCAGGGAGGAACTTTCCTTGGTTTCTCTCTCTTTCTCTCCCTTCCTTCCTTGGGGTTTGGCAAATCTTTCTAGGCAAATCATTTTTGCCACAGTTAGAGCCCCTCAGGGATAGTTAAACTGGAGTACAGGATGCTTACAACAAAACATGCAAATTCCCCTTCCTATTTCAGAGACGTTTGTCCCCCAGATGTCACCTGAATTAGCTCATCAGATTGTAATCACCATCCCGGGATTATGATGATACGAAATGCAGCAGAAATCCTTTTGAAACCCTCTCTCCTCCAGGTGGTGGGGGAGGGGGAGCCCTACCAGCTTCCTGCAGAACATTCTGGTTCCTTTTGTTATCCTTTTTCTCTCGACTGAGATCCACAGCCCACGTCCTCTGTGCTGCTGGTTGAAAGGCTATTTAGTGTGGTCCCAGTGAAAAGAGAGAGAATTTGGCATGGCTGTTAGAGCCTAGCAGAGAGAGGAACTGAGGGGACAAACCACCTGGGTGCTACACGAGTCACCTGATCTCACAAAGGGAGGCCCATCAGCCACATCCAGGCCCTTCGTCCCCCATCAGGATCCCACAGCGAGGGCCACCTGCCCATTTCCACCTTAATGACCATGGCAGCCGTACTTCTCCCTCGAGATTCTGAGCCCTCCATAGCCAGGAGGCAGACATCACCCATCAGGATGGCCTTGGTTGTTTGTTTCTTCCAAGGTTTTCCTGGCTAGTTAGAAGGGTGATTTTTTTTTTTGCATATGTAATGATAGAAAAAGATGAGATTTCTGAGGATTGGAACCATCCAAGGAATGAGAGTTAGTTCCTGGGGTAGGTGTGTTTTCCCCTTTCAAATTCAGACAAACAATTAAGAGGTTTCAGGAATTCTCTGGAAAACTATAGCCCCACTCATTTGGTGAGAACACAATAGTTAGTGTCCATGTGCTTTAAGTATGAAGTCTTTCATGTTGGAGAGAGCTCTAGGTTATCTGTAAAATACACAGTGGAGCCTTTGATTCAAGCTCCACTTGAGAAGGTTTTGAAAAATGACTGAAAGCCCCTTCCTCTACCTGGGCTTTACCACTGTGGCAGCTCGGGTGCCCTGCTCCTGCCTCCTCCTAACTTTCCTTGCTCCGTGCTGTTACACTGCTGCAACTAACCTTGGCACGGTTCCTCAATTACCAATCTGAAGGCGATTCACATGTTCACAGATATGTTCTTGATCCATTCAGTTGTCAAGGGCAGACCCTTGTCGAGCCCTACTACGTACCGGCTGTAGAACAGACAGAATGACTAATTATGGATGCTGCCCTGCAAAAACTGTCAGCATAGAGCAGGAAGCCTTTCTTTTTCAAATTATGGAAAAATATACATAATATAAAATTTACCATATTTATAATTTTGGTTTTTCCCTGAGACAAGGTCTCCTGTATCCCAGGCTGGTATCAAACTCTGTATGGTGCCTGGGATGAGCTTGAACTTCTGATCTTCTTGCCTCTCCCTTCCGAGTGCTAGGATTACAGGTGTACACCTCCGTGCCAGGTTTATGCCATGCTGTGTGTAAAGCCAGGGCTTGTGGTGCCAGACAAGCACCCTACCAACTGTTCTCCACGCACTGCACGTCACCATTTTAAAGTGCCGTCAGTTTGTGAGGAAGTGAGGGGGAACATGGAAGGGTTTGGAGGGAGGAAGGGAAAGGGGGAAGTGACCTGTAACTATAAAAGAGCCCTCTTGGTGGGTTTAGCCAATCCCTTCCCCCCACAACCCTTAATCCCAGATTAAGTGTGGTTAAATCAAGAACCCAGAGATGGGAGCCAGCCCTGAGTTATCTGAGGACTCTGGTGACCACAAAGTTTCTTGTAAACAGGGAGGCAGAGAGGCCAGAGGAAGATGTGAAGCCGGAGTTGCAAGTGCTCCAAAAGACTGGGAGGGAAGGAGAGTGGGCACCTTCCCGGGGCTGGAGAGGCCCAGGAAGTACCACTCCTCGGCCACCCTACATGTAACCTTGACGTAATCCAGAGAGATGGAGCAATCATGTGGTCTCCCAAACCGTGAGACAGCACATCTGTGATGCTGGGGTGTGTCGAAGCCGCGGTAGGAATCTGACACGCAGACATGCTGGAGAGGCTGGGGAGGGGTCGGTCCAGGCTAAGTCACTGAGCAGCTGTGTGATTAGTCTCCTCATACCTCAGCTTCCTCATCGTCAAATACCTGGGCTCCCACAGAGGTGTGTTAAGGGTATGGAGTGAATACTTATAAGTCACCGAATGCCTGGAGCCGACGCGTGTACATTTGTCAGATAAATAAAGCCCAAAGCGCCCAGCCAGGTCTGCCTCATAGGTCTCAGTGGGATGATCTCATGACTGAGTCAGTGACTTGAGTCTGGTCAGCTGAGGGCTGGAGCAGGCCGGGGAGGATGGCAGCTTTTAGAAGTCTGCTGGTGCCTTCATTAAATCGGAGCACAGATGCTTGAAGGGATGACCCCTCTGTTCCCTGTCACACCACATCAGGGCCATGCACATTTCAATGCTGACCCGTCTGCTTTCCTTTGGAAACCACAGAATCTTCATACACAAACGAGACCAGTGAATCCTGGGAAAGTGCCTCAAACATTCGGCACTGGCCCCTGCTTCTTCTGCTTCTCCAAAGACTAGAGATCTCAGAGCAGTCTGCAAGTCTTGGGCTGGTGCAGAGGGCAAAAGGAGGCAGGCCAGGCCATGTGGCTCTGGGAGCAGGTGGTTCTTTGGACAGGAAATTCTGGGGTAACTGGATATCTGGAGATAAGCATATGAGGTGGTGTGGCCCATGGGTTTCCAGCTCTGTGAGATGGGGCGGGGCAGAATCCTCATGTGGGTTATATAGCAGGAGTCCTGACGTATCGGTCCAGGGCAGTAGTAGTTATCAGTGCAGTGGTCAGGGCGCTGATGGCAGTTAGCAGTTCTCTATCCTCTGCCCCATCACCATCCCAGCCACCTCACCCTGAGCCTCATTTCCAGCAGAGGCTTCTGTGAGACAGCTCTAAACCTGCCCTCCGCAGTACTCTACAGAGTCTGGCTTTGGACTTGGCCCAGAGAGGCCCAGGGACACTGTCTCCTTGGTGATTTTGCCTCTGTGGCTTTCTCCAGGAGAAAAGGGGCATTGGAAAGTGACTGATGATCCCAGGGTGAGGACAGGACCTTCTTTGGAATAGGGAGACAGCTTCCGTGGTACTGGGCAGGCCAGTAGCTTTCAGGACCTGTAATGGGGTGGCCATGGGAACAGGGCCATTGTTTAATTATTATGCATAAGAAATCTTTTTCACAGGGTGGCTTAGTCTGCAGGAGTTGTGGAGCTTGCCTTGGAGCAGAACACTCTGCCACCCCCCCCCAATCCCCCCCCCCGGGAGAGGCATTGTCCAGTAGTGTCGGGGAGACTGGAAGCTCAGTAGAGAAAATGGCAGGGCAGGGAAGCACTCGAAGGATCAATTTCCTTGCAAGAATGGCCAAGCTTAAAATATCTCCAGTAGGCTCCATGAGTGGCTTTCCCCAGGAGATTTCTGCTAAAAAAAATCCACCCCTCCATTTTATTAACTTTTTAAAATTACAGAAACAATATTGGCTTGTTTTAGCGCAGAGGTGTGTTCTAACTATAAAAGGGTAAAAAATAAAGATCAATATTTCCCTTGATTCCCGTTCTTACCTTCCCAGAGATGTAAGATGTCAACTATGTGATATTAGCCAGAGGTGGTCTGCACACCCGTGTGCATAACTGTTCACACATCCAAAAACAGGCCACCGTGTATACCTACCGAGAGACGCTTGTTGGCGTGCTGCCGATATTTAAAAGGGGTACTCACTCTATGCCTCACTGCACAGTGATTTTCTCTGTTTGCTTAGCAATACATTGTGAACCTTTCCTAAGTCAATACATAGAGGCCGGCTTCATTTTAAACGGCTGCATAGTGTTCCATGGTGTGAACACCACAGGTTAACTGGTTCCCTAAGGATATGTATTCGGGTCATTTCCCAGGTTTTAAAAAACTGTTAAACAAACAGCTCTTTAATGAATGTTATTTGATTTCTTTATTTTGTGCCTTTCTTTATTCTCTTGCCTTCAGAGAATTAGAGAGCTGGTGGGCTGGTGAGTCACGTTCTTTTCTTTTCAGTCACATGGACATAGGTTAGAACTTACTGCATCTACATCCGTCTGGGAGGCCCGTGCTTTCCCGAGCTTGTGCTTGGCGCTGTGGCCATGTGGAAACCAGTCTTCAAGAGCCCAGCATCAGCGGGGCTGACAGGCCGGAAGTCAGGTATCCTTGGTTCAGACAAGAGGCGCTCAGGAGCAAGCTTGAGAGGGGGGTTGTGGCTGAAAACAGGTGTTTATTAATGAGGGTGTGGACTCCATCTCTCCAACCTGCTCGAGCTGAGGTCTTGGGAGACCCAGCTCAGCTGTGGGCTAGAGACCCAATAGTGCTCTTCTTGGGACATTGTGAGGAAAGAATAAGCGACTACACATCACATTCTGTAGGACAACAAGAGTAGACTCAAGTGATCTAGGGCACAGCAGAGTGACCAGAGTTCACAATAACCTGTTGTGTATCCTACGAAGCTGTAGACATAGGGGTGCGTAAAGAAATGGCAGAGGGACAGGGGGGATGGTTGGGCAGTAAGCGTACTGGTTACTCTTCCAGGGGATCCTGAGTTTGAATCCCAGCATCCATGTGGCAGCTCACGACCATTTATAACTGCAGTCCCGTGGGATCTGACCTGGACTGCATACATGCAGTCAAAACACCCATATACAAATAAATAAATAAATCTTAAATAAATTGGTAGAGATAAAAAGCTAAGCCCCTCTATATTGGCTCAACACACATGTATTAAAGTATCACACTGCGCCCCATACATGTACAGTTATTACATGTTAACTAGAAAGAGACAAAGAAAGGTTCTTAGAACTGTGTGAATGGAGTAAACAAGTGGTCAGGTGCTCCCTGGGAGATTAGTGAGTGCTCCCTGAGGGCTAGTGCTTCAGAGAGTCCTTTCTCATTTATTTCTAATTTTTAAGAATTACATATAATTGTGTTTATTTAGCTATTCATTTGTGTGTATGTATGGGCATGTACATACCACAGTGAATGTGTGGAAATCGTAGAGCAACTTGCCAGAGTTGGCTCCCCCTCCTACCCTGTGGGTTCTGGGGACTGTAGTTAGGTCATCCATCAGACAGGTGTCTTCACCCACTGAGCTGTCTCACTGCCTCTTGCTGTCTGTCTGTCTATCTATCTCAGGGTCTCATGTGGCCTAAGCTGACCCTGTACTGCCTCATGCCTTTATTTAATTTTGGCAGGCTCTCATGTAGTTCAATCTGGCCTTGGACTCCCAATATAGATGAGGATGACCTTGAACTCCTGATCCTCTTGTGTCTACCTCCCAAGAGTTGAAATCATAGGTGTGTGCTCCCACATCTGGCTTCTTTCTTTCTTTCTTTCTTTCTTTCTTTCTTTCTTTCTTTCTTTCTTTCTTTCTTTCTTTCTTTCTTTCTTTCCTGAGACAGGATCTTCTCTGTAGTTCAGGATGGCCTTGAAGTAGCTGCCCAGTGCTGACATTGCCAGCCAAGGCCCCTGCAGCTGGTCCTGGACAGTGAGGTGAAGAGCCCTTTAGTCGGCCATGACTCCCATGAGGCCCTGCTCTCAGATCCCAAGGGTGCTCAATGATTCCAAACCTCTTGATCTGAGTTGTTGAAAACACCCTTTAAGCCACGGCTTAAGAATCTCCAAACAGGTTGGGTTACTGGCCTGGCAGCTGGTGCTCAAATGGTTAACCCACTCCCCATCCCAATCTTCCCAAAGATACTTTCCTGTGTCAAGCCAAAATGAAAACTTAGAAACTTCCTGTTTGGAAAACCATTCTTCTTACCCCAGACATCACAGGTACCAGAAGTTGCCACTGTCAAGGCAGAAAGAACTGGAAACACACACCAGCTTGGTCCATGATAGGTAAACACCAGATCATCAAACCTGCAGCATAGCCTGGGCTGGGCTGTAGTGGTCAAGAACATGGATGTACAAGAGAGTGGATTTTATAAGAGTCTAAACCTGCCCTTCCTTAACTATATGACCATTATTATTCTGTTATCATTCCCACATTTTTCTGAGTCTCAATTTCCCATCTGTACAGTGGGACTAATACTTTTGGAACCCTGTTCAGGATTGAATGAGACGGTGCTGTAATGCACACAGTTTATAGGGCGTGGCGCTGAGAGAGCACTGTTGCTGTTGAAGGGGGGTAGCTTGGAATTGGGGCTGGCACTGCTAACTCTGGCCATCCTTCCCCAGCTTCTGTTAGCTGGGGATCAGGATTGGGAAGACCCCAAGAAAGGCAGCTCATCCTATGTGGCGATGAGAGAAGCTGGAGAGAGGGACCAGTCCATCGGGCGCTCTCCGGGGAGAAGCAGGGGAGTGGCACAGTAGTTGCTAACACCCCACAGGACACAGCTTGCCGTCTGAGTGCCCTGGTGGGCTTGGGGCTGGGTGTGCTGTGGCAGGTGATGAGGAGGGAGACTCAGCCAAGAGCAGACGGGAAGAACTCTTTTTACCAAGTGAGCTAAGAGGTTGAACTTGACCCTGAACACCCCGGCGGACAACTGGCAGGGTCCAGTGAGGGAAGCTATGTGGCTTGGTTCTGTTTGGGGACATTCACTTTGGCAGCTGGAAGGTGGATGGAATGGGGCACTTGCTAAGTCTAGGGTGTAGCCACTGTAACCGCGGCTGACTGGGTCGCTGTGGCCTTACTGCATTGAACAGAACTGGACGAACTCCAACTTACATGAGAAAGAGTCCCAGTGACTCCAGAAGTCTCCGGGAGGGAGGCTTCTTGGAAACTGCCAGAGCCAGTCTTCGGTTTCTGCAGAGTTCACGCCTATCAGGCACCAGGGCGTCTCCATTCCCTCCCTCCTCTCAGTAGGCTGAGCTGTCCTGGATGCCCGGTAGGATCCCATTGTCCGCTCCCAGACTTCTCTAATTCCTTCCCCGTTTTATTTTTTCACAGCAGCAGGCGTCACATATGGAATCCTGTGGTTCATCTGTTTACTTGTTTCCCTGTAGCGCATGCTTCGTGGCCCAGGCTCCGTATCCACTTGTGTTCTGGGTCCTTGACGTTTAGTGCGAGAGTCCACAGTCAGAACCCAACACGGTGGATAGACGGGCGGACCGATGAGCCCTTACGGTAAAGCTCCAAGCCTGTGCATCTAGCATCATAACTTTTGTTTTTAATTTTAATTTTTTTTTTGTAATGGATTTGGCTATTTTGCCAGCATGTACATCTGTGCTGGAAGTGGGTGTAATGCCCATGAAAGCCAGAAGAGGGCACTGAATTACCTGGATATGAAGCTACAGAACGTTGTGGGCCACCACAGGGGTGCTGGGAATAGGTCTGAGTCCCTCTGTAAGCACAGCATCTCTGAGCATCTCTCCAGCCGTGCGTGCAGGAGCTTTGGAACTTGGCCTCTCGGTCTAGCATCCTACCTGGTCTTTCACCATCGCCAGAGCAGATCAATGGTTTCCCTGCTAAGCCGGTGGGGCACAGAGATCATGCAGAGATCTGTGTAGGTGGAGTGGCGTTTGTTGGCACTGAGCAATGTTCTCCACCCTTCAGCCTAGAAAGCTGAGTTTCTTTCTCATATTGAACTCAGATTAAAGAAAAACAAAACAAAACAATTCATTAGTAGGAAATGGAAAGCTGCAAATTGGATCCAACCCTTCTTCTGTTCCAGATGAGGAGTCTGAGGGCCAGAAAATCGAGAGACACTTGCCAGCGTCAGAGTGCTCTGTCCCATTGGCCCTGCTCAGGGATAGACTCTTGCTGAGTGACTAAGAAACAGGTTCCTTCTCACATGCTGTAGCTTGGCTTTCATGCTCCAAGAACCAGGGACGGGCACAATGATTTATGGTCATCGTGGGCCTCCGTTAGCCCTGAGGGAGCTTCAGATTCTAAAGTCCCAGAGGGTTCTCAGGACTATGGCAATAGATTAGAGGTGATATCTGCCAGAGGCACTGAGGAGAGCCTTGGTCTGGCTGGGCCCAGAGCCACCATGGGACATCACACATGGCCCAGTGCCACCAGCCGTAGGAAGTTAGTTTTAGGTGGTGAGGATTTCTTAGAAAGATGCAGGGCAGGAGAGTACCATTCACCCTGCTCTGACTTTGCTGGGGCCACACGATGGCCTTTTTGACAAGGCCCAACAAGTAGGGTTTTGGTTTTGTTTTGTTTTGTTCTTTGAAAATTTTTGCTTTTTATTTTTTGCTTTATTTATTTTTATTTTATGTGCACTTGTGTTTTGTCTGCATGTTTGTCTGTGTAAAGATGTTGGATCCCTTGGAACTTCGCCATATGAGTGCTGGGAATTGGACCCAGGTCCTCTGGAAGAGCAGTCATTGCTCTTCACCTCTGAGCCATTTCCCTAGCCCGGGTTTTGCTTTTAAATTTCAATTTTTCTTCTTCCTTTTCTTCATCTAGATCCATGCAGCTTCTGCTTTTTGGAAATTTTATGTTCGTTCATCACTGCTGTAGGCCTGAAGTTCATCTCATCACTGACAATCAGCTCTTGTCCTCAGGGAAACCCAATTAGGGATCACAGGACTTTTTGATGTTGTTTCTATGGTAACCCCATAGTAATGGTGCACATACATAATATATAGTCTAAGGAGTTTACGTTTATTTATCTATAAGCTATATATTAATAACACCTTTTAAGAAAATTGGGATTTTAAAAATCTGAAATGTTATTTTCTGCATTAAAAAAGAATCATTTATTTTTAACTTTACGTGCATTGTGTTTGGCCTGCACGTACATCTATGTGAGGATTCTGAATCCCCTGCAACTGGAGTTACAGACAATTGTGAGCTGTCAGGTGGGTGCCAGGAATTGAACCCATGTCCTCTGGAAGAGCAGTCAGTACTTTTTAAACCACTGAGCCATAACTATAGCCCCTTTTTCTGCATCTTTTTTTTTTAATGATGGAAAAATTCCCTGAGGTTTTTCTCCCATAGAGGGAACATAAAAGTTCCCCTCCCCCGTCTCTTCATTTTCGCTCTTTAATTTAGAAAACTTTATAGTTGAGTAAGAATGAACGCTTTTCATTTGGCTGGAATCTGTCTACACATTGTCTCCCTTGATGGCTGAGAACATTTTATGAGACAATTTTGCTCAGATAAAGAGCAGAAGGGCCCAAGTCTTTCAAATGGAAGCGAACTACTGATCTAATGAGACAATTCAAACTCACTGTGACAAACAGGACAGTTAAGGCCTCTCCTTGCTTCCCCGCCAGGGTAGCCACTCCCCAGCCTGCAGCTGTCCCCCAGGAGGCTCCAGGGTGTCTGGTTGAACTGACCTGTTCTGAGGTGACCAGATGGCCCTCCAGAGCTGGCTGTCACGAGAGCTAGTGATGACAGAGCTTCCCTGAGAGACACCCTGTGGAGGAAGTAAGTCCCACCCCGGTGAGCGGGAGGGGTCGAAGGGCTCCTCTGAGCTTAGCCTGTGGAGACCAGGCATCAGGGCAAGCTCAGTGCTCTCCGGCACATCTTGTGCTCTCTGGCACATCTTGTGCTCTCTGAGATCCTTTTCTTTGGCTCCATCAGTGGCTACTCAGAGTTAGGATACTCACAGTGATCTCTTCGCCCCTGCCAGCTAATCACGTAACTCCCTAGATCTGCTAAGGAGAGGAGACTAGCTGTTCCAGCGCTCCATAAATTCTGTTTATCATTGTTATCTGATTTAGTTCGCCAGTGAACTTCCTTAAACACTTGCAGGAGACATTTTAAAATAACTAAACGGTTCAGAAAAATAACTCTTTAATACTTTGATTTGTTTCTTGGTGTCGGAAATGAAGTTTCCATAGGGTGGCAGAAGAAGGGATGGCTGTTGATCATGGCCCGCACTTCCCTGGACTGGCCAGCCCTATAACTATAGGAGTTAGAGAGTATCAATAGGTATTATGGGCTCTTTCTGGATCTTGTTGCAGGAGAACTGAAAAGGGAAGTGTCGAGTGTGGAAGGCCAATCCTGGCTGCCCTAATATCTACAGGTACACGTCAGTATCAGTGTATGTTGATGGTACTGTATAGTGTGCCCCTGAAAGACAATAGCTTAAGACTACATCTTTGTAACTGGGCTCAGTGTGGTAGTCCTCTGCAGAGCTTGATCATGTGCTGGTCTAGGAAGGCCTTGCTATAGCCCCTGACAAAATTGAGTGACAGAGAAAACGAGGCCATACGTCTTCAGCAAGCCCCATCCATAGAACTGATCTTCTACACGTCAGATGCATTGCATTTTATAACATCCCATTTCCCAAAGGAAGGCATGCGGCCAGGTTAAACTCAAGATGTTGAACCCTAGGCTATGCCTCTTGCAGGACGGAGAGGCGATGTCACACTCACAGAAAGCAAGTGGCACCGTGGACAGTTTCTGTAATCGACATCTGGTACTTGTCTCCAAGCGGTGCTGAAGTCCCGTCTTACCCAAGTTCTCCTGTGAGGGTCCTCAGGTGCCTCTCTGATGCTAGAGCCACTTGAGACTGCAAACTGGCTCCCGGGACCTGTGTTTGACTTGTGTTTATATCCCTACAATGGCCTAAACTGGATGGTTCTCGCTGGTTGTTTCACTGAATTGATCTGAGTTGAACTGAATTACTTCTGGCTTTTTACTAATTACTGCACATTAGGAATCACTCTGTTGTGTCAACCTGCCTCCAGAAGCTCTTGGGATTGCGGTAACTCCCGCTCACAAGAGTAAGAGAAGTAGTAGAAGGATCCAGCCCTGAGCAACCTCTCACCATCTGAGGAAGGAGTGCAATTTTGGGAAGTCCACAGGCTGTGGTGCCACATGTCCCTTCTGCAGACTGACCCCTCCCTGCATGAGAAGGGTCCCTTTTCCAATGTGAGGCAGCAAGATTCAGCAATTTAGAGACAGAGTTTCTTTTCCTACCCAAGGAGTCAGTGGACAGGGGGCAAGCCCAGGCGGGGTCAGGAGAAAACGTCCTTGTCTGCTCAGGGTCTTTGACACCTCTCCCTTCCAGGGATGTCTGTGGCCTTGACTTTGCCACCTGTCAACATCACCCAGGGCCTTTCCAAAAATCCACCAGAGGCAGTCAGGCTGAGTCATTGTGATCAAGCCCTGGGGTGACTGGTTGGTTCCGTATGGAGACACTTGCCCAGTTCCTTGACATCACTCTGACCCAGCACCACTTGAGACCCTGATTCCAGAACCAGCAAGATGTTCAACAGATAAAGGTACTCAGCGCCAACCCAGATGACCTGCCTTCAATCCCCAGAACTCACATGGTGGGGGATGGAGGAACTGGTTCCGGCAAATTGTCCTCTGTCTCTCTACACCTGCACGTGAGCATCTCCACAAATGCACAAATAAACATAATAAATATAATAATAGATGTCACTTTGAAAAATAATAATAGATGCTTGTTTCAGGTTAGCTCTAGAACTTTCTGATGTTGGAGATCACCTGGGGCAGTTTATTGCCGATTGGGCCATCCTCTGGGAAAGGGGCAGCATCCTTCATGGCATGAAACGTATTGTCAGGCCCTTTGGTAGTCGAAGGCTCGGGGATGAATTTCCTGCAGGAGTTCTCACTCATTCACCAGAAATTGACTTAATGCCGCAGCGTGCCAGGAACATCGTAAGCCAAGTGAACCAGCATGCGCTCTGCTCTAAGGAGCTCAGAGAACCGAGAACACATGCTAGGTAGGAGGGCGCCAGCAGGAAAGTGCCACAGAATTCTGGCTCCTTAGAGCAGGATGCATGTGCAACTTGACATAAGCTAGAGTCATCTGGGAAAAGGGAGCCTCAGCTGTAGAAATGCTTCCATCCCTTGATTAATGACTGACAGAGTGGGTGGGGCCACCCCGGGCCAGTGGTCCTAACTTGTATAAAAAGCAGGCCGAGTGAGCCCTGGGAACAAGCCAGTAAGCAGCATTCCTCGTGGCCTCTGCTTCAGCTCCTGCTTTGGCTCCTCCTAATGATACTGTAACCTGTAAGCCCAATAAGTCCCTTCCTCTCCAGGTTGCTTCTGGTCCTGGTGCTTTGCCTAAGACGATGCACATTGAAGACCCTCACGAAATCTTTATCTTCAGAGGAAACTGCCCAAGAGAGGGAAGATTAGCTGCCCAAAGTCAGATAAGTGGTAGCATTTAATAAAAATCAACTGCATGCTAAGATTGAGCTTACGCATTGGCAGTAGTAGAGATCAAGGAAGCTCCCACTGAGATCACTGGGTCCCAGCCCTGGTTACCCTTTGGTATCCAGGAGCTTTAAGAACAATCCCAGCACCCAGGAGCCTGAGGCAGGGAGATTTTAAGTTCAAGGGCAGCCTGGGCTAGATAACAGATGCTATATCAGAAAATAAGTACAAACGCTCCAATGTCAGCCCCTCTCCCCCTCCCACAGGTTCAGACATCAGCCCTCCCCTCCCACCGATCCAGTCTTAGTCTGAGGATGGACCTTGGCAGAGAGATGCTTTTCTTTCTCTTCTTCCCTCCCTCCCCTTTCTTCTGCTAAGCTCCTTTTGTGCAAGGCAAAGGAGATTTTAACAGGCCTCCAAAGTGGCTCTGATGTTCAGCCACTTTGACAGCCACTGGTCTAAATTACAAGGCAGATGGAAATGCAGTGAAGACCAATAAATAACTGAAACTTGTGATGGGTGGGGAATGAGCAGGAGGCCGAGGAGCTGCAGGAAGTGAGGTCACACTGCAGAGCTGTGATTCCAGGGGTAGAAAGCACAAGACTGCCCTGTGTAGGAGAGCCACGGATGTTACGGGAGATGCCTGGCTCTACAGGGCCATCAAACCCTGTCATGATGCCTGTCTAGCAGGTACTCTCAGTCTGCAGCCTGAAATAGTTCTCCTTGTTTCTCTACTCCAAACAACCTCCCCCAAGGACACACCACTTGCAAACGCCCCAGCAACAATCTCTGTGAGCCACCTAGAGAGTAGTCCGTGGAGTGCACAGGAACAGGTGTCCCGTAATGGAGACTCCGAGGTCTAAGACCTGGTATGGGAGGGTCCAGCCAGCTCACCAGCCTCTGACTGACTGACTGCCTCCATCTTCCTTGCATCAAGAAACAGAGAGGCTGGTGGGGACAGCCCCCCAGGCCAGCTCTTTCCTGTTGAGCTGTGTCGCTCAATGGAGACCCTGTCCTTCGGTTCAGATGATATACCAGCTCAGTCTCCACCAAGCAATCAAAGGAATCCGTTACTCATTGCTTCAGTTCCTACTGCGTGAACCCAGTTACTATAGCAACTGAATGTGCTTCGTTATTACTGGATGGAAGGCTTTAATTTTGTATTTAAAGAGTTTGGCCGGAGAGTCATGTTGCTATGTCTCAGGCTGTTGGATAGCAGTTAGGAGCAGACAGATAGATACCTTGGAAATGGTCACAGATCTGTCTTTCTAATTCATGGATCTGGGCCTGGGAAAACCCAGGCTACGCTGCACTGAGAGAGAAGTCTCCCCAGGTGCGGTGCTGATACCTTCCCCTGTTCACAGATGACTCCTGATGAGAGAGAGGCCCCCGAACCAGGCATTCCCAGGGTGGCCTCTGCTTCCCCCAGGGGCCTTGCTTGGATGCTTTGCTTTACCCTCTCCCAACAGGCAGCAGGCCTTTAATATGTTTGCTGAACACTGGCTTATGACCTTATTGAGTTTCACATTTGTTATGGCCCTGTATGGTCACAGGACAGGAAGAGGGAAAAGTCAATACTCAGCAAGGTTGGAGTCTGGCCCACTCCACAGCCGCCCCTTTTGCCTCTCAGGGCTGCTAGGACGCCTGGAACTTGATCCCACAGCACGCAGATGTCACAGGCAGACACTAAAAGCAAGAAAGCACATCTCCACACAGCCCTCCACCGCACACGCGCACTGTCTGCCTCATGTGACTCACCTGTTTGTGTTCTATTTGTATCTGATGTGCCAGGGACTCTTTGACTCTCAGGTTTTATTCTTGGAGGCCTCAGGCTCAGGCAGCGTGAGTCTTCTCCTTGGATGAAGGGACTCATGGGAAGGCAATGGAAAGGGCTGAGGGGGATGCTTAGAGATTGCCTTCAAAGCAGAAGGGTGAGGCCCAGACCTTGGAGGGGGCAGAAGTGGGCGGAGCATTTGTGAATGCTGGATGTGTGAGGTTAAGCTCATCTCTCCCCAGCTTCTACAACATCATTAGCTTCTTCCTCTCCCACCCTGACTGTTCACTGGCCTTTCAGAACTGGCCCCTGGCAGGATTCAGGGGTCACTCTCCCTTCAGGATGTGCAAGTGAGGATGCCTGTCCTCCAAGGCTCACTACCCCCAAACACCAGCCAAGTGAGGCCACAAGGCCTCCAACCTAGGTCTTCCCTAAAGGCCAGAAGAAGTCATGCTGGAGGGGCGCAGTTCCCTAGGGATCTGGGCAGAACATGTGGGGTGCATGGCAGCAGGTGGCAGCCAGGGAGATAGAGGGTGTGGCAGGTATCTCCATTGTCCTGGCTATAGCTCCAATCTTATGCAGGCCCCGGTTGCTTGTGACAGACTTGCTGTGGACAGAGGAAAAGACCAAGCTTTCTGAAAGGTCAAAGTGGAGCTCCTGAACAGTCATTGAAGGCAGTGGGACCCCATGGTGGGGTTTCCTCAGAGACAAGGCCTGGGCCTTTCCTGGATGTGAATCTCAACTGATTATGCGCAAGGCAGTAGTAGGCACCCAGGGAATGCCTGCTGGAGTGGGTCCTCATGACATGGCCCCAGAATTCGGAGCTCTGAGGAAGACTGGGGCTAGAAAGGAATGGAGACATAGCCCAACCCAGCCCTCACTGTATGGAAAGACGGAGCTGCTAGCCTTAGTAAGGCTAAAAAGAAGGCATAGCTAATGTTAACAATAGCTGATAGTTGCTGCTTTGCTCATGGTTGCTAACAGTGCGATGGGTGCACGGCAGGTTTGTTGCGTATCAGATGTATTATTGTATATGATATATGCAGCACCCGTTGTAGCCTCTGCAGTACATGGCACATCCCCAGGCAAGAGGGTGGAGAGGCAGAGAGGTTCAGTCACTCACCCAGGGTTCCAGAGCTGGTTAACAATAGGCTCAGGAGCCATGCAATGAGTGCTCCACGCATTACCCAAGAGTGCAGTGTGGCCTGCAGACACTTGCTGCCCCTTCTGAGTTGGGGTCGGGAACCTGGTTGCCCTGTAAGCTCACTCCTACATGAAATGCCCTTCTCCACCAATGCCACGCTGGCTGAGACTGAGGTGAGGGGTTTGAAAGCTTTTGTTTCCTCTTTAAATACAAAAGCACTCTTAATCCTCCTTAGCACAGGGTAACACATGGAGACTGGATCCTTCAAGCTGGAAGGGACTCCAGTGGAAAGCAGAAAGAGACTGACCTAGCGCTCCTCTCACACTGTCCTCCCTCTGCTCATTGGACTTGGGGGAGTTTAAATTATTTATTTTCATCTTATGTGCATTGGTGTTTTGCCTGCGTGCATGTCTGCATGAAGGTGTCAGATCTTGGAATTGTGTGGGTGCTGGGATTTGAACCTGGGTCCTCTGGAAGAGCAGTCAGTGTCTTCAATTGCTGAGTCATCTTTCCAGCTCCGATTTGTAGACTTTGTCCACATGCCAAGCATGAACACCAAGGGGTGTTCTGCAGTTTCACCCAGCTTTAACATTCTACTTGAAGTCACATTAAATGCCACTGGCTACTGGCCTGGTCCTTCAGCTCTGTCCCACTTTAAAAGTCCACATGGGGCTGACTGAGCTGTGGGTCGGGCTCCCATGACCCGGGCCTTGGATTTGACTCACCTGCTGGGATCAGGTGCATAGCTCAGGGACACATTTGCACAGTTATTCTTTGGGGTGTTTCAGAGGTTTCTGCTGAGCAGCAGGCTGGAATGAACTCCCAGGGTGGGAGGATGGGAAGGGTGCGAAGCTTCTGTGGGCCTGTTATCTCCCAGGTGCCTCCATGTGGTCAGCTATGTAGAAGTCTCCAAACCTTGTCCTTGGTCTTGACAGAGGCTTCTTTGTGTAGCACATGTGATGAAATCACTTGTCACTGGTGGCCAACCACTAGGGAGTGTGGGGCTGGTAGTCTTTCTCTTCCTTGCTCCCATCCTGAGGCTGGCCAGTCAAGGCATGGGCATTCGGAAGGCTCTGACTCCGACTGTGTTGGAGATGTGGTCCAGTGGCAGAAACATCAGCCTGGCTTGTAGGAGACCCTGGGCTTAAACTCCATCGCTAAATAACAGTAGCCAGGTCTGCACACCTTTAACCCCAGCACTTAGGAGGCAGAAGCAAGTAGATTTCTGTGAGTTCAAGGTTAGTCTAGTTTACAAAACACAGGCCTGCCAGGACTACATAGTGAAACCCTGTCTCAAAACAAAGCAAGCCCCAAAGACTCATCATTTTTGAAGCTCAGCATGTGTATGTGTGTGTTGTGTATATGTGTGTGTGTGTACATATATGTGTGTTTGTGTATGAGATGTGGGTATGTATATATATATGATGTGTGTGTGTGTGTATTGCTGCTGGGGGTCAAACCCAGTGTCTTGCGCATGCTCTGCTATACCCCAGCCCTCTCCTGGGTTTTAACAGTTGCATGCCCCAGCCAAGGTGAGGACCAAATATATTCTTTCTTATTATGAATATCCAGTTTGTCATGCTGGCTTATTTTTGTAATCCCAGAACTGGAAAGGTTGAGGCAGGCAGATTTCCATGAGTTTGAGGCTAGCTAGTTACAGAGTGAGATCTTGTCACAAACAAACATGACAATATCATAGGAAGCAACTTCCTTCCAGAGGAGGGAAGTGAGATTCAGAGAGTGGGTGTCTTAAGCTAAGACCTCCGGCTGGGTCCGAGCAGGTCTTCTGACTCCCACTGGGACTCTCACACAGGTAGACTCCTAGCCTGCCCCTGAGGTGGTCAGGCTCACGGATCCCCAGGACCCCTCCCTCTTCTGTGACACTCCTGCTCACCTGTCCTGGCCACACTGATGTGCTCTTTGCTCCTCCAGCTCTTTGTGATCGACAATGGTGCAGATGACTGGCGGATAGCCATGACCTACGAGCGTATCCTCTACATCAGCCTGGAGATGCTGGTGTGCGCCATCCACCCCATTCCTGGAGAGTACAAGTTCTTCTGGACTGCACGCCTGGCCTTCTCCTATACCCCGTCTCGGGCAGAGGCTGACGTGGACATTATTCTGTCCATCCCCATGTTCCTGCGCCTATACCTGATCGCCCGAGTCATGCTGCTACACAGCAAGCTCTTCACTGATGCCTCCTCCCGAAGCATCGGGGCCCTCAACAAGATCAACTTCAACACCCGGTTCGTCATGAAGACGCTCATGACCATCTGCCCCGGCACAGTGCTGCTGGTGTTCAGTATCTCTTTGTGGATCATCGCTGCCTGGACTGTGCGAGTCTGTGAAAGGTATTTCAGGGAGATCCTGAGCGTGGGATGGGAAAGGGAGGAGGAGCAGGGATGTCCAGGTCTAAGGTCTGATGGAGGAGGCTGCAATGCTCTCAGACACCTCAAAGGAGAAAATGGGAGCCAGAAGAGGAGGACAGAGCTGGTGTAGAATATTGGAACACTGGAGCCCAGGTAAGCTGGGGAAAATATACATAACTACCTTTTGTTTCTTCTTTTAGACCAAAGTGTCAAAGCGTTCTGGTCACACATATACCCTTTTAAAATATTTATTTATGAATGATAAGGATATGAGTACACTGTCTCTCTCTTCAGACACACCAGAAGAGGGCATCAGATCCCATTACAGATGGTTGTGAGCCACCATGTGGTTGCTGGGAATTGAACTCTGGACCTCTGGAAGAGCAGTCAGTGCTCTTAACCATTGAGCCATCTGTCTAGCACTATGGTTACATACTTAACACCCCCCTCAGTATTTACTGATTTACATGATTTTGTATGTTCTCTTGGAGATTAATGATGCTTGTAGATGTTTACAGGGCTCTGATAAGCCTGCAGTAATGAAACCTATTTATTTTTGCTTAGTTCACATTTCCTCTTATAATTATTTTTGCCCACAGATCCTTTTCTTTTTAAATCATACACCTCTAGTAATATGTCTCTGCTCAAGGTTTGGTCCACTGACTGACAACATCAGCATCACTGGGAGGCTTGTTAGAGTACAGGGCTTAACCCCGGAGTCCCTGAAACAGCAAAGGCCCTTTAGCAGAGTCTCGCCATGATTCATGTGCAGTTTAAAGTTGGAGAATCATGATGCTGGTGAGACAGACTGAGGCTTTATGGGGCTGGGCGGTGGTTCAGAGAACTGTGGATGGGAGTGGAGGGAGGGACTGTGGCCTCCCAGAGACCCAGAGCTCTGCAACGACCCGACGGTTCTCAGAACATCCACCCTTGTGGCTCACTATTAGGAGGGTACTACCTCCCACTGAACACCTCAGGCCCTGTTGGTGATCCCTATCCTTTTCAAGCTAACTGTGTCTCATTCCAACCAGATTTCATGTGTAGAGTCTGCCTGAGGAGCTGTGGTTTCCTCTTTTCAACCTAAGTGTCACCTGAAATAGAATAAAGCCACAGTCCCGAGGCAAAGAACTTTGGAGTAGGAAGACACAGAGGAAATCCATATTGCTTGCACAGATCCTAGTAGCTGTCCTTAATGCATCAATACTTAGGATTTGACTGTCAGATATCCCATATGCCCATCTCTGAGCTGAGGTAAACCAAGGCAGAGAGACCCGGCTGGATAGTTAGCACATGGGGACCACTAATGAGATTTCCCACTGGCTTTGGGACGTTCAGCCAGTAGATATGGCTTTCTGATTTCAGACGGAGACATTGTGCTGCCCAGAACATGGTCCTTATGTGACAGGAGCAGCCTCTGAGAACCAAGCTGTGGCTGTCAGTATTGGGGGACGGAGAGCCCAGAGCCACACCACCCAGCTATTTAGAGCCCCACCATAGCTCAGCAGCTAAGTTTCTTTTCCAAGCTGTGATCCATACCAAACAGTGCTCTTCACAAACCTTCTCTGGCAAATACTTTCCTGTGACAGAGAAATGGTGCTCTGCTTCCTACCCCCAACTCCTCATGGAACTGTCCTGCTGTTTATTTGAGACAGGGTAGTCCAGGCTGGTTGCGAAGTTGTGATACCTCAGTCCTGTTTCCTACCTCACCGTGCTGGGATGGCGGGCGTGTACTACCTGCTTTACAGGACTCATTGTTAGAGCCAAGCCAAGCAATCCCTGCAAACTGCACCTTGCCATGCATTTATGTAATCTCCACTTAACTCAGGATCTTTGTGGTTGCCTTTTTTTTTAAATACCCAGAATAGACAGACTACTACCAAATGCCCACCGATACTCATCCTGTTTCCCTTTCTAACCATCGGAAGCCAAGATTTCCAACGGGGTGATTGAATTTGTATAACCCTTTGGGGCACTTGAGGTTTTCCATTTGAAACAGATGTATTTCGTGAATTCTTGTCTGGCGTGCATTTCAGATGAACAGGCTGACTAAACACATACCCAAGTACTTACAAGTGAGTTTCATTGTTTATTGAAACATTCACAAGTATAGTGACTTATTTATTCATTTCTGGAGAATAGCCACAGTTTGAAGGGCCTCGTCTTCGGATGTTAGTTGATATTGAACATCCTTCAAAGCTTCCAAGTCCAGGCTGAACTTGTCTGGTTAGATGAAGTTAGCTTGCATTAAGCTGCTTTAGGCTGTGTTAGTCTCCGTTAGCCCAGGTTAGACAAGCCCGTTAGCCCAGGTTAGACAAGCCCGTTAGCCCTTGTTAAACTAGCTTATCCTGTGCTGCTACAGAATCCCCAGCTGTTCTCTTTGCAAACATGGCTTATGAGCTTCAGCTGAACATCAGGAAACAGAGCAAGCCAGAGCCTCCCACAGTCCGCCCTCTAGGGAACAGACTTTCTGATCAGAGGCTCAGGTATGGGTTAGGCAGATGTGATGCTGAGCACAGGAACACGCCCCGGCTCCTGCTTCTCACTCTGTCCTGGCTTTGTATCTCATGCTTCATGCTATCCCAGCCTAACCCAGCAGCAGACTTAAGGTAGCCAGACTGTCCTCACCTTAGGACGGCTGGAGAGTAAGTGGTTTGAGGTCTCAGGGCGCCTAAGTGCACAGTCAGAATGTAAGCCAAACTTCAAATTTATCTTGTCAACCCAGGCTGGATCCTGCAGGGACAGGAAATTGTGCTCTAGACTGTCTGAGGTCTGAGGGCTACTGTGGTGAAACAAAAATTCCAGGCTTGTCATTTGGCCTTCTCTGATATCTGTGTCCTTGGTCGCCTTGCCACGCTGTTTCCAGGGCTGACTTTACGTTCAGTGAAGTCTTCGTGTGTGTGTGCACACATGTGTATACATGCATTTTTGTTTGTTCACAGGTGTATGCTCCTGTGCACACGTGTGGGTGCGCATGCACATTTGTATGTATGTATACACATGTGTATGTATGGTGGATATTGGAACGCACCTGCTCTGTCCTATGTTGACTTGAACACCAGTTGCCTCCACCTGCTATTGTGCTGGTTGTGACATGTCACCTCTCAAGGGAGCTGCCTGACTCGGGGCCACGCCCCTTACTCAGGGGCGGCAGGAACCCATGGATGGAGTTTAAAGTCCCCTTTACCTCCTAGAGTTCTCACCTTATGGGGTTTGAGTGACCCCTTTCACAGAGGTTTGCCTAAGACCATCTGCATATCAGATATTTACATTACAATTCATAACAGCAAAATTACAGTTATGAAGCAACAATGTAATAATTTTGTGTTTCGGGACACCACAACACAAGGAACTCTGCTAAAAGTTCTCAGCATTGGGAAGGCTGAGAACCACTGTCCTATAGGATAACTGTCTAGGGTCATCAGACTCTAGGGGTCCCTTAGGAGTCACCTGAGGTTTTTATTACCACTGTCCCACACCTAGCCTGTGTCCCACTTCCTGTGCTGATTCTGAGAGTGTCCCCATCCCCTAAATTTCTGTCCCCAGATCTCACGGTCTTTGACTCTTGCTCAGAATCTGTGAAACATTTATAGAACTCAGGTAAGCAGACAAAGCCCTTCTCTTGCAACAGCCAACTAGTTTCTTTTAGATCTCTAGGTGACCCTGTGCTTTCCAAGTTCAAATCACAAGCATGACTAGCTGAGACACAGGTTGCACTGGGGGACTGAAGGGTTGGACCCGAGTGGGAGAAGGATATGGAAAAGATGACCTCGATCTTGATCTGATGATGGCTCTGCTACCTTTGGTGTTAGAGAAGGTGGCTTGTCAATGGCGTCGTTATTCACCATGACAGGCTCTAGAGCCTGCTCTGGCTACTGTTTCCCTGAGCAGGGTTTGCATATGGCCCAGATGGCCTCCATCAGCTGGACCTGTCTCTAGCTGTATGCATACACCTCTGAAGTTGCTATGGAAATCCTCTTTAGCAAGATGTGTTTTAGAAGTCATTTCTCCTATCTGGGGTTGGCTTTTATGGGACAATAAATGTTTTTACATCTCCTCCTGCCAAGGACAGACTGGAGTTAATAATGGTGAAGAGGAGCCCTGTGTTGGGAGAGCAACACCTGGTTGCCAGGAGGGCAGTAGCAACATTGACGGCTTGTTTTGTTGGGACCCCAGAGATGCATTACATCATTGCTCCTGAGCCTGACAGTTTCAGTCTGACAGTTGCTGCACTCAGCATTCTCCAGGATTCTCTTGGCTGTGTGCCCACTTCCCACAGGCCTCCCAGGGCCACCCCAGGAACCTCCTCATTAAACACTGTCAAATGCCAAGCAGAAGTAGAAGGGGAACAGTGGAGGCCCCAGGTCCCAGCAGGCCAGGCCAGGGAAGGCGGCTTTTCCCTGCACACCCTGAATGATGTTCTGGCCGCCTACTTGTGCGTGTTTATCTCCTTGGAAGAAGCAGAAAGGCCTCCAGAGCACCGACAGACATGGGCTGAGTCTTGCATTGCAAGTAAACCCTTTCCATCCTCTTGACTGGCTGGGCCCTTTTGGATTCTTCCCCACCAAGGCCCCACAGTCTGTACACAGGCTGTCTGCCTCAGGGTCTCAGGCCTTGTCAGCAGGTGTTTGGTTTTGACTGTGTGAATTTTAATTTTTTATACAGGTTTAAATACCTGTATAAAAGAATATATGAAGAATTTAAATATAAAGATCTTGCCTGTAGAGCCAGAGAGAACCAGGACATTCTGGGGCTGGGGTTACAGCTCAGGGGAGGGTACTTGACTAGCATGGAGGAGACCCTGGGTTGATTCTCAGAACTGTGGATGAAGAGCAGGAGGAGGAGGAAGAAGAAGAGGAGGAGGAAGAGGAGGAAGAAGAGGAGAAAGAAGGACCAAACTGTATTCTTTTTTGTTGTTGTTGGTTTTTGTTTGTCTGTTTGGTTGGTTGGCTTTTGTTTTTCAAGATGGAGTTTCTCTCTATAGTTCTGACTATCCCGGAACTCACTCTGTAGACCAGGTTGGCCTTGAACTCAGATCCACTTGCCTCTGCCTCCTAAGTGCTGGGATTAAAGGCATAAGGCAGCAAAGCCCTGCTCCAACCTATACTATTGGTCTCTGCTGGTGATTGGTGAAGCTCTGAGGCAGGAACAGAGAGGAACAGAGGGCCCATGGAAATGGGCAAGACTTGAGATATTGATGGGCATGACTTGAGATGGCGATGGGCGTGACTTGAGAAGGCAAAGGGCATGACCTAAGGAAAGCAGTATGGAGCTTGTCTCCAGGATGAGGCACATGGAGGAAGCCCCCATGCTGAGCTGAGCAGAGCTTATCTGCAAAGAGCTGGAAGAATGGGGCTGTGGTCTGTGGTTGTGGGGGGCCCTTTGGTGAGGCACATACCCCACTGTGAACTGTGGTGGGGGCCCTTTGATGAGACACATACTCTGCTGTGGACTGTGGTTGTGGGGGCCTTTTGGTGAGGGACATACTCTGCTGCGGATCTTGCGAAAAGATAAGGGGGAACTATGTGAAAATGGTAAGCACTTCTAGACATAGATATTTTATCTAAGATAATTTGAGTTAAGCCTATATTTAGTATACAGGTATTCAACACACACACACACACACACACACACACACACACACACACACACAGTGGTATATGCTAAAAAATATTTTGTTAGAAGTCTGTGCTTTTAAATGTTTGTAAATGACTGGTTGAGGGAATGGGATGATGGATCAGGAAGGATCTCACGCAATGGGGGCGGGGAGCTAACCTGCAGTCCTACCACTAACTGGAGAAGTGAGAAGTTGGTCTCCTCACGTGTTGGTGTGTGTCGGGGGGAGCTCATCTCTAGTTCTTTCGCTAGCATTGTTGGTGGTGGGGGCTCACCTCTAGTCCCACAGCTAGCATTGGGGTGTGTGTGTGTGGGGGGGCTCACCTCTAGTCCCATAGCTAGCGTTGGTTGGTTGGGGGGAGCTCACCTCCAGTCTCACCGCTAGCTGGGGAAGTCAGAAGTTTGTCTTTTTTAAGCAGAAACCAGGCAGGGTGGTCCTGCTCCCCAGTAAGGAAGAGAAAAATTACCCTAAAGATGCAAAAGAACATTAATTCTGGGGCACCTAAAGCAGCCTTGAAAGATTAGATATGCCTCGAAGTTCAAGAAAATAGCAGTCTCTGTTATGAAGAAGACAGCAGTCGAGGAATGAAAACACACCAGCACATGCTCAAAGTGCTGGAAAGTCAAACCTGGTTTTGTGAAAAAGAAAATCCCCATTAGTGATGTTGACTTTCTTAAATGTAGAAAATAGAGAGTCAACTTAGAAGCTTCCCCAGAGGGCCAGAGAGTGTGCTCATGGGTAAGGGAGTTAGAACTCTGGAACCTGTGTGGTGGAATGGGAACCAGCTCATGCAGGTGTCCTCTGACCTCCACGGGCTGTGGTACCTGCCTTCCTGCAGAAATATGAATGAATGAATGAATGAGTGAGTGAACAAGTGAATGAACAAACAAATAGTTTTCAAAGTTATTTCAGAATCTAAGAGATGAGTGAAAGGTGGTTAGCACAGACGGGAGACCATGAAGCCAAAGTTTGAACAAAAATATAGTTAAAGATAGACATGAAGAAAACTTCCATAATGGCTGACAAATAGGCAAGGAGTTAGTAGACTTGGAAAGGTCAAACAAAGACATCACCTTCTTTCTGATCAGAAGAGCATAGGGACCACCCCTAAACATATCCACTACTGTTTTTGGAATTGTATTAAATCATAGGATTAGCCAACCTAGAGCCATAAGAACAGCAAAACTGTTTTCCTCACATCTGCTAAACTTTAAGAGTCAGTAGGACATCTTGATAGAGTTTGCAGTCTGTGACCCACTCTGTAATTTGAATGAAACAACAAAAGGCTCACTATTAAGATCTTAATAATGGGGGTGGGGGGGGCTGGAGAGATAGCTTAGCGGTTCAGAGCACTGGCTGCTCTTCCAGAGGACCTGGGTTAAATTCCTAGTACCCACATGGCAGCTGTCTTAGTCAGGGTTTCTATTCCTGCACAACCATTATGACCAAGAAGCCCATTGGGGTGGAAAGGGTTTATTCAGTTTACACTTCCACATTGCTGCTTATCACCAAAGGAAGTCAGGACTGGAACTCAAGCAGGTCAGGAAGCAGGAGCTGATGCAGAGGCCATGGAGGGATGTTACTTACTGGCTTGCTTCTCCTGGCTTGCTCAGCTTGCTTTCTTATAGAACCCAAGACTACCAGCCCAGGGATGGCACCACCCACAATGGGCCCTTCCCTCTGATCACTAACTGAGAAAATGCCTTACAACTGGATCTAATGGAGGCATTTCCTCAAGGGAGGATCCTTTCTCTGTGATAACTCCAGCTTGTGTCAAGTTGACACACAAAACTAGCCAGTACAGCAGCTCACATGTGCCCATAACTGCAGTTTCAGGGACCTGACACACTCACTCAGAAATATGTGTAGGCAAAATGCCAATGCACATAAGATAAAAATAAAAATTTAAAAAGATCTTAGTAATAGACCGATGCGAAGGCCAGAGAGGTGGACAGAGCTATGCATGATTGCCAAAACAAATTTTAATGTCCAAGGAAAAGCAGGTTCCTTTGCATATGTGCATTGAAACAAAACCAATAATTCAACAATAGTTAAGGATTACAAATCCTTAGATTAAACGTGTAAAAGGAGAGAGCTTGAGAGTTTAGTAAAAAGCATTTGAATTCATCATCTGGTGCAGAGCATCTTAATCCTTAGCATTCACATTAAGGAGTTAGAAAAATATAGTTGAAGTCATAGTTTAAACCTTAGGTTAGTATTTAAAGCAAGGTTTATGTATTTATTTTTATTTTACATGTGAGTATTTGCCAGTATGTGTCTGTGCACCATGGATGTGCAGTGTCCATGGATGCCAGAAGAGGGCATCAAATACCCTCTGGAACTAGAGTCATAGACAATTGGATACTGGAAATCAAACCTGGTTCTCTGGAAGAACAGCCAGTGCTCTTAACCACTGAGCCACTTCTCCAGCTCCCACAAGTAGGACTTAAAAAAAAAGATAATAATAGCGTCACCTAAGAGTTGCTCAACCCCCAAATGGTACCTCGCCTGTATGAGGCCTGGGGGCTGTGACATCCCATTCCACGTAGGGATGAAACTGAGACCTGAGGAGCTGAAGTAACATGCACTTCCCAAACATCAGATCCACCAAGCTAAGCCAGAAGAAACATGGACTCGGATGGGAAAATGTAAAGACAAAAAACCCAAACACAAAACCAAATTTCAGAAAAACCACGTCTAAAAGTTGTAATGATCAACATCAGTTGAGTTACCTCCTCAATTAAAAGACCGTGTCCTTTGCTTTGATTTGATTTCAAAGCAGAAGTTATTTTTATGATAATTTAAAAGAGGAACCTAAAGCAGAAGGGACCCAGAAAAAAGTAAGAAGAATTATGTAAATTCAAAGCAGAGGGCAATGGAGACAGGTTGGTTTCATAGCACAAATTATTGTGTGGTTCAAAGGGATCATTTAACATTTCAGATGGGAAGGGGCGGAGAGATGGCTGATCAAGTAAGAGCACTAGCTGCTCTTTCAGAGGACCAGGGTTCAATTCCTAGCACTCCAGTTCCAAGATATCTGAGCCCCTCTTTTGGCCTCTATAGGCATTAGACCTACAAGTGATACACAGACATGCAGGCAGGTAAAACACCCGTGCATATGAAATGAAATAAAATAATACTGACAAAAATATCATAACATAGGGTAAACCTTTGTCCAGAAAAAAATGAGATTGAAAATCTGGGGGGCTGGAGAGATGGTTTGGTAGTAAAGTCCTTGTCACATAAGTGGAGGATCAGGTTTCCATCCCCAGAACCCACATAAAAACCAGGTGGGTGTGTAATCTCACTACTCAAAGACAGGATCTCCCAGCAAGCTGGATAGTCAAACTAGCCAAAATGGAAAGCTCCAAGTTTACTGAGAGACCCTGCATCAATGTTTAAGGTAGAGATGGATTGAGGAAGACATCCAACATTAACTTTAGACCTCCATATACACACATGCACTCCAACACACACACACACACACACACACACACACACACACACACACACACACACACACGCACACACTAAAATAAAATAAGAAAGAAAACCTGAAATACTAAAAGTTTTGATGGAGAACTATCTCAAGACTAATGTCCTGACCAAAGATGTACTCAGATGAAAAGTACTCTCACAGGTTTCATTATTAAAAAGTAAAAGACAGTGGAGAGATTGCTCGGTAGTTAAGAGCACTGACTGCTCTTCTAGAGGACCCAGGTTCAAATCCCAGCACCCACATGGCAGCTTACAACCACCCTTAATTCCAGTTCTAGGGGATCTGACTCCCTCTTCTGGCCTCTGTGTGCCCTGCACAGATACAGTGCACTGATGTACATGCAGGCAAAACACCCCTACAGATAAAATAAAATAAATACATATTTTTTAAAAGTGAAGAAGGAAGCCAGTTATTGTGGCACATGTCTATGTATATGTGTCAGGAATCTGAGGCAGGAGAATTATCTTTAGTTTTAGGCCAACATGGGTTACATATTGAGTACCAGGGCTTTATACCAAGATCCTGTCTCAAAAAGCCAAGAAAAGGAGTAGAAGGAAAAGAAATTATTTTATTAGAAGGATGAAATAAACCTTAGATGGAGAGCAGACTAAATTTACAATGAAGAAGCAGGAACTAATAAATTTTTTAAATAGGATTTATAAATCTGAAAGTTGACAAGTTTAATAAATTTAAACAATTTCTGCTGTATTGGAAAACAAAATTAGAAATTTTAAGGGAAAATAATGAGTGATTCATAGGGCATTTTAATCAATAAGTGAGAGCAGCTTGGCTCATATAAGAGAAGCCCAGGAGGGGACTTCCCTATGGATATTAAAATGTATTATAAAACAAAGAATAATTAAGTCCCTCAGGCATTACTCATTACTAAAGAACCCAGTAAAGACAGATCGATGAAACGCAATGGAAAGCCCTGAGATAGATCCTAGTGTGGAAACCCAATCACGGAGAAAGAAAACCAATTAGGAAGCAATAGATTACTCAATAAACGTTCATGGGAAAATTGGAAGCTGGGATGAAATATCAAATTGGCACGTCACCTCTCACCAGCCAGCAAAATAAATTCCAGGTAGATTAAAGAGTCAGATAGATATAAGGGAAGAAGTATGAACAGGAACCAGAAATCAAAGTGAATATTTAATCAATCCTGGAGTGAAGAGAAATGTTAGGCAGAGCATCTCAAAAGAGAAGAACTATGAAAGGAAGCAGGCATATTTGATTACACCATAAATACAAGTATAGATTTCTGTCCTTTAAAATATATAAACCAGGGCTAGAGAAATGGTTTAGTGCTTAAGAGCACTGGCTGTTCTTGCAGAGGACCTGAGTTCAAGTTCTAGTACCTGCATGGTGGCTCACAGCCATTTGTAACTCCAGTTCCAAGGTATCTGACACCCTCTTTTGACCTTTACAAGTATTAGGCACACAAAAGGTGCACATGCAGGCAAAATAGTTACACACATGATATATATTATCATGTTATTTATTTATCTTATACAACATACTTGTTAATATTGGTTTGTTAATTAATTAATATATGTAATAAGCTAGATATGGGGGTCATGCTCTGTAATCCCAGAGCTAGGGAGGTGGAGACAGGAGGATCAAGAGTGAATTTAAGATCAGCCTGGGATACATGTCTCAAAAAAAAAATCTATTTAAAAGCAAATGTTACTTAAGAAAGAGATTTGCAACAAATGTGACAAGAGAGACATACCTTGTTGTCTAAAGAAGTCCTGGAGATGAGCCACGGTTTACCCCACAACTGAAGGCGGGCACAACAGAGAAGGTGTACAGGGAAGACACGAACACGAAATGCAGTGTGTCTGGGAGCCCTGCAGGTACTGGGTGACTCCTGGCTCCTCCTGTGGCTCTGCAAACCCCTTCAGCTACTTGGGTCCTTTCTGAGCACTGGGGACCCTGTGCTCAGTTCAATGGCTGGCTGAGAGTGTCCCCCTCTCTATTTGTCATGCACTAGCAGAGCCTCCCAGGTGACAGTTATATCCGGCTCCAGTTAGCAAGCACTTGTGGGCATCGATAATAGTGTCTGGGTTTTGTAACTGTATATGGAATGGATCCCTGGGTGGGGTAGTCTCTGGATGGTCTTTCCCTCAGACTTGGCTCCACCCTTTGTCTCTGTATCTCTTTCTGAGGGTATTTTGTTCCCCTTTCTACAAAGGACCCAAGGATCCATACTTTGTTCTTCCTTCTTCTTGGGCATCTTTTGATATGTGAAATATGTCTTGGGTATTCCACACTTCTGGGCTAATATCCACTTATCAGTGAGTGCATACCATGTGTGTTCTTTTGTGGTTGGGTTACCTCACTCGGGATGATATTTTCCAGTTCCATCCATCTGTCTAAGAATTTCATGAATTCATTATTTTTAATGGCTGTATAGTACTCCATTGTAAACCATCAACCAAAGAGTACACATGGAGTTACCCATGGCTCCAGACACATAGGTAGCAGAGGATGGTCTTGTTAGACACCAAAGGGAGGAGAGGCCCTTGGTCCTGAAAAGACTTGATGCCGTAGTGTAGAGGAATATCAGGACAGGGAAGCAGGGGAGGGTTGATTGGGAAACAAGGGGTGAGGAGATGGCTTATGGAATTTTTGGGGGAGGGGGAACCAGGAAAGGGGAAATAAAGAGTATATCTAATTATATATATATATATATATATATATATATATATATATATATTATATATATGAAATGCAGTGTCAACTGTTAACCATGAGTTTGCCACAACTAGAACAATGTGAAGTTTTAACTTGTTGCTGTTAAGGTCTTCCTATTGATGGTGAAGGTGGGGTTGTGTTTCACACTAGAGCAAACAGGGAGTTTAGCACCATCTTTCTGGAAACAACATCGCTGGGAAGACCTCAAAGGTTTATGGCTTTAACCTACTAAATCTCTTTCTAGAAAGCTCTTTGAATGGAAGAACCAAGTGATAAACAAGAGTCTTCAATGTAATGTTTGTCTATAATATCAAAGAATTAGAAGTGAAGTGAACATGTAGGATTTAAACGCTTAAATAAAGGGACTGGAGAGATGACAGTTCTGCGGTTAAGAGTACTGGCTGCTTTTTCAAAGGATCTGGGTTTGGTTCCCAGCACCGATATCACATGGCAGCTGACAAACCTGTAACTCCAGCTCAGGGGACCTGATGCTCTCTTCCGGCTTCTCTGGGCACTGCATGCGTTTATGTGCAGGCAGGCAGAACAGCCATGCACAAAAACTAAAACAATGGAGTCTCTTAAAGCACGTTTAAATAAGGCTTAGTGCATGCTTACAGTGAGTTCTTATGCAACAGCATTTACAAGTCAGTCTTTTGATGATTCTATTGATGTGGGAAAACAGTCTTCTGTAAGATCTGGCGAGTAGCACACTGAATATTACCGCACAGGACACCAGTGTGTCATATGTACAGGTGAGCGTGGGAACAAATGTAAGTAGCAGGCTCTTCTCTTCATGGGATATAATATTATTTTTTCATTACACTTATTGCATTTTTACAAGACCATATATATATGTAAGAGATGGGTTTGGGATCATCAGAAGATGAACCCACTGTCCAAAGCCTTTCAGTAAAGTGGTTAGTCTAACTTCTTCAGGAGGGGTGTAGCCAAGGCAAGAAGGCAAGCAGCTCGACAGCGGGGCTGCTCTGCTCTGCTCCCTAACACGAAGTGCTCCCGTGTCTCACATGGTCCCATGACTGGCTGGCTTAAAAAGCCAGAGATGGCTCAGCGGTTAAGAGCACTGACTGCTCTTTTGAAGGTCCTGAGTTCGAATTCCAGCAACCACATGGTGGTTCATAACCATCCGTAATGAGATCTGATGCCCTCTTCTGGAGTGTCTGAAGACAGCTACAGTATAGTTACATATAATAAATAAATCTTAAAAAAAAAAGCCCAGTTTATAAGCAGAACTCAATCTCTTGAATCAGGTGCAATCCTGAGCATACATATATTTTGACTTCAGGAAGTGCTGACTCCTGGAGGAAATTTGAATTTCTGCCAAGTGACTAGTTAAAAAAAATTTTTTTTAAATGGAATTTTGTCTTATTTTAACCCTTTGACAGAAAGACACAGTGCAGTTTGTTTACGATTTCCACACTATGTACTTTGTTGTTGTTCTGTTTGTGTTTTTTGTTTTGTTTTGTTTTTTGTTTTTCCCCCTACAGGGTTTCTCTGTGTAGCCCTCGCTGCCCTGGAACTTGTTTTGTAGACCAGGCTGGCCCCAAACTCACAGAGCTCTTCCTGCCTTTGCCTCCAAGTACTGTGATGAAAGGTGTGAGTCCCCACAACCACCACGGCTTAGAGTCGCATTTTTAATGGAGAGAGGCAGCTGGCTTTGACATTTTGAGAAGCCCTCCATTTTATCATCTGCACGAACCCTTGTGTCATCAACAGGGCTTAGGAAGTAAGTAGTCTGGTGGTGCACTTTCCACATTTAATTTCCCTGGAAGAGTGCCAGAGAGTTCCTTTCGGAGGGTTCCCCTTCCTATCTAGAAGCCAATGGCCTTAGAGATAGGGAAAGTGACTGGACAGGAGCCTTATGGGTCATCTCTCTGGGGGGCCTCCCTGGGAGGCCTTGTGACACCCCACGGAGTGGGTGGGTGGGGCTCGCAGATGCTAGCTTGCTTGGTGGGAAGTCGAGGGAATATTGCAAGTTAGGATGCAGTCAGAAAGCACAGAAAAAGAGGCTGTGGTCTTTCTTGCAAGGAAGGTGGGGAAATGTAAGGGCAGTCATTCCCTCGACTCCTGCAGACTCCTCTGTCCCTGCTACTGAGCTGTGAGGCCTGGGTGAGAAACCTTTCACTCTGCACCTGCCTGGCCACAGGGGCAGCGGCACCCAAATCCACCTTGAGCCCAGAGCGGTGAGACCCTTGCAGTGTGCTGCCACACCCAGGTTCAGCCGGCTGCAGCAGGGGTGACTTCAGCGCTGGGTTACCATTCCCAGGGCCATTTCTTCTTCCCATCGCTAGTGGCACTAGACTCATGGCTCTGTTTTGAATCTCTCCCGTCTTCACTCTTTTCACAGCTGAGTTCCTCCCTCTGTTATTTCTGATTCACATTTGCTTTTCTCTTTCCTTTGCAGGATGTTTCTGCTCTTTGGGACTTAAAGAGTAAAATTGCACATTCGTTACTATTTTCTTCATACTTTTATTTATGTTGAGTATGTATTAATTATAAGTTGCATTATAATTAAGGGATGTCATCTCTTAGAAAAGTGTAGACAGAAATCAGGAAGGTTTTCTAACAAGAGCAATGCTGAGCTCTGGGTACCAGGCAGCACCCGAGGGGTGAGCCTGGCAGGGGCGCCAGTGTACGGGGAAGCTCTGCTGTCTCAGCGCACCACCCAGCTACTCCAGCCTGTGGTACCAACTGTGGGGTTTCCCTTCTCTCTCTTTGGCAAACATCTTTTTCCTCCAGGATGGCTTGCTTTGGGGATACCCACAGGAGGCGGGGGTTGTACAGCCTTTTTCCAGCCTCGATGTATCTACTGTCAAGAAGCTGCTTTTTTCTTACAGTGGATGCTAAGGACTCCTAGTACCTGTCCAGAAGGCCTGGGCTCTAGGCAGAAGGCAGTGCTCAAAGTTTGCCAGGCTGGGGCTCCTTAGACGGTGATGGAAGAAAGGGCTGAGGTTCTGTGAGCAAAAAAATCCATGTCTGTTTCCCAGCCGATGTTAGACCACACATGAAATCTGTCTTCTGCCAGGCTTCCCATGTTCGACCCTTGGCTGCTTTGTTTGGTCCTTGAGACTTCTCTGTGGGAGGGACCCTGGCAGCAGTGGATGGCCATCTCAGCCCAGCAGGGACTGGGCACTGTGTTGAGGACTGACATTAATTGCTACGGGAACCTTTTAATAGTTTCAATAGGAGAGAATCATCTGAGCCATGGAGGCGACTGGAAGCTTCACCAGAGCCTAAGGAGCCAGGAAACCTCTCAGTGAACAAGGGGCCGGGGTCGGGGAGACATCACAGCAGGCCGAGCAAGGGACACATGTGACTTAGTCTTACATCCCGAATACATCCTTGTGTCCGTGTGTCCTCAAACTCTCTCTGCTTCACTGTTTTGTTTTGTTTTAAAATTTATGTATATGAGAACACTGTCACTGTCTTCAGTCACACCAGGAGAGGGCATCGGATCCCATTACAGATGGTTGTGAACCACCATGTGGTTGCTGGGAATTGAACTCAGGACCTCTGGAAGAGAAGTCAGTGCTCTTAACCGCTGAGCCATCTCTCCAGCCCTGCTTCACTGTTTTAAACTCTTGGTTTCTCTCCCCCACCCCTCCACACACAAACTGGGAGCTTTATCTGTTTTTATCTATCATATTAGATTTTTGACTCTGGCAAAGAAATTAGAAAACTTTAAACAAATTAGTAAAATGTTGGAGGGGTAAAAGACGATGGGGAAAGGGTCAGTCTAAGCAAGAATGGCATCTGAAAACATCAGGGCCAGAGGCTCCTCCCTTGTTGCCCTCAGTAGAGTGAGCTGGAGGCCTGGCTTTACTTCACAGTGCTCCAGAAGGCTGCTGGAGCTCTAGTCCCACACCTGCCTTCTAGCCCTCGGGAGGAAGAGTGCGCGTCCGCTCTTTATGGAGGCACATCACTCAGCACTGGTCATGCCTGGGCTGGGGAAATGGCATCTCTGTCACTTATGTTAATAGCTTACTTCCAGGTTTGCAAAAATGGACTACAGGCCACAACTGTCTCCAAAGTCAACATTATTAGTTATCCCGTGTCCATGCCAACCTATGCAGCTCTCCATGAGGGGTTTCAAGGACTGGTTCTTGTCTGTAATTTCTCTCAAATTCATCTTTCTCTGCACCTGCTGGCCCCGACCCCTGTTGCTTCCCTGTCTATAGAAGCTTCAGTTTCTGCTACACTCTACTACCCGTCAAAAGCTTCCTGTGTCCCCAACAGAAGGTTAATTCATCCTCTGGTTAGAGTCTGCCAGCTTCCATTGCCCAAGGCCAGTGACCCATGATTAACTGACTGAGTTCTAGCAGTGATGGCAGTAACACCATGGAACTCTTCATGGATGCTTTATTGTGGATAGTGAAAACATGGCTCCGGAGTGAGCTGGCCTAGGCCCAAGCTGCCATAGCGGCGCCTGCCTGTGTTACAGCATCCATGAGGGCTGGGAGGCAGAGGCAGGGAGACTGTGAATCTTCAGTCAGCCAGGACCACATAATAAAATTCTGTCTTTAAAACAAACCAATCAGAAAAGGGGCTGCTGATAATGGCTCAGTGGGAAAAAGGGTTTACATTCAAGCCTGCTGACCTGCATGGCAGAAGGTAAAGAACTGAGAACCAAGTCCAGTGAGCTGTTCTCTAACCATCCTTCACATGTGCCATGATGTACACATACACGCACACACACACACACACACAGGCACACATATATGTATACATACACATCCATGTGTATGAGCACATGCATTCATCTACACACATGCACATTCACATACCACACATGCAAACACACACACATACACATGTACACACCCATGTGTATGAACACATATGTGCATGTACTAGCATGTATATGTACACACACAGAGATGCATAATCCACATGTACACATATGCATGCATGTGTGTAAACACATGCACACATGCCTGTGTGCACATCCAAACACACACACACACACACACACAAGAGGGTGGGGAGGGGATAAAATAGAAAGGAGAAAGAGAAGAGAGGGACAGGAGCAGAGGAGATGGGGTAGGGAAGAGGAGGGTAACGGGACGAGGAGAGGGGGAAGAAGGTGAGCCCATCACCTTGCATGAGCTCAGGCAAGTCAATCACCCTCAGTTCCGAGCCTGTGACTGTGGCTGACTCTCAGCCAGACCCCTGAACCGTCCCCTTGCTGGGCCCATGCTCCTGTCTACAGATGGGAGTTAAACCTGCCCTGCTTACACCCTAGGTGGGTTCAAGATATGGAAGAGCCACCTGAAACTGGGGACCCCAAAACACAGCTCACACGCTTTCCTGCTACTCCTGATCCACAGAGCGAGTGGGCAAGATGAGAGCAGGGGACCCCATCTGTGGATAGGATGTAGGGACTCTGGCAGTGGAGACTGAGGCCTGGGGTGCTGACCTGGGGGGGGGGGGAAGAGCATAATGTGAAGAATGAATTAGCTTTGTCTTGCAGTTCAGCCAAGTGCTTATTTTACAACTTCTCGAGGGCACGCTGTCTGGTGTCTCAAAAAAACAAAAACAAAAACAAAACAAAACAAAACAAAAACAAAAAAACCCCTGTGATTGGTGTGACTTAAAAAAACAAAAAACAAAAAAACAAAAGCCACAATAGTGATTTTCCTAAGGGAGCAGATGGAAATGGCCCGCTGTTCTTCAGGGGGGTGTGATTGGATAGGCTTTTCCTGGGAAATACAGACCCAAACAATCACAGTCGACACCTATATTGTCAACTTACAGAGTTAAATGAATGCTGCAGTTGACTGGTCAGTAGCTTTTAATTAGTTATTTTGTCAAATTTAACATACCATTGTTCTCCTTAGCAGCATTCTTAATGAGTTTTGCCCTTGTTTACAATTTCAATTATAGATTTTTATGTAGGAAGTAGACATATCTCGAGGCTGTCCATTACTTCAGAAGTTAGACTCTTGCCTCCTGTGATGATCAGCCTGTCACTATGGAACCAGCCTGTCGAAGTACAGCACAGGGGGAGTGATGGGACCCAGCCAGACTCGGAAGGCTCAGGGGAAGAGCCCTTGCTGGCTGGTGCTCGCTGCAGTCTCCACCTACAGTGACTAACGATCTTGGTGATACTGCGGGACCTCCACTTCAAAGATGGAAACCCTGAGTCGGGGCCCCTCCCATCATGGCTGAAGTTGCCTGTACGCTTGCCTCTGATAGCTCTTGGCAAGTCCATCTCACAAGGTCTGCCAGAGCACTGCCCTCGCAGAAGCTGGGGGTTGCTCTGCGATAGATGATATGCTGTTCTGCACTCCCTGGTCCTCCTGTCTTCTTTGACATTTCCCAGCACTCTGTGAAGGGAGTAAGACAGGAGTCACCCTCCCACTTTTGAAATGTAGAGGCTCAGGGAGGTGTATAAGGCAGGGTCTGACCTGGCTGGGGTCCCCTAGGCAGTCAGGTGTGGCATCTTGTGTCTTGCTCTGGCCTAGAATCACAGAGCCCAGGGTGCCTAGGCCAACAAGCAAATAGATGCCCCATGTGCATGCTGGCTGGGGCCATCTTTACACTGGAATATAATTCTGATTCTTTGAAAGTCAGTGGAGAATCAGGCTGTTGTTCAATAAAAGCATTTGTCAGTCATGAATAAAAGCCACTTGTCAGTCATCACCATCATCTTCCTTAATGAAACCTCATCCCCAGTAGACAGGATCAGCACAGAAGAGAAGAGGCCTTGCCGGGAGCTACCAGGCTGGGCTCCTGGTCTCCCTCCACGTGTTGAGTCACCGCTTCCTCCATCTGCATGCGCTTGGCTCTGCACACCTGTCGGGCTCACACCCTCCTCCCTGGGGTTCCCCACCTCCAGCATCCCCCGCTCTCCCTCTGCATGTCTTTTGTTCCATGCCTTGCTGTTCTCTGAGGGTTTCCAGTCCTGTGAAGTGTCAGAGGTGGGCTGTAGTTTTCAGACAACATCTTTGTTGCCTAGCAACATGTTACAAGCACCTTCTTTTGTATGGCTGCTTCCTCTAAAACGGCTAAGGCCAGGGACACTGAAACCAAAGAATCCTGAGGCCTCTCTGGAGTAATGATGGGGAGAGAAAGGAAGGGGACGGACAGACAGACAGACAGACAGACTGACTGACTGACTGACTGACTTGTTTGCATAACCGAGTGTAGTCATTCCTACTCTTCAGTGGTGTGGCTGCTAGATCTGGTTCTCCTGTCCTGTCATGGATCCTTGCAGATGGTCAGTGGTCAAAGTCCTGACTTGGGAGCCATCAGAGACTCTTGAAAGTCACTTACCAGCTTGGGAGGCACCTGTGGTAGCTGCATAAGGCAAGTCCAGCCTGAAGGCTCCCATCTGAGCTGGCCTCTGGCTTTGTCTTGCTTCCTGAGATGCCATAAGTCTCCTGGCTTCTGCTTGTGTGGCCAGCCCAGCGGTAATTGCCCTGAGGGGGGGGAGGGAGCTAGGGCAGGAGACAGAGTGGGATTTTAAAATGAAACAGGGACCAGAGAAAGGGCTCAGTGGGCAAAGGCATCTGCCACCAAGCCTGAGCGTGATCACGGACGGATTCAAGACAAGCTGCTTATGAATCTGTCTTCTCAAAGATGGCCTTTAAGGGTCAAGGGTGCTGTAGATGATCAGTATTGCCTGCTCTGCTCTGCTGGTATAGGTGCTGGGTAGAAGCCAGACAGTGCTCCAAAGGTCACAGCCACGCTGAGAGGGAGGGGCCGGTGCTCACAGACCCTGCCCTTCATCTAGGACATGAGGACAGTAGGCCCGGAGTTATAGGTCCCAGGCAGTGCAGATGGCACACCTTCCTCCAGGCCCTGCAGTTGGCAGAAATCTCTGTGGGTCATTCACTTCCAGCAAGCACCTCTCAGCTCAAAAGGCAGGAAAGAGGAGTTCTGACAGAGGCACCCTTGGGTAAATGAACAAGGGAACCCTTTCCAGGGCATCCCTCCTTCTGTTTCTTTATGTTCTTGGCCATAGAGTGATCTCCACCTCCCTCCCTAGAACCCTGTCTAGGAATAGAGGGGGCCCAAGGTTGTGACCTAAGTCCCAGCCAGGAGCCCTGCTTCCAGGGGCTGCTCTCACGGGTGGTGGGGCCAGCCATTTTTGAAGACTTAAAAGCCTACCCAGCAAGAAAATCCCTCTTGAGTGGCAAAGTTGGGTGTGGTTGGCTCTCTTCATCCTTTTCTTCACAGGTCCTAAGCTTCAGCATCTGAGAAGTGTTTCAGAACCTTCCAGCTAATCATGCAAAGCGAAGTTTCAGGGAATTGGCAGTGGGAAAGGCAGACTTGAGCTAGCTCCTAAGAACCTATGACCCCTCAACACTTGAATATCCTTTGCTTGAAAATATGTGATGGCCAGGTCTGTGGGAACATTTGTGAAGGAGATGCCTTGTCCATGAGGGGAAAGGCCTGCTCTGTCCTTAGCCTGGCCCAGACGCCTCTACAATGACCTCATTCTCTCTCCATGGCTTTCTAACAGCTGCAAACTTAGCCCCCTAGAATTCTCCCACACATCCCCACTCCCCAACCCCTGCCTCCAGGGTTCCTCTTTAGCACCCTACTTCTCAATGGCAGGGGAAGTCTCCCACCCAAAGCTCTCACGCCTCGTCCTTGGGTAAATGAACAAGGAAACCCTTTCCAGGGCATCCCTCCTTCTGTGTCTGTCTGTTCTTGGCCATAGAGCGATCTCCACCTCCCTCCCACACTAACTCTGTCTAGGTGAGACATTTGCTTGCCTGGATGCCTGCTTTTCATTCTCTGAGAAGAAAAACCCCTTTTTTCCTTTGGGGCTCTATCCAGGACCAGTGTCTCTGCAGGAGTTTCCTCCAGGGAGTGCCATTGAAGCCTTTGTGAATGTCAGTTCCTGGGGCTGTACATAACCCACGCAGCTGAACAGGACAACCCTAGCTCTAAGTTACAAGGGTCCTTTTCATAGAGACTCAGGCTCAGAAGCCAGAAAGGGGGAAGTCCCCAAAGACCTCTCCACCCTACTTCCCTGGGCCTTTGTTTTCTTGGAGGCATAATATGGCTAAGTACAGGGCTGGGGTCTTAAGCAAAGCAAACTTATATTCAGTTCAACCACTCCGTTGATGTTTACTTATTTTTCTATTTTTTTAAGGTGACAAAGGTTGAGCTCAGGCCTTGCATATGCGAGACAAGTGTTCCACCCTGGTTTATGTCCACCCCAGGTTTTGTGTTATTGTTTTATATTTTAGACCAAGTCTTGCTGTGTAGCTCAAGCTGGCCTTGAACTTACTATGTAGCCCAGACTATGCTCAAATTCTTGATCCTCCTCTCTCAACTTCCTGAGTGTTGGGATTATAGCATGCACCTCCATCCTCAAGCAAATGTTTTATTTTGTAAATATCCCCAATTAGGTTGAACTGAGTTTCCAATCAGGAAGTAAGAAATGATGAGAACTCATCTCTCGTATCAGAGAGTGCATACAGTTGGCACACATGACTCAGTGAGGGTACTCGATAAATGGTAACAATGGTAATTCTTTCTTAAAATAAAACTACCATCCGGCCCTACCTACCTCATGGAGATAGCTCCAGAAATAAAGTGAGAAATAGAACATTACCATGATTACAGAGAAAATATTTTGCAAGAATCCCAACTACTTTTATTTTTGTCTCTATCCAAGAGGACTCAGCCCTCAGAAGCCCCTTTGCCTACAAGGAACGCTCTGTGACAGATGGCAGGTGACAAGAAAGGCTCAACCAGGAGAGAGAAGACACGGATAGAGGCTCTGGGCAAATGGAGGTGAATAAAAATCAAAGACAGCAGAGGCCCAGAGTGGAAAGAAATGAGGCAAACTTGAAATGCCGTTTCTCCCAAAGTTCCGCTTCATGCCTGCCTCTTTCAATAGTTTGCCTGGTGCCGCTGACCTGCCTGAGGGACTGGGCCAAGTACAGAGGGGCAAGGCCTGTGCTGAGAAGTTACAGGGAGCTGACAAGTTCGGAGGGCACTTGGTTAGGAGGAAAGTCTAAAGGAGGCGACATCTTCTGCCCGCAGGGGTCTCCAAACAGGAAAACCAATCTGAGGAGCATCCAGGAGTGTGAGAGTGAGAGCAGGCCATGGGGAAGAAGAGCTGTTTGCTGAGGAGCAGGCCTCCCTTAGTGCCAGAGAGGGAGGCAGGAGGCCCAGTCTAAGGACACAGTCCTTACTCAGCTCTTTAGTCAAAGCCAACTGTTCCCAGACTTCCTCTCTTTTTCTTCCTTCCCTTTCTTTCTTCCTTCCCTTTCTTTCTTTCTTCTCTTTCTTTCTTTCTTTCTTTCTTTCTTTCTTTCTTTCTTTCTTTCTTTCTTTCTTTCTTTCTTTCTTTCTTTCTTTCTTTCTTTCTTTCTTTCTTTCCTTCTTTCTTCTGTTTTTCCTGGTGGCAAAGGAGAGCTGCTGTTCAGATCCCTGGCTTCTGTACTCCATGTGCTTCAGGTGTAAGTCATCTCTATTACATTAGCTCTGAGCCTCCTTCCTTTGGAAAAAAGCAAGTCAGAATCCTGAACAAGGAAGGTCTTCACAGGGCTGGAAACCAGCCCAGCCCAGTGGCATGTGCCTTAGCCACAGTGCTGGTGTGCATGCCTTCAGGTGTATCTGGAGGACATCTCTTCTTCTCACTCACCTTCCAGCGAGCGCCATTGTTGGAGGTGCCTGTGTTTTGTTCCTGGGCTGCAGTTTACAGCCAAGGCACAGGCTGACCGTGAGGCAAGGTGCCTGGTGGAGGAACTGCTGGAGTGATGTGCGGCAGGAGGGTGGAGCCCAGATCTGCAGGACAGCTCACTGGACACATAGTGATGGGAGAACAGGCTCAAGAAGAAGGCCTGGTCCTAGAGCCTGGGAGGTGGTACTGCCCACGAGAAGAAGGGGAGATGGGTATGGAGAGGACCTGGGCAGCAAAGAAGGCCTAAGAACAGGGCCAGAGATCAGTTTGGTTTACCTGCTGCCCCATCCCACCCCTAGACTGCATGCCGGCAGACAGTGGCTCTCCTCCTGGCTCACCTCTCTACTCATTTCCCCTGCCCTGACTCCTCAGGCTCCCTGGAGTAGGGCCCTTGTCCTGACTCATTTTCTGCCCCCTGTATCTGATCACCTGGCAGCTACAAGCAAAGACTGGTTGGTGTCCCCCTGGAATGGTCCCTTGTGGAGGCACGGGTGACCTTTTCCTGAGAGTGGGGCTCCCACTCTGAGTCCTCTCAGGAGGTTGTGTAAGTGAAAGGAAAACAGGGGAGAGGGGAGGAGAAAAAGGAGGGAAGAATGACAGAAAAGACAGACAAGAAAAAGGAGAGGGCAAGGGAAGGGTGGGGAAGGAAGACACATGGTTAAGGAGAGCAGGCCCCAGTCAGCGCAGGCCCCCGTGCCTCCCACATACTCACACCCTGAGCTAGTGATTTGGGGGAGAATGTGTCTTGACCTGCACAGCTTCCTTGGCCCTTAGCCCACCTCATCCATCTCCCCAGCCACCCTCCTCAGCCGGGCTCTACCATGCCAGTCATTCCGGTGGCTCCTTATAAACGCACAGCTTTCAAAGAAGGTCCCTTGTCCCATATGTGTAGGCCCGGTGGGGTTGTTTGGAGTCCAGCTTCATGAACTAGACATCAAGCCTGACTCTTCCTTGTTGACGGAATGAAGAGGCTGAATGAGGCCACGATGTGTGTGAAGAGCTAAGCTCGGTGGGAGTCAGGTCTGATCTCTCCTGTAACGGTCCCATGAACCCAGGCGAGCTGAAGCATGCTCTCTGTCAGAGGGAAAGCCTAAAACGCAGAGAGGCAAGCACTTACCACAGCCGGTTACACGGCTGGTATGGAGAACCTCCCTAATGGTCTCCCTGCCCACGCCCTTGTCACCACACACAGCCTGCTGCCCTGGAAGATCCCTCCTCAGGAAGTGTGCTTCTCTCCATTTCCATACATCTTGTTAAACATTTCTCAATCAGAAAACATGGAAATATTTTTTAATAAGAAGAAAGAAACACTGCAAATTGAGAAAGCTTTGCCAGATGAGCCATCTGGTTTTTGATTTAATAACCATCCAAAGAGGTGGACAGCGCTCCCTCTGAGAAGAAGATGGACTGTGACGGGAACGGCAGCTGGCTTCCCTCAAACACTGCTTCCTCTGGCAAGGTTGGGGCCTGGTGAGGGAAGCTCAGCTGGTGTCATCCAGATGTCCCTGGACTCTGGTGACTCTGCTTCCTCTCCTCTGGGTGCATGCATGTTCCTAGACCTGGAAACGAAGGGCTAGATTTATATGTGCCTTGGAAAGATCCAGCTGTTGAAAGGGAACATCCTTATACCTCTAAACTCAAAGCCCACTCTTGAAAAACAGTGTACTGGAAGTGACTTTCTGCCCGTGTCCTAGCAAGTGGTCTATAGGACTTATGCTCGGTCTTTTATTTCCCGTTTGAAGATGTTTAAATTAGGAGTTGTCTTTCGGGTGGGGTAAGCAGGAATGGTTCTGATGTCCCTGAAGCCACTCACTTTTAGGCTAACTCTGAGTTTCAGTGACCTCTTTACACACAGCCCACATGTCCCCAGTGCCCACAAGCCCTTGACAAATCACAGCGATGGCAGACCCTGGCATGCTAAGGATACTTGACTCTTAGAGCCAAGTAGGGACCTGGACAAAGGCACACGTAAGCATTCCATGATGTGTCTCTCCTTCAGCACTAGCTTACCAGGCTCCCTCTGAGGAGCTGGCAATAACCAGTCACACACACACACACACACACACACAGCCTTGCCCTTAGCTGGAGGCAGAGGCACTGCTAAACCAGAGATGCTACAGCCAGGGTCAGTGGCTGCCCCCATGCCTTGTCCTGTCTACGGTGGCTGCTGTGGCTGGGTTGGGAAGAGAGGTCAGGTTCCAGCCTCCTTCTCCTTTCTAATACTGGGGGATGCCAGTTTGGTCAGTTATCATTTGGGGTATTTTTTTTTTGTTGCCTACCTGTAAAATTAAGGCAACAGCTCTCTAGCTCTGTCCACTTTAGCCTGCCTGCTTGTGCCAGGGCTCTGTAACTAAATGGACTGCCCCTGTCTTCTTCCATCCATTTGCTTAGCAAGCATTCACTGAGTAGCAGGGATGCATTGGTGAGGGGGGGTGTCAAATAGGAACAGCAATGACAAAGCCAAATATGCATCGTGTTGGGTGCTGCAATGCAGGGGTGGTGAGGAGGGGGTGTCCCAGGACAGGAAGCCGGGCATGATAAAAGCAGTAAGGATGCAGGTGGGAACAGGGTGACCCGGAATCTTACCAAGACGCTGACATGTGAACAAGGACTACTGTAGTCTGGGGGTGGGGCTCCTGAGCATCCATCAGTAGCAAGTAGGAAAGCTAGGAGTTGGGAATAAACCAGGCTGGTGAGTTGCTGAGTAGATGTCAGAGGAGGAAGGGGAGGTTTATGGCCTCACAGAGGCCCCATGGGTCTTCAGGGATAGTCTTTAGGCATGTGGAAGTGCTGGCTTTTGCTCTGAAGAACCCAGGAATGTCTGTCGTGCTCTTTGATAGACCATTCCCTTGCTGCAGTGACACTATGGTGGCCCAAGGTGTGACTGTGCAGCTGAAACAGAGAAGCCAAATTAGCTAGCACCTCTATGGGTCTTGTGACAGGAAGAGGAAGGCCTGAGTGCTCACGTTCTGGAACTTTAAGGCAAAGCTGACAAGATGTGATGGAGCCAGAGAAGGGGCAGTGGTCCACGCAGAAGGCAGAGTGACCTGGCAGAGAAGCCAGGCGTTTCCTGAACAGCACCGATGCCTGCTTTCCCTCCACATCTGTGCCGCTGTCCTTGCCACTAGGGCAGAGCCCCAGGTGGGAGGCTCTTCCGGAGGCAATCACATGCCTCTGTCTCTGTCACACACAGAAGGCTGACAGCAATTCCACACTCTGGTAAGATAGGGCTAAAGTGATTAGACCTGATTCCCTGAAGACAGGACAGGGACGGGATTTGTTCAAGGTCACAAAGCCATTAAGGTATGAAGGACAGTCTTTGTGTGTTTCTCCAGTTCTGCTGAAACAAGTCTCACCCAAGAGACTGCCATGGCAGGACAGCTAACAGTGCTTAGTTAGCCCTGTGCCAGTCTCTGTTCTCATTCACTGAATAGGAACTCTGTGAGCTGGTGTCTCCTTTTACTAGAAAACTGGGGACAGTGTACTGCATGTACTGTGGGTGGGGACCAAGAATTTGTGCTCTGGTCCCAGAGCCTGCGTTTCACATTGATGCCAAATAGACGCACAGAGCCAGAGCAACAGCTGGATAATGAGGATGCTGTATGGTGTGGGCCAGAGCAACAGCTGGATAGTGGGGGTGCTGTACGGTGTGGGAGTCAGGGGAAGAGCTCCAGCCACCAGAGGGGTTTGAGCTGGGTCTGAAAGGATCAGTTAGAGGGGATCAGTGAAGACAGAGGCGGACATGGTGGGATGGAGGGGATGCGTGCACAAGGAAAACTTGGGACACCAAGGAAGCCAGGGCAAGAGGCTGAGAAAGCAAGCTCAACTCGGGGAAGGAGGACAGCAAGCGATTGAAGATGCCAAGGGGCAGGATGATCTGAGGGGAACAGTACAGTGGGGTCCAAGGCTACCACCAAGCCAGACGCATGCTGTGAGCTCTTCACTGGAGACCTGGGCAGGAGGACTCCAGGCTCAGCGCAGTGTTCGACCGTGGGAATTTGAGCATGAACTCCAAGTTGAGGGCAATCATCCATTTGGAGGGAGTTCTGCGGAAGGACTGGCTTGAGTTGTGCGACATTCCAACAAACAAACCAGCCCCAGGACAAATGGCTGGGGCCATCACATCATTGGGTTCCATATGCAAAGACTCTGGAAGAGAGTCTACTTTACACAAGTGTCCAAACCCATTTGGAAGCAAAAGGAAGAAGTGTATGCTCTTCACTTGGGCTTCGCTCCCATCACCCTGCTCTGGAATGGGTCACAGCCAGTGTCAGGAAGCTGAGTTCTTGTTAATAGTGAAAATCAACTCCAAGCTCAAGGAATTTGGCAGCCAGTTTGAGAAAAGGCAACGGCTGAAGGCAACGGCTGGAATCCTAGCACACTCCACTGGGCGACTCCAGTTGGTGTTTCTTTCAGGATGGCACGGAAACAGCAGGGAGAGCCATATTTGTGCCATAGACGTTTAGTGAGCACCTACTACATGATAGGTATGGAGGTGGTACCCAGAAAAGGCTACAAAGAGAACTGTTATGTAACTGTAGGGTTAATAGGCCAATGGAACAGTACGAAGAACTCAGAAATAGAACCACTTCTACATGGAGGAAGCACTAGAGTCAGGGGGAGGAAAACCAGTTTCAGAGGAACTGCAGAAAGTCTCATGATCTCAGGGAGGAAGGGATTTCCTAAACATCACATAAAACATTAAGTGTAGTGAACACAACTTCAGTGAAGTCCGAAATGTCCATCAAAGACACTTTAGGGCTGGCAAGGTGGCTCAGCAAGCACCTTGATCTGAGTTCCATCTCTGAGCCACTTGACAAGAGGAGAGAATCTTCTTCCACAAGTTTCCCTCTGACTTCCATATCATATCATATCATATATCATAACATGAGTCCCTGATAAAGTAAACAAACATGTGATTATGATCTCCAAGGTCAGCATTCCAAGGCATCCTCAGTGCCTCTGGCTCAAGATGCCTCATGAAGTTAGGACCTTTCTCTCTTCCAGTGTTTAGGTGTCCAAGTTCATTCCTGTGCTTGGTGGTGGTGGTGGGGTGGTAGTGGACCCTTACTGTGGGGGCCTCTCCATTGGTTCGCTTCAAGACACAACAAAGAATTCTCACAGGAAGAGCAATGCCAGAGAGGGTAGGGGAGAGATTACCAAGACAGAAACCACAGACCTGCGACAGCCTGACTTCTGAGGAAAGTCAGAATGCCTCTGCTACATTGCATTAGAAGCAAATTACTAGTTCATTCCCCATTCAGAGAGCAGGGTGCAAAGCTGTGTGACTACCTCGGGATGGAGGATGACTGGTAGCCCTTCCAAAAGCTGCCTAGCACACACACGGTGAGATGAAGTTCACGGTGAAGAAAAGGAAGAGAGAGAAACATAAAGTCCAGGGTAATGATCACCCTGGGAGGCGGTGATGGAAGGCCGTGGGAACAGGCTGGTGGTGGCGAGGGCTTGGGGTTGGATCGCCTTTCTGGATACTTATTACTTTCTTTTTATGTTTTGTGTATTGGTTACTTTTTAAAAACATTATCCCTGCAACAAAATGTCTGGCAAAAGCAGCTTAAAGAGGGAAGGCTTTACCCTGGCTTGCAGTTTTAGAATGTAGTCCACTATGGCCAGAAAAGCATAGCGATCAGGTATGAGACCACTGACCTCGTTGTGTCCTCAGGCAGGAGGCAGAGACCCGGATGCTGGCACTCGGCACACTTCCACCCGTTTCCTATTTAGGATCCCAGCCCATCATCATAACGATTGTTACATGAGTTTTTTTTTCTCCCTGAATTTTTCATTGTTGCTGTTGTTTGCTTGTTTTTGAGATGAGGTCTCTATCACAGACTGACTTTGAACTTGCTAAGTAACTCAATTCTTGATCCTCCTGCTCCAACTCCTGAGGGCTGGGATCTCTAGGTATGTGCCACAGTTCAGTTATGCATATTAGGTATCCTGGTTACTGTTCTATTGCTGTGAAGAGACACCATGACCAAGGCGACTTATAAAAGATTCTAGCTAATGGGGGCTTGCTTACAGTTTCAGAAGGCTAGTCCATGCCTCTCACAGCAGGGAACGTGGCAGCAGGCATGTAGCCATGGCACTGGACAAGTAACAGACAGCTTAAATCTTACCTGAAAGATGGGGCATGACTATGCCTGATGTGGGCTTTTGGAACCTTAAAGCCCACCCCCAATAACTCACCTTCTCCAATGAGGCCATGCCTCCCAATCCTTCCCAAACAGTTCTACCAACTAAGCATTCAAATCTATGAGCCTGTGGGGGCCATTCATTAACCAGCCCTCTACCAACTGAGCTATGTCCCCAGCCCTTTGGTTGGCTTTTATGTTTGATATGCATGGCTGCAAAAGCTTTTAATATTTACTGATTTATCTGATTATTTATTATGTTATTTTTATTTTAGTTTTTTTTTTTTGAGATAATATCTTGCTGGGTAGCCTCTGAACTCACTACAATCCTTCTGCCTCAGACCCTTGTGTGCTGAGATTACAGATATGTGCCTCAGATCTGTTTTCCTGCAGAGACTCTAAAGTCTGTGCAATCCTAGCTCTCCCTGCTTATCCATTTCCGGAGGCATCCCGACTTCCAAGCTTCTGCTGATGAACTCAGTGTTTACCTCCAGGTCTCTAAAAGTTATGCTTGGACTGTGTGCTTCTGGCGGCTTTGCTTTCAAGTATTGTCTGTTCACTTCCTGTTGAAAGGTGAAATCTAGCTCCCTGCCTTCCCCTGAGCTCTTCCTGTCCCCAGTTGTTTTTGTTTTTTTTTTTTAATAATTAGACTATATTATTTTGGTTAAATCAAAAATCAATGTTTACACTACTTAATCAAGACTAATTTGACTCTATTCATTGTTGGATCTCATAGTAAAATTTGATCATTTTCCTTCTGCAGACTCTTTCATCTTCTCTAGAGTTGCTAATTATCACTTTTCTTCATTTGCTTAGATTTCTGTGTACTTATCACTTGTTAACTCCAACTTTGCCATTTGTCTGAGCTGCTTGTCAGAAGTTCAGGCCTCTCATGCCTTTTTTTAAAAAATTGTCTTTCTGAGACTGGCACCAGAGCCTCTCGCCTTCAGACCGGTGTCCTGGTCTTTTTTCTTCTGTAGGACAGATTTCTCAAGCCCTAGTTTTCTTTCTCCTGGGCTTTGGAGAACCTAACTCCACTGTGCTGACTAGTTTTATGTCAACTAGACACAAGCTAAAGTCATCTGAGAGGAGGGAATCTTAATTAAGAAAACACCTCCATAAGATCTGGCTGTAGGGCATTTTCTTAATTAGTGATTGATGGGAAGGGCCCAGCCTGTGGGTGCTTCTACCTCTGGGCTGAGCAAGCCATGATGAGCAAGCCAGTAAGCAGTACTCCTCCATGGCCTCTGCATCATCTCCTGTCTCCAGGTTCCTGCCCTTATGAGTTTCTGCCCTCACTGCTTTTGATGCTGAACTGTTATAAGAAACTGTGAGTGAAATAAGCCCTTTTGCTCCCAAGTGCTTTTGGTCATGGTGTTTCATCGCAACAATAGTAACCCTAACTAAGACACTCACTATGGCGCCCTGAGGAAAACAAAGCTTCTAGACCAGCAGTTCTCAACCTTCCGAATGCTGTGACCCTTTAATACAGTTCCTTATGTCATGGTGACCTCCAACCATTAAAACTATTCTGTTGCTACTTCATAATTGTAATTTTGCTACTGCTATGAACTGTAATATAAATATCTGATACGCAAGATATTTGCTATGAGACTTCCAAAAGGGTCTCGACCCACAGGTTGAGAGCTTCTGTTCTGGAGCCTTGTGAATGGGGAAACACCTTTTACTCTGTCTCTTTCAGACTCAACTAATGCTTCGGTGCTGTCTTTGTTACATTTCCATTGCTGTAATAAGACACTATGAGGCAGGAAACTTATAGAAGAAAGGGTTCACTGGGGCTTACAGTTCAGAGGATCCCTGATCACATGGCAGGGAGAACAGCAGCGGCAGCAGCTGCGGCAGGCACTGGAGCAGTGACTGAGAGCTTGGGACACAATCACTGGGCAGAGAGTGCTAACTGGGAAAGAACCCTTGAAACCTTAAACCTCACCCCCTAGTGACACACCTCCAGCAAGGCCATACTTCTCTTAGGGTTACTATCACTGTGACGAAATGCCATGACCAAAGCGACTTGGGAAAGAAAGGGTTTATTTAGTTTACACTTCCACACCACTGTTGCTCATTGAAGGAAGTCAGGAGAGGAACTCAAACAAGGCAGAATCCTGGAGGCAGGAGCTGGTGCAGCGACTGTGGAGGGGTGTTACAGAAAATAATAAAAGTAGAACCGGCGCGTTCCCACGCTTGTGCCTCTGCCCCAGCGGCCTGGCTGGCCATGCACTGGCGGGCAATGGCAGACCTGTTTTTATCTCATGGAGATTCTGACTCTGAACTCCACCATCTCTCCACCTAGCTTGCTAGGTTCCCACTGGGAAGTTGCCAACACACCAACCCCATGCTTCAAATCCCCCACGGCCTTTGTGGAGCACCTCGGGTAAACCCATGCTTTGCTGCCGTACCTTTCTCTCTTGAACCCAGATGAATCACTGTGTGAAGGAAAACACAACACAAATTTAGTTCAGAAACAATGGTAACTCAATCTCTGGTTGCTACAAAATTTGATCCCTCTGGTGGTGGATCCGCCATGATACTAAGAAACTCTAGCAGCTACATCTTACCTCTCTGCTGTCCAGGTTCCAGAGAGCCCTAACTCTCTCCTGCTTCCTCTCTTCCTCCATCCAACCCAGAACCCAGAAGTCCCACCTACTCTCCCAGTGAGTGACTCCTTTATTCCTTAGGGGATTGGTTCACAAGAACTGCACCAGGCCCATCCGCAACAGAGGGGTGCTGCTTACTGGCTTACTCCATGTGGCTTGCTCAATCTGCCTTCTTATTGACCCAGGATCACCAGCCTGGGGATGGCCACACCCACAATGGGCTGGGCACTTCCACATCAATCACTAATTATGAAAATGTCCCACAGGCTTGATTACAGCCCAATCCCATGGAAGCATTTTCTCAATTGAAGCTTCCTCCTATCTGATAACTCCACTTTGCATCAAATTGACAGAAAAACCATCCAGGACACTTCCTAATCCTTCCCAAACAGTTCCACTAACAATGGACAAGTCTTCAAATATCTGAGCCTGTGGGGGAACACTCTCACTCAAACCATCACAGATGGTCTCTCTTGACTGGAATTCTGATTTGAAAATTATTTTCCTTTTGACTTCCTTTTAGACTTTATTTTATGTGTATGAATGTTTTGCCCGCATGCATGTATATGCACCATGTGACACCAGTGGAAGCCAGAAGAGGGTTATTGATTGGATCCCCTGGAACTGGAGTTAAAATGGTTGTGAGCCACCATATGGGTCTTTTGGAACTGAACCTGTGTTCTGTGCAAGAACAACAAGTGTGCCTAACCACGAAGCCATCCCTCCAGCCTCATTTTCCTTTAGACTTTTGACAGATGTATCCCATGACCGTCTAAGTTCCACGGTTTCTGGGGTAAGTCAAAAGTCATAATCAGTGATGTCTTTATTTGACTCTCACCCCCTCCTCTCCTAACTCTCTCCTGGTCATGGAACCTGCAGTTCTCTCTCCTCCACGGTGGTGGCACTGAGAACCTTCATAGTCATATGCCTCGCTGTGAGCCAGTTGCTGCCCATTGTGCCAGAGACTTTGGTAGAAACTCTGCTCTTCCATTCTGGGGAATTTTTTGGACTCCTTCAATGACAACCTCCCCAGCCCCGCCCCACCAGTTCTTTTTCTCTGGAACTGTTACCTGCATCAGTAGACAGATTTACCAATTTTCTCATACTTCTCATTCCTTTTCGTTCTTTCAGGTTTTGGCCATTTGGGAGACCTGCTCGATTTCTCTTCCTGCTCCATCTAACTGACTTTCCCCGGCAGAGTGTCCCTTCTTTTTTTCTTTATTGAAAATAGACTCTTCTGTCATACAGTACATCCTGGTCACAGGTTCCCCTCCCTCCATTCTTGCTTCATAGGTGCAATGTCTTATTTTATCTCCTTTGCAAAGTTAATTATAGGTTCCCTCCCCACTCCCATGCCTGACTAGCCCTGCCCAATAGTTCTTTTCTGTGAATGATCTGTTTGATTGATCACCATTCCTATTCTTTAAGTGACTAATTTTGTCTGTCTTTGTATGTTAGAGGCCTTCTTCAGATGCCTATAGGTTCCTGATTGCTTGCTTATTTTTAGAAGTAAGGGACTACAAACTTAGTTGTAAGAGATTTGCTGAGCAAAGGTAGGCATGTATGTTTAATGAAACATCTCTCCAGCCATACTCCGTCTTAGCTCTTATTTATTTTGTAGTCTTAATTAGGAGAGTGGTGGGGAAGAAAGCCGTGGTCCACCACGAAGGGAAAAAAATAACAATTATAATAAGTGTTCTTGAATTGCAAGAAAAACTTCGTCTTTTCTTCTTCAGCCCTTAAAGAAAAACATGAAACTACTTCCTCATCAAAATTCTCTATTGCAAAAAATAGCATGAGATTAGTACGTAGATGTGTGACATGTGTAAACCACCTAAAACTGTGAATAGGCTTCGAGCTGCTCTCCCTCCCACAGCCTGAATCACCAGCCGATTGCTTGCTCGTCACTTCCTGTTGGTGAGTTGCAAGTGGGTCTCATCTCCATCACAGCTCTCCTGCCACAACAGAGCAGCGGCTCCCAGCAGCAGGCCAGGTCAATCAACACCTCTCTGAGGGGCCAGCCACTGGGCACTTAGTGAATGCGTGGCTTCCTCAGGATCTATTTTTCCTCTCTTTCTCACACAGCAAAGGATGTTTTTGTTTATATATGTATATATTAAAGAAAAATTGACTTTAAAAAATTATTTTGTTTATTTAGGCATATATATACATATACATATATATATATATATATATATATATATATATATATATATATATATACAGAGAGAGAGACAGACAGACAGACAGACAGACAGACAGAGACAAAGAGAGAAAGAGAGAGAGTATGAAAGAAGAAATCTGCAAGAATATTTTTGAAAAGTTATAGAAAAAAAAAGCAGCTTCATATCATCTTTTAAATGTTTTGTTTGTTTGCTTGCTTGTTTTATTTTGTTTTGAGACAAAGTCTCTGTATCTAGCCCTGGCTGTCCTACAAGTCACTATGTAGACCAGGCTAGCCTCCAGCTTACAGAGATCTGTCTGTCTCTGCATTCTAAGTGCGGAGATTAAAGCCATGAACCAGCACTCCTGGCTTGCCCTGTATGTAATTCCTCTTTAATCTCTAATCTCTGCACCCCAGAACTCACACGAGTGACAGTTGGATGGTGTGACGCTGAGGCCAGGCAACCGCTCAAGAATACTACTGTAAGCTGCAAGGTTTGCCAGGAAAAACCTGTGGGTGCTGCAGCATGGCGAAGCAATAGTGTGCACGTTACTGCACTGCCGCCATTCAGGGCACCCCACGACTGCTCCAGGTGCACTAGCAAATACGCTGCCTGCCGGGGCCTGACCTCTGCAGGGCCTGACCTCTGCGGGGCCTGACCTCTGCGGGGCCTGACCTCTGCGGGGCCTGACCTCTGGCGGGGCCTGACCTCTGCGGGGCCTGACCTCTGCGGGGCCTGACCTCTGCGGGGCCTGACCTCTGCAGGTTTGTGGGCAGCCACATCATGCTCAGGTGCCGAGTTTCTTGTCAGTGGCCTTGGAGTAGATTCTTCTGTTCCCAGGTCAAGTACTTCAGCCTAAACTTAATGATAGTCCTTTGCCTTGCTATGCCCCTGATGGGACTTTCCTCTGGTGTCATAAATCCTACCTTTTCTGTCTCTTCCCTTCCCTGTGCAGTCAGCGCTGATATGTGCTGAGCACTGACTCTGGGCTACAGACTTGCACTGCGCTGCTGTTGCGTGTTTTTGTTTTTTATCTTCCCATTAGAAGATAGGGAAACTGAGTCACAGAGGTGTTTTTTTTTTTTTTTTTACATTACTTGTCCACAGGCCTGGAGTACAGTGCGGCTGGCACTGGGCCACACCCAGATGTTGCTCACCCCTCCTGACTGAGTCTCTGTGTTCTCAGACCTGACCCGAGCTTCCTCTCCAGAAAATTCTCTCCCTGACTGGTCACAGTTGCAGTGTGCTACCAGCCGAGCCCCTGCAACGTTTGCTTCTGTGCTGCCAGCTAGCTCCTTGTGCAGGCTCTGTCAGTCTGTCTGTCCTTCCCACTACCATTGAGTCTTGCTAGGCCACCGATCCCAGAGTCTAGTTTTGTAATCCAGATCCTGGGAGCCAGAGCTTGCGTCTCCTCCCGACATCCAGAAAGGGACTGCAGACCGAGCACAGGCAAGCGGGACTGTGGGCAGATACCAGTCAGAGCCCGTGAGGCAGGGCAGGCTCTGTCCTGGAGGAAATAGTGGGATGCTAAGCCTGAACCTCTCCAGGATGGCCGGGGGAACAGAACAGGCTAGCCTGGGCACATGAGCCTGGAAGAAGCAGCCAGCCAGGCTCCTAGCACGTCTGGGAATTGGAGGGAGCCTGTTTTAAAACAGGGATGACTGGGCGATTAAAGCTATCTTCAACTGTCCCCAGAAGTCCCAGGTGCCCAGGCCCTTGTACAGGCAGCAGTGAAAGCCACTGCCAGCCGCTGACGGTTTGGAACTGGCCTTGAGGGCGGTAGGCAGCGGCGGCCATCTTGCTCCCAGTTCCGCACTCTGCAGACTCGCTTCCTCGCTGCTGCGCGCCATCTTTTCAAGCATCCTGCTCGTACTTCCTCCACCAGGGAACCCAGAATTGGCCTCCAAGCCATCTAGTGCCAAATACAAACGCCTGCCCATAGAACCCCAGGCCCTCCACCCTCCTCTGAGCAGCGATCTACCAAGCCGTGTGTCGACTGCAGAAGCCCGGCTGACCGCCTTCCATGGACACTTTCTCTCTGGGACACGTGCCAGTCACTTCTGTTTCTCTGCTGTCCGGTGGGGCAGCAGAAATCACCGGCTTTGCATCAGTTACTTCCTACTAGCTGCTTACCCGTCAGGACTTCAGAGGGCGCCATAGGAAAAGAGTGTTTCCGTTCAGAGCAGCAGCCATGCGGCAGGTGCTCAATAGATGGAATCCTTTGTACTGCCTTGGTGTTCCTCAGATGCTTAGATACTTCTCTGGGACTAGCAGCGTTTCTGCTTCCTTCAGGGGCGTCTCCAGATGTGCTTGTGCTTCTACACAAGTGCATCTACACTTGTGCTTGCAGATACCCCTGCACACCTCACTAGGAAGATGCGGCTGGGGAAGAAGTGCTGGGTGATCACTCATGGGGTACCAGTCTCAGTGCATGGAGAATGCAGCTCAGTGTAGCTAGGACTCAGCCCTTGAATCTATATGCCATGTGTGTTAACAAGTGTCAGTCTCCTTGGTTAGAACATTCCCAAAGAGCTGCCCTTTCTACTCAAACAGGCTAGCCTTATCTCCCTGCCCCTAGCTCTGTTCCCCGACACAGTGGGTCTAAGTAGCTAGCTGGGAGATTTATCAGGAGTAGGATTGTACTGTGTGCCACTCATGCTGGTCCAGTAAAATGACCCTTTGAGAAAGAACCTTCCTTCCTAACCATCCCCCACTCCCCTGCGTGCTGAGTTTGAGCTCCTAAGCCTGCCTGGAGAACTGCAGCCCTGCCCCCCGCCCCCCCCCGCCCCGCCTCAGTCCACAGCGCTACTGCCACAGAGCACCACAGACTGGGTAACCTTCGAAGAAGAAAAGGCTAGGTCCCATGGTTTTGGATACTAGGATGCCTGTTATCAAGGCATTATTGAAATGCCAATAAGTTTAGTGTCTGGGAAGGCATTTGGTTGACACATCCCGGAGGGATGGAAGCTATGTCCTCACATCTAGAAGACACAAGAGCAAAGCCAGCAGACTGGTACACAAAAACTCTTTTAAGTCAGGTGAAGAGACACAGGCCTGTAATCCTGTCATTTGTGAGATGGAAGAAGAAGATCAGAACTACATAGCACATGAGACTCTGTCTTTAAAAAAAAAGGAATACATAACATAATATAATATAATATGATATACTATAATATACTATACTATACTACAGTATAATATAATATAATATTCCTAATTCATTCATGAGAGAAGAAGACGTCCCGGCCTAATCATCTCCCATCATCTTGGGGACATCGGCTTTTGAGGAGGGACTGCATTTGAACAACAGCAGGCACCTGCAAGCTGGGTGTGTCAGTTCTTGCCTTTAATTCCAGCTCTCAAGGAGGCAGAGGCAGGAGGATCTCTGTGAATTCGAGGTCAGCCTGCTCTTCATAGCAAACTCCAGGCCAGTCAGAGCTACGTAGTGGGAACCTTTCCGGAAAAAAAGGAGGCACCTGCCAGTGTCTCCCCTACAGAGCCCTCTGCAAATGTCTGTACATCCTCAGAGCAGAACCCCGGGGCCAGGTTCTCAGGAGGAAAGGAAGGGAATATGGATGGAATGGCCTCCAGGCAGAGAATATGATATGGTATTTCTACTTGTGTCCTGCCACAAATATTTGTCTGGGTCAGAAGGAGGCTGAGACTTTGTGAATGTGCCAGAGACCCCCGCCTGTGGAGTTGGCTTCAAGAGAGAACCAAGCTATAATGGCTTCCCTCTACACACACAGGAGATACCAGTCTTGGGACCCGTCACTGTCTTAAAGTCATTGTGTTCTGTGTGTGTGTGTGTGTGTGTGTGTGTGTGTGTGTGTGTGTGAAAGAGAGAGAGAGAGAGAGATCTCCTGTTCAGGAATCTGTGATTTCAGATTAATCATATAGAAGGTCAGTTTAGAAAGAAATTTTGAATATTATTCATGTATGATCTCAACTGAAGCTGTCCTACCAACAGTAAAAGGAAGTCTACAATGCATCGCAGATCCTGCCAAAACATTTTTTTTTGCCTTTGGGACTCAGCGGCCACAGGCAGGCAGGACCTGGATGGGTTCTGATGCAGCACCTTCAGGAGCCTAAAGGGAGACGTCTCAGTGTCAGCGCTTTGTCTCCCTCAGCAATTATCCCCCCACCCCCCACCCCGTAGACTGTCTTCCACAGCCTCTGCTCCCAGGAAGAGGGATTTCCCAGACTAACTCCTGTCTTCCCTCGGCAGGTACCATGACCAGCAGGATGTAACTAGTAACTTTCTGGGTGCCATGTGGCTCATCTCCATCACGTTCCTTTCCATTGGCTATGGGGACATGGTGCCCCACACATACTGTGGGAAAGGTGTCTGTCTTCTCACTGGCATCATGGTGAGTACCGCCTCTGCCCATGGCCCTGCCCACCCTCAGAGCACAGAGGGGCCTTCTTGGGGAGGGGGAGGGTTGCTGGTCAAGAGGCAAGCGTGAGCTGTGCCAATCTGGTTTCCAGAGCCCACCCCCAAGTGAGCTGGAGTTGGCTGCTGCTCTGACCCTCTGCTCTCCACCAGGGAACATCAGGCTTATAATCTGCCGTGCTCCTTTCTGTGTCCTGCATTCCGTAGACCTTGGTACCAGTTCTGATCAGGTTTAGCTGGAGCTCAGAAATAGAACACTGAGCCAGCCTGAAGGGCCCTGGGTCCTGAACGGGCTTGGCTTCTGGCTCGAGTTCTGGTTTATCCACTGGCTCTGGGCCAACTCTTGGCTTTCCCGGGCTTTGTCTTCCACACTTGCACATTGGATCGCTGGCTTTGAGTGACAAGTGCTTTCCAGCATGGGTATCCGATAAGACCAACAGGTCTCCAGACACCCAACACCAACTTCTACTTCTTCCCACCCTCAGCCAGAGGCCTCAGACTCCAGGGAGCTCTGGGCCATGTTCCTGCCTTTTGCTGGGCCATGTGCAGCATGTGGGAGGGTTGTGGTAAACAGACACAAAGCAGACTTTTCACTGTCCCCTCTCTGTGGCCCCTGGCCCAGTCATTCAGCTGTCACCTGTGGAGCCTGCAATCTCTTGGGTGAAGTGGCGCTAGACACCAGACTGGCCTCCTCACTGGCTGTGGACCCCAAGAAGTAACTGATGTGAACGTTTTGGGTCGACAATGTGAACCGTACTCAGACTAGCCCCACTTTTGAAGCAATCGGGATTGGGGATACTTTAGGGGTAGGATAGGGAGGGTCCACTATGGTGTGGAGTCTTTGAATCAATGTCAGACTTCCTTCTTTCAGCCCAGGGAGACCCTCTTCTTAGAAGAGAAAAAAATCCTAAAGAGTGGGGTATACAGCTTGGCCGGGGGCCTTCGAAGCTGATAACGGGGTGTCGGCACAGATAGGATGTTTGAGACTTGGTTCTAGGTCTCTGTGGGTTGACACTCAGATCTCTCAGCCCTGTCTTATTCTGCACCCCACCTAGTTTCTGTGAAACCCCCTTTCAGAGCTCCATTCTCACTGCTCCCAGGAAGCAGGACAGCCTTCCTGTGAGGCAGTGACCTGTGTCAGCAGAAGGAAAGGTTCCATCCGACCTCCATCAGGGGAAGGGAGACAGGAGCTGGTCAGCTACGAGGAGCAGAGGAGACCCTGAGGGCAGTGGCTGGCTGACCACAGTCTCCTGCTCTTTCCAGCTCCCAAGCAGGGCAGGCCCATGTGAGCAAGCAGCCTTCAAACAGCCGCTAGTGACAGAGGCACAGTGCCAGGCTGGGATAAATCATGGTAAGTGTAAGGCTTTAGAACAAACACCTCCCATCGTTCAGTAGGAGTCTGTCTGGCACAACTCCAGCAGTCACCAGAAAGCCAGGCAGAGTCTTCCTACCAGAAAGGAGTTAAATGCCACCTGAAGGCTGTAGCTTTCCTTCTGAGATTCCATGGTGAGCTTCGGCCCCACCCTAGTTCTCAGGCAGGGTACTAGGAGCCTCTGTTATTTTTAAATACCAGCCATTCTCCCTCTCAGCATGGAGCTGTGCCCCATCCAAGAAGCTGCCTGGGCCCACTGTTTCCCTGGCTCCCTAGTTTCACATCTCCTGGCTTCAGCTCTAAAGCACGGTTAAAGGACTGGAGGCCCTGGCCCGATACACTGCTTCTCCATAGGCCTTGACCTCCCCAGCACCCTCTCTGGCTGCCTGGGCCCACGGTGTTGCTTGTGGTTTATGGTGAGATTCGAGTGGGAAGAGCCAGCAGGCAAGGGACCCCACACTGCCCTCCTGTATTAAAATCCCAACACAGACTTTTCCTAGGAGCGTTTGCATAAAGCCTGACTCCAGGAATATAAGCCTCTCCCCCACAAAGGCTCCAACATGGGACGGTCCCTTTGTTCATTGTCAATGTCTTCACCCATATTAAATGCCACTCAGTCTGGAAGCCTGGTGGCTTTTTTCTCTTTTTTTCTTTATCCTATTCAACATGACTCTCCAGCTGAGTCATTCCTTTCTAGGGGCTCACATTGCTAAGGCCACCCCCCTCCCCCTAATATGATGTATATCTCCTGATTATTATTCCAAGGGCCTTGACTAAAGGTAGGGCTTCCTGTTTGGTTACCATGGACACCACCCAGGCCAAGGCAAGGGCTGCACAGGAAGGGAAAGGAAGGATTTTGTGTGCCTGCTGCAAATGGCCTTAATCATTGTTTTCCTTTGGCAATCCAGCAACTGCATAATTATCCACCATTAGGCAGGGCATATAGCTGTCTGGACAACTTGACACTGTTGGCTTAGGCCTGGAGCACTTGAGATTCACTCATTAACACACATCTACCTTGAGTTCCAGCACCTTCCCATGAGGAGTTTTCCAGGATACTTTACAATGTAGTTACTGTTCAGCACCTAGAAGGAAAACGAAGTTTTTGGCTTAGCTTCTGTGGGTATCTGGGAGAGCCTCGGGACTCCCAGAGACTTTCTGGTGGTGACTTCACATCAGTGGCTCTGTGTCCCAGATCTGAATGCACTCTGCCACCCTGATGCGGGTTGCAGACAAACGGGCCTTGTAGCCGTCCAGTGGAAAAGTGAGCTTCCCCAGCAGCGTCTCAAGCGATGCCTCTTGAGCTGATGAAGAGGAGGTGACCCAAACCGAGTGACATTGGGAGCAGCACAGATGGTCTCAGGAAGACATCTGCTTAGTGCCCTGGTCCATGCAGCTCCCCTCAAACGCCTCGGTTTCAAAGCTGCTGGTGGTATTTTGGCTGTCCCACAGAATCTATTGCAGCCCCGAGTCGACCGTAAATGTTCCTGGCTGCCCTCGTTCATGTGTCACGTTCATTTATATTTTATCTCCTTTTACGCCTCTTTAGTTAAGAACGCCTCATACTTCTTCCCCTCGGGATACTGGTTTTTCCAGCCTCTAAGATTTTCCAACTGGACATTTTTCTTGGAAATGGGAAGTGGGAGGCCCGGCATGGAGCGGTTGAGAGTCCAGATTTGGGCCCAAATCTGCTGATGACTTAGACATTTTCACCCCTCTAGATACCCCTTCTCTGGTCAGTCTGTATCTTCTGCTTACCTGTGTACCCTGAGCAGTCTGACCTTGTTGGAGGCAGGTCCCGCCCCCCTCTGTGAGAAGAGGACTTGGGTGAAATGAACTGAAGATTCCCATCAATGTCAGGGGAGTCAGCTCTTAGCATCTGAAGGCACGAGGCTGAGTCACAGATTTGCTCCCCATTCGAACCTCACAGAAGTCACTACAGCAGCTGCCATCTTTTCTATCCCATCTCACCCTCTACTCAATGCCCCTCTGTCCCCCTTTGTCCGCCGGCCACCACCACTGAACTTCCACACTAGGACAGCAAGAACTCACATGCTATGAGCAGGTTCCTTACAGTCCACCTATCAGAGCAAGCTGCACAATGGCTGAGTCTCACCAACACACCCGGTGGCTAAAACAACCCTGAGGTCACTCTTGGAAGCAAGACATTTCTGAGGGAGCACAGAGTAGTGAACATCAAATCCATAGGGATAGACAATTGGGAAGGGAGCCTCATGACGCTTCCTGGGTGTTCTCTGAAGACCTCAGACTGAGCAGTCACCTCTGACCCTGGCTCTCCATTCTTCCTTCTCATACCCAACTGTTGTTTGGTTGGTTGGCTTTTTCTTATCCCTGGCTTTCTCCTTCTTCTGCTGTCTGATTAGTGCTGATTAGAATATGGCCAGCAGCCTGGGGTGTAAGCTCCTCATACCATTTTCTGGGGGTTGTTGATGCTTGACACCACATTCACAAAGTTACCTCTTTATACACATTAACAGCTCTGGCATCATCGTCTGTGATCTCCCTAGTTACATCCAGTCAATGAATTATCTAAAAGAAAGCAAAAAGCACAGGCTGGCAAGATGGCACATCGGCGAAAGGCATACTGCCAAGCCTGATGTCCTGAGTTCAATTCCCAGGACCCATAGGTCTGAGGAGAGAACTGGCTTCTTCTCTGTTGTCCTCTGACCTCTATGCTCGCACCCATATACACACACACACACACACACACAGATAATTAAATTTAATACATTTCTCATTAAGATTGTGCTATCAACTGACTTGGGATGGTGTGAAGAAGGGAGCATCCTCAGAGGAAGATCTATGAGGGAATGTTTACATTTTTAGGTTGAGTAGAAGCCGGTAGGCTCTGAGATTTAGTCTACTTTCTTGCCTCCATACTGCCTACCCCCCCCCCCAAGTATCTTTCTCATGTAAGATGGGTATTTTCTTAGTTAAGCAGTTAAGCACCACCCTTCCCATTAGCAGTCCACTGTAGTCATATAGTCAGCCAGCTAGACTGTGACCAGGGCTGGAGCTGCAGGGCTCCTTTCTAGACCCCAGCAGTTGGGGCGTGACCAATTGTTTTGATGATGTTTCCAAGATCCATATAGCAAAAGGGGGACTCGCTCTTTAGATGTCACACCCCAGCTTTCCGGGGTGATTTAAGTGGAATTATTTCTGGACCCAGGAGAGCCTGGGGAGAACCCTCTCCCTCTGATGTCCCATTTTTAGTGCTAGGACACATCCTTCTTTTTGGATGTTCCATACAGAGGAGATGGATGGTGCTGGCTTTGCTGGGGGCGGGGGACAGCATCCTCCCCATACAAAGGAGATGGATGGTGCTGGCCTTGCTGGGGGCAGGCATCCTCCCTCCAGGACAGTTTCTTTTAAGCTATTTTTGCTTTTGACAGACTGGCTAAATTGATTACAGCTATAGACTGAGCTGTCCAGTTGCCCATATCCTCTAAAAATTGGGCGCCAAGTCTCCAGCAAGTTCCAGATGCCAAGAAAATGCAGCTATCCCCAAACGGACAGGGGAAATGAGGCCAGAAAAGAAAAGTTCACAGCCTGGGCTCTGTGCTCGGATTAGGTGGCTGAATGGGCAGAGCGTCATCTCGCTGTGTTAATAGGATCTGTGTGGAAAGCTAGGAGAAAGCATTGCCACGGTCCACACCAGCATCTCACACAGGAGGGCCTTCATCAGAGGGAAGAGGGGTAGGTGTGAAATACATCTGTCCCAAGTTGGCTATAGATTGTAGCATTTCTGAGAACTAGTCCCCTCATTTCTTGCACATAGTATGAAACCTCTGAAGCCAAAAGTGTCACTGGTAGATTTCTTCATCCCAGTATCTCAGTCTGCTAATCTGGACTCCAAACTTTGCTCTGTGTCTTGGGGGCTGGCTGCTGGAATCCTAAGTCCTCCACCTCTCTCCATAGGTGGGGTCAGGTGGCACCATGTTCAGAGAGAGAGAGAGAGAGAGAGAGAGAGAGAGAGAGCAGTGGTTTGTGAGGAGAGGCCTGGGATGGCTTCCATGGGCTGCTAGAGAGCCGGGTAAAGGGATTCTGCCTCCCTCCCTCAGGACTTGCAGCACTGAGGAGAGTGTTTCTAAACATAGGGACATACTACTTTCCTGTCCCGGCTCCTTGCTCCAACAGTCGGGTGGCTAGCTAAAGGCCAGGGCAGGAAAGGCAGTTCCCCTATTCTGTGGCCTCAGCTCAGGCCTGCTGCTTTGCTCCCCCACTCTGTATTCCCCTGCGGGAGTTGGGAGATGGGAGCTACCTGAGCAGACTAAGAACATTATTCTGGAAAGGCTGAGAGTGTTCTTCTGGGCCACTTAAATCCTGGCTGTAGGCAGAAGTATTGTCCCCTTTAAAATGCACATGAGGCTCCTTCTGAAAGCTGATCCCTGTGCTGAGTCACAGCCTAGAGCCTCCAGAAGAAAGACCCACACATGAGACAGGCGCTGTAGTCAGCACCCATCGGAAGTATCCCCTCTGGGAGGCCATGTCCATCTGTGGGGAAAAGACATGGGCTCTTCTTGTGGCTATTCTCAGGACTCTCTCAACTGCCATGCGTGGCCTACACACTGCAGTCTGCACAGGGATTTTTCCTCTGGGCCTGTGGATAGGAGCTTGGGATGAATGAGTCAAAGCAGACATGGCCTCCTGTGCTGTGTTTGTCACCTACCACACTGCAGGGGCCTGATTGCCCGAGGGTTTACCTCCCCAAAGACTCAGTCTAGCCATACAGCACTGAGAACTTGAAGAATCAACTCCCACAGGTCAGCCAGGGTCACAAGGCAAGAAGCATTGCAGACCCCCTCTTTGGTGGGACTATGAGAGCACAAGCAGGTTTTGACAGGTTTTACAGCATGTCTTGACCAATCAGAGACTCCACGTCTTATACCATTCCCTTGAAATGCCAGCGTTGAGCCTAGGGCACTCTAAGTCTCGTCTTTTACCTTCTAACCGTGTGTTTTCTCTCCTGGGACCCTCTGACATCCTCTGCCAGGGTGCAGGCTGCACTGCTCTTGTGGTAGCTGTGGTTGCCCGGAAGCTCGAACTCACCAAAGCTGAGAAACACGTGCACAACTTCATGATGGACACTCAGCTCACCAAACGGGTAAGCCGCCTTATGCCCATGCCCTCATTCGGGTCCACAGCCGAAGTGGGAGCTGGTCAGACAGAGATCAGACACCGGGCGTAGCTTAGCAATGCTCCTTTGAGTACAAGGCTAGGAGCGCCCCAGCTCAGGCACACAGCCCCTTCTCCGTGCATGAATCCCAACAAACCAGGTGAGCCCACAATGAAGTCACTGCATGCTTCGAGCAATCAAATAGTTTTCCTGATAATTATATCAAGAAGAAGCCATCTCACCTCCCTGCCTGATGGGGTCAAATCAATCACACAGGGTGATGCTATATTTTTGACTATGTTCAAATATTTTCATGATTCTCATTAAGGCCAGTAGAGAGTCTTAAAATTATACTGGAAAAGTGCCTAAATCCAATCCCTTTAAAAAGTCATTTAAAGAGATTATTCCAGTAGAATCCACATTCCCAAATATTGTTGCTCATCAAAATGTCATCATCCGTTCTCCCTTTTGGGCTTTCTGGATAATGGTTCTCACTTGCATTCTTATGAACTCAGCCTAGGAAGAGGATAAAGTGTAAGTGCAGGGATGGGGTGATTAGCCGCTGCTCAGATCCCCCCACTGAATTGTCAGAGAAAAGGAAGCTCATTTAAGCCAGGCACAGTGATCCCAGAACGCAAAAGGCTAAGGCAGGAGGATTGCCACAAGTATGAAGCCATCCTGGACCGTCTAGCAACCCCTGTTTTAAAGCAAAACAAAACAAAACAAAAATTAATAAGGCTCTTTTAGAACAGAAAAGAATAAGGCTTCCAGGACAACAACAGGCCCAACAAACTAGCTAGGAGCTATTTCTTTAAGGGCAGATTTCACGCAAGGCTCTTGAAACAAATGGAAGCCTGAAGGAGGGTCAGGTGGATGACCTCATGGTGGCTGTTCTTCTCTAGAAAAAGAACTAGGACCCTGGGCACTACGCAGGAGTTGATCCCCAGGGAAACATTTCAAGGTGACATGAATCTACCAGCAAGCCCACAGTCTTAGTTGGGGATTTGAGTACTAGAGAAACTCTTCTGTGATTAACGTTTCAAAATCATAAAAAAAAATGTGTTAGAAATAGAGACAGGCGGGAAGACAGAACAAAAAGAGACCGGGAAGGAGCAGGCGGGCCCTTGGGGAAGCCAGCGCAGAGTCTGCGGTTGCCAAGGCCTCTCAGTGCCTCAGCAGAATTATTTATGGCGTTTGATTGTTGGGTCTTTGATTGGGGGTTTCTTTAAAGAGCTGCCACAGATATGAAAAAGGAACCCGAACCAGCAAGTCTGGACGTATCATTGGCTTACAGAGCACAAGGAGCATCGTGGGGTGGTCCCAAGCCACCAGCCAGACAAAAGAAAACACGGAGCTCCAGCGTCACAGGATGTGACACTGTCTCCCTGCAGCAGCCGTACCAAATGCTATGAGGACGTCCTCAGCCTCCTCTCCAAGCGTGCCACAGCCAAGCTCAGCACCAGGAAGGCTAGGGTATGGGTGGCCTAAAATGCAAGTGTCATCCCTAGTCAACTCAACTGGCTGCTTTGAAACCCCTCAGGCAAGGGGAGAGGGGTTTTGTCTCCCAGATCTTCTCTGAGGCTGTTTGCCAAGAACAGAAACAGCAACATTCTGTTTGCTCTGGTGGCTGTTTAAAGCCAAGAGTATACTTTGTATTTTCTTTCTATTCCTTTGTCCTATCCCTTTTTCACCCAGTAAATCAGACACCAGAGGAAAATAAAACCAAGGAAAGCCGGATCTCTCATGGGCCAGGAAAATAAGCACATTTTTCCCCCTGCACTGTAATTGTAGAAGGAGATGAGGTTGTGGTTGCTAATTTCAATCTTTCAAAAATAATTCACTAAAATCCTCTTCAAGGCCACTTACTTTTGGAGGAATAGGGCTGAAAATCAAATCTGCGGATATTTATTGCTTGCCCATGAGTGTGAGGTGCCTACTTAATTCAATAACATCTCACTTTTCTCAGAACACTCAAAATCTGCTGAAATGTCCCTGTAATATCTTATATCTCTTCCCAGAGAAATAAACACAAAAGAGATGATTCTCACAGAGGGAGATTGGAAGCTGGCATGACAGAGACTTTACAAAGGTCCTTCTGGACATCCTTGTCTGAACTTGAAGCTGGCCCTGACCTCTGACCCCTAGGGAAGCCTAGAGGGGGTCCCTGACCTGACCTTTGCCCTTTCCAAACAACCTGTGTGTCCACTTAGAGTGACTCATGGGTCAAAGAGATGTAAGCTCAAGTCTGTCCCCAAGACTCTGGTGAATTCTCAGAGCAAAGTCCAGTGTGGAAGGAGCTGCCGAGGTCTGTGGCCATTCGGTAGTGGACGATTAGTGGACTTCCTGATAAAAGCAGCTCCTTGCAAATATATACAATATTAATCCCTTGAATATCTAAGCAGAAAGAAAACATGAATTGTAGCCTCTGATCATACAAATGGGAGTCATTCTGATGTTGATTCATCCGGCCTGTCTAGCTTCCACCCGGCCCTTCCAGGTAGCACCCTGGCATGTGTTTACCCAAGGAGAATGGAGGAGCCTGGGGATACTTCTGACTTTCTCAAACCTCATGGCATGTCTCCTTTCACCTGAATAACTTGTCAACCTTGGTGGCAACGTCACTTCTGTATTTAGTGAGATCACAGCTTCCCACACTGACTTCACAGTCACTGCCACTGTTAATCTATAATTATAATTTATTGCCAGCCCTGGTCTACTCAATAATGTCTGAGGAAGTGACACATGGTAACGCTGTGTGTGGTCGGGAGATGACCCGTTATACCTCACCAACTCCCCACTCAGACTTATGGTAGGCTCTCCAGTTTGTTAAGGGTGTGCTGCTGGTTTGGGGTGGCCCTCCCTCTCCTTGCAGAAGGGTTCCTTGGCCCTGTAATCTCATCGAACTACATTTCCTGTGAAGTCAGTGCATAAAGCCAAACCCGGAACTACTTCTGGCTCCTGACTCTCCTACTTACAAACGTCTCTGTCCCTCCACTGTCCAGGCCCAAAGACAGTGCCAGTTCAGGCTAGTCTGTACCTTGCAGCGCTCAGGGCCCCGCCCCTCACTTAGCTGTTTACTGGTGATGGTCTCTCCAAGGCTCCTCTTGCTGCATCCTTAAAGCACCCTCTTCCTGGTTTTTCTTGACCCAAGACCAGTCATCCTGCATTTTGCTTTACCCTTCATCCCCTTAGACCTGATTTTACCCTGAACATATCACTAATATACTCAAAGAACCTCAGGCAGCCCTAGAACCTACCGAACAGTCCTAAATAAAACCTGAACCCTGAGAAAATGTCAAAGGCTTGGGGGAAAATGTTTCCAGCAGACTCACTCAAAGATCTACTCTTAGCAGGGATGTTTGTAGGGGAACAGAATGGCAATGGCTGTTATGAGGACATGGAAGACCAGCTAAGGACCTCTAGGTGGATGGCCCATGGCTGGCCTGGCTCATGAGTAGGTCTCCAGAAGAAGTGTTTAATTAGGTAATCAAACATGCAATTACTAGAAATGCCAATTCTCCCAGAAGAGGATTGAAAATGACATTCCCACAAAGGCTGTGACCCAGAGAGGCTGGGCATGGTGTTGCTTTCCTGGCAACAATAGAAATGCAAGGTGCTGGAACAGGAAAGACCCTGGGGATGAGATGTGAATACTCAGGTCTAGAGAGGGGGTGGGGGTAGATGCCCAACATGTGCCTCCAGTTGGTGCCTGTGGAGGATCTGGATTGTCCACAGGAAGCAGTATCCGCTCCAGCCACTACCCAAACGTGGTTAGGTCCTTGAGCTTTGCATGGTGGTTAAGGTCCCAGGCCTGCAAGACCAAAAAGTCAGCTTGACTGCCATAGCCTGGTGTCACATTAGTAGCCCTGGGGGGAACCTGCCATCTGTCACCGAGTTGCTATGGGTTGAGCTCAAACTCCAACACTGAACCACAGAATACATCTCCTCTCTGCTTCTCTTCCCATTCCAAAGTCCTGACAAGAATGTTGATGAAGCCCCTTCTAGGTGAGGTGGCAACCGTGGATTATGATGGAGGAAGGAAAGAGAGGGGGATGAGAGAGAGTCTCAGAAAGTTGTCACTGGAGAAAGATGAGGGAAGAGTGGCTGGCAGGAGGAAGGGAGCAATGCTGTTTATAATAGACACCTCCAGTGAAGCTCTGGAGACAGGCTGCCTCATGATCTCCCGACATGACTTTCCTCATCTCTGCTAGTCAGAGTCCCCCTATTGACTGTGAGATGTAGCTCATGGCTGCCAGGCAGCTCTGGATTCCCCCTTTGCCTTCTCCAATCAAGAAGGACCCTGCTTCTTCTCTGGAGCTAGGGCCCTGAAGAAGCTGACACGTATTAGAAAAGTGATAGTAATAACGTGACAGGAGTCTACGAGATGTCTCATTGGGAAAAGGTACTTCCTGCCAAACCTACTGACCTAAGTGTGATCCCTGGGACCCACATGGTAGAAGAAAAGAATTGACTCTTGAAAGTTGTTCTCTGACCTCTACCCATACACTGGGATGCATGTACCATCCCATAATAAACAGATAAATGTAATGAGAAATATGTATATAAAAGAAACAACACCAATGTAACTGTGCCTTGCAACACAACAAGGGCAGGCTTTGTGCTGAGTACTCTGTGTTCTCATCTAATCAACACAGAAGCCCGTCTCCAAGATGAACGACACTTGCTAGACCCTAGCCCTCAGCTTGCTTGAATTCTCTCTGAGACACTTAGTATCTGATGCTGTGGTTTTTTAACCTCATACTTCCTCACCCGAAGATTATAAATTCCATGACGGCAAGAATGTTATCAGTTCACCAGGAGTGGTAGCATTGTAAGCCCAAGAAGCTGCCGCAGAAGGATTTTGATTTTGAAGTCAGTCTGGGCTAATAGTGAGTTCAAGGTTGGTCTAGGCTACAGAGTGAGACCCAGTTTTTGTTTTTTTGTTTTTTTAAAAGAACTTTATTAATTTGTTGACCTTTTCCCTCTCCCTTTCTAGAATAGTGTCTGGCTCATCGTAGGTACTTGTTAATTTTTGTTAACTGTCCTTCAAATGGACAGAGAAAGTAAGTCAGAGAGCTAAGCAATAGATCTACAGTGGAGCAAACAACCCACCCACTTACCACATTTATCTGGACGTTAATACATGAAATGATGCAGACATTAGTGCTCTGCAAAGCTGGCACAGACGTTAACTCACAGTTATTTGGGAGATTTTCATCAGACCTGTTTCTTCCCCAGTCCCACTAGTCTGTCCTTTCTAGCCAGGAAAGGTAGTGTGCTTATTTAATCCCAGCACTCAGAAGACAGAGGCAGGTGGATCTCTGTGAGTTTGAGGCCAACCTGGTCTACATAACAAGTTCCAGGACTTCCATGATTGTGTGGTAAGACTCGGTCTCAAAACAAAACAATCCCATAGTATATAGTATATAGTATATAGTATATGGTATATGGTATATGGTATATGGTATATGGTATAATGTATAAGGTATAAGGTATGTGGTGTATGGTATAAGGTATATGGTACAAGGTATGTGGTATATGATATATAGTATATAGTATATGGTATATGGCATATAGTATATGGTATATGGCCTATGGCATATAGCACATGGCATATGGTATATGGCATATAGCATATAGCATATAGTATATAGAACTTAATCAGAGTGAAAAGAGCAATGTGGGGGTTAGGGAGTTTATAGATGCAGTGAACACAATCAGTCTGTGTGCTTACGCGTCTGGAAGCTGGAGAGCTAACCATTCACACATAAAAAATCCCACCCAGTCACCTGCAGTGGCACCTCAACCCAACCAATCAGAATCAACCTTGAACAGTCTTTGCCAGTTTGCTTCTTCCCTTTCAAGCCCTGACTCTCCCAACCCTGCATCCTGGAAACATCTTTTAGGAGTGGTACCTTTGTTCATCAGGAGAGCTCAGAAGATACCTAAGTCTTCATCAGGGAAGGGAGTCTCACACTGTGGAGGCTGAGCAGGCCCCAAGAAGGGCTGAAATATTGCTGTCTTCTCAACCACACTCAGAGCCGGGTGCCAGGAGAGATGGAGGGAGACTCAGGAGAGCCAAGTGTGGTTAAAAGTCTATTGCTTTTTCTGTTGCAGATATCGATCTACTTAGCTTTGTGCCAGGCCGTTTGCTAGCAATTAATTTCAGTCAGTGCAAGGGCTTGCGTTTACCATTACTTTCCCGAATGCTCAGGGGCCTGCCTCTCAAACCCATAAAAATGTGATTCCTCTCTGCCACCTGGCCAAACCAGGACTCCAGGATCTTTCATTTAGGCTAGAGTTGAAGGCAAGACTTGAAGTCTGTGTTCTGTCATGTTGCTGAATGAGGGCCAAATGTCTTAAAAAAAGAAAGACAAAAACCAAATCAATGTCCTTCTCAATTCCTTGATCCTGGGAAAGAGGAAATGGTTCTGCTTGAATTCAGATGCGATCCAGACCTGTCTTCCTTCAGACCATGTGGGAATTGTATGTACCTCTGGGACCTGACTCTTGCTTCGACTTAGCCATTAGCTCTCTGTAGGAGTCTGGCCTTTCATCCCGCCTTCTACTTTAAGTGAGGATAATAATAACCAATATCTGTCTGATACTTTAAAATTTATATAGTGCTCAAATGCACACTCACTGTTTGCCATTGGCAAGCTGGTGGGCTGAGGCTATGTAAAATCAAGGTAGTGTTAGCCCTATGCGTGCTCATGGGTTTGTGAGGACGTCAGCCAGACCTGGACGGGGGAGCCTTGCTAAAACCAGCTATTCCCTCCACACATCAGCAGTGCCTCACAAATGTGTGTTTGTGTGTGCCCAAGCATGTACATGTGTGTATGTGTACCCAAGCATGTGTGTGCATGTATGTGTGTACCTGAACATGTACACATGAATGTGTATACTTGTGTGTGTGCCTGAGTGTGTGTTCATGTATGTATTTGTGTGTATGTGTGTAGAAATATGTGTGTGTGCATGTGTATGTGTACATGCCTGAACATGTATATATGTAAATGTATACCTGAGTGTGTGCATATGTGTGTGCCTGAGCATGTATGTGTGTGCATATGTTTGTGTGCTTGAGCATGTATGTGTATGTGCATATGTTTGTGTACCTGAGCATGTGTGTATTGTGTGTGTGCAAACCTGTGTGTGAATGTGTGTGTTTGGATATGTGTGTGTGAGTATGTGTGTGTGTTAGCCTAAGATGCCTTCCCTTAATGTTATAGATAATTAAGCATTTGCTTCTAAGCTGCTTAATGATGCATACAGCCTATAGGCTTTCTCATTTCAAACGTTTGTTAGCAACACACAGAGACCATTGTCAAAAATTTGTCTGTTTTGCTATTCTGTGACACCATCCTCATACCTAATAAAAGACTGTAAAACTAGGGCCCTACTCATCCTTGAAACAACTTGGGCAGACTTTTTCTCCTCCTACTTATCTTTAAGGCTTTCCTTGGAGGCTGAGCATCCGCAGAAATGGAGGAGATCCTTTATCAAATTGCCTACCCCTTTAAGGAGCACCAACAGCGTCTTCTCTGCTGGGAGAAAGCCCTCCCTTCCCCACCATCTATTTAGCCAACCAGGCCCAAGGCCCAGAGCTCATCATCTGCTTGCTCTGCCTTGGTAGCCAGACCCTGGCCACCTCCAGCCTCATCTTACTACCACCTGCTCCCTGTCAAACAAGAAAGTGGCAGGGTGGCCAATGTCACCGTTTAAAACCATTTCACAGTAGATTTTTCCTGAATAACAACCAAAAAGTAATATTTTTGTCATTTAGACATTTCCGAAAAGGCTTAGATGTTCTTTTAAAAGCATCACATCGACGCCAATGAAGACTACAGCCCAGCTTTAGTAATAGATTTTGAAATACACACAAGTCATCAGCCTGCGAAGCCATGTTTCCTAGGCCTTCCTGCATGTCTCAGCATGTTAGCAGCGCCCCATCTGTTGGTGTCAGCCTCAGAACTGGTCTGTAGTCTCTGGTTTTATTAAAATCCTATCTGGCAAGCCACCTGATCTCTTCTAGGCTGGTCTCCTCACTTCCATGCCCGGGGCCTGTAGTCCTATGCCAGTGTGCATAGCTGACAGAAATGGAGACCATTAATCAGAAATATGTTTAGCTTGTGCTTAATAAGGAGTGTTTTCTCTTGTTCTTGCTAGTAATTGCTGAAGATGTCTGTGTTTGGATTAAAACTTTGTCCCCTGCCATCTGGAAGCCATTGATATGTCTCAGCTCAGTCATGAGCTGGATGGTATCAGTGGTTTCCATGTCAACAGATGACAGAGTTGTATATGAAGCCATGTGACTACAGTGCCTGGGGAAGCCAGCCCCAGGAAGGAGCTGTGCTGTCACACCTAAGCATCTTCCCTGATTCTCAGACACACTGAGATGATTTCAGTTTTGTGCCAATTACATTTACATGTGAAATCGCAATGCATAATCTTTGGCCAGTTAGGAAAGGAACAGAGGCCTTGTTGGTACCTATCATTGCAGTTTGTAAGAAAGACATTTTCTCAAAGACACCTTTTAAAATCTACACTTGGTAGGAAGCCTGTCACTCTCAAGTGAAGTGTGGTACCCTGATTATGAGGGCATTGGTGGCATGTATTTATTGATCCAAACTGTACCCCAGAATTCAAGGGCTTGCTAAGCAGCCTGTCTAAATATAGCATCAGCAACGGCAGCCGGGAGGCAGCGATGATACCATTAAGAAGGAGGAGAAATACCTCTTGGCTCTAAGCTCCAGTCTAGGCCTCAGATACAAGATTAATGAAAGATGTGTTTTAATCATCTTTTCTAAGAGTTTCATGATCTTGATTAAGAAAGTATGTTTCTGAAGAGCCACTTTCTCAGGAGGTAGATGGCAGCCACATATGCAAGAAAAAACATATTTTGTGAACCTAGGAATTAACCTGATATCCACTTGTTATCTTTTCCTTAGATCAAGAACGCCGCCGCCAATGTGCTCCGGGAAACATGGCTGATCTATAAACACACAAAGCTGCTAAAGAAGATTGACCACGCCAAAGTCAGGAAACACCAGAGGAAGTTCCTCCAAGCTATCCACCAGTGAGTATCAGAGTACCAGAGCAGTGTACTGTTTGACCAAACCAAATGCCGGATACCACAGCTACACTGCGGCTTCTCAAGCCAAGGAGATGCAGGAGAAATCCACTCGGCTCTACTCGAGAAGCACCAAGTCCAGGCTAGTCTTTGACTCCCTGTGAGGCAGTGGGCAGGCTGCCGAGGGACCAAGGACCTAAGGGCATTCCTGCTACCCAGATGCACATGCACACATATATGCATGGACACACACAAAGAGACACATACACACATATGTACACCACACATGGACACATATGCAGAGGCAGAGACACACACAGAGAGGCACAGACACATGCATAGACATACATGGACAGACACACACATGCATGAACAAACATGGACACACAGAGAGACACAGACTCATGCATAGACACATGCACACACAGACATACACACACAGATGCATAGACAAACACACACAGAGACATATGCAAAAACATATTTAAAGACATAGACACACATATATACAGACACATATACACATGCAGACACATATACATATTCATAGAAACAAACACATGCGTACAGACCCACATGCCTTCACACAGGTGTGTGCACACGTATGTTCTATCACTAGTTCCTTTTGTGATAGAGGAATATGAATTTTTAAGTATAGTACAGAGCTGGGTATGGTGGTTCGTGATTGTAATCCTGAAACTCAAGAGACTGAAGCAAGAGCGTCCCTGTGAGTTGAAAGCCATCCTGGACTACAAATTCAGGTTGAGGTCAGGTGAGAGACTGCCCACCCCCAAATAAATACATAAGCAAATAAATAAATAGGGCAGAGAAGCAAAAGATCGACTGTTGTTTTGACTCAAAGGTTTGAGGAGCCTGGACAGTCAGGAAGCAGACATTGGAGGAGGCAGGGGACTAGCCTGAATATGATGAGGGAAGCATGCATGGAGATGAGAGTTCGCTCTCTTGGGGTCCTGACAAGTCTAATTCTGCCAGTGACCCCTGTGTTCACGGCCCCAAGCCTAAGTTCCAAGCTCAGGTGTGATGAAGAACTGACGCTTCAGTGTGAACCTGAACTGCCTGCTCCATCTCTTTCCCCACAGACTGAGGGGTGTCAAGATGGAACAAAGGAAGCTGAGTGACCAAGCCAACACCCTGGTGGACCTTTCCAAGGTGAGTGTCATCCAGGGTATCCTGGCCCACATTCACAGAGCACAGTGCAGGATCAGGAAGACAAAGGCAGCATTTAACCTCTTTGGTTAAATGTCTAGGTTTGCGGTTTTTTTTTTTAACATTTGTAATCTACCAATGTGTCCTGTCTTTTAACACTTGGCATTTGTTTCTTAAGTTAAATAGCTCATATTTGTCTTTGCTCATAACTAATTAGCTAACCAGTCCGTATTGGTGTGCTCTTAGCTGTGCATCAAGGGGATTTTAAAGATGAGCAGAAGTCATTTGGCCTTAGTGAGGGCCAAATGGGACAGGGGCCTTGCAGATGACTTGGGTTATATTTGACACGGTTCTTGCAATTTTTTGGTATACTAGGAAACTCATTTCCCTGTGTCTTCTAATCCTTATAGCTCCCCATATGCTGGAGACACTTATTTCCAGGAGATAAGGGGGTGTCAGGAGACACTCCTGTACCACCTCCTCTCTCCTGCTCAGATGCTGTTCCCTTACCCCTACCCCCACCCCAGGTCACCTTGGGGTGTAGTTGACTTTCATTTGTCCTTAATTCTAAATTCTAGAGAGAGGTGATTTGATTGGCCAGTTTTAGTCACATGCCTGGTTTTCCTGACCTCAAATAGATGGTGGTAGTGGTGTGTGTGTGGTGTGTGTGTGTGTGTGTGTGTGTGTGTGTGTGTGTGTGTGATAAGAGGCAGACAGCTGACAGCGAACATGGAGTTCCTGAGAGCCTAAGGTCTTAAGACTCAATATGACATCATCATTCAGTGTTTCTTCCCTTTACTGCCATCAACATCATAAACAGACTCTCTTCTTGAAAATCAGCACTGTGGGCAGAACTGAGCGTGGGCAGTCTGACCAGGAGGGCTCCCTGCCCCCTACTACCTTCTGATAGAAATTATATAGCAAATTGGGCTGGCAGAACATTCCAGCAGATGTCAATTGTGACTGAACGGTATTCCCTGGGAAAGCAAAGGAAACTCCCTCAGGCCAATTAGGCCCCCTTTGAAAAGAGCCTGCAAGCAGAAATTACTGGTTGCTGGGCCATGTGCAGGCTCCTCATTCAATAGAGGGATCAAGGCAAAGAAAGAACCTCCTATGCCAGTAAGGACCTCAGTCACAGCTGGGGAGATGCCCACAGACACATGTGTCATTGGAAGTGGCATTCAGGTGGAGTGTGGGGTTTCCCAGAGCCCAGTGTGGGAGTGGATGAATGGACCCCTGGAGTCTTGGGCGTGCTGGTTAATACACTAGAGTTCCAGTATCAAAACCTACTGAAAGTACTCCCCATATGTTGAAGTCACTTATTTCAGGAGATAAGGGGGTGTCAGGAGACACTCCTGAACCACCTCCTCTCTCCCACTCAGATGCTGTTCCCTTACCCCAACCCCAACCCCACCCCAGATCACCTTGGGGTGTAGCTGACTTTCATTTGTTCTTAATTCTAAATTCTCTAGAGAGGTGATTTGATTGGCCAGTTTTAATCACATGTCTGCCTTTAGACAAATCAGCTATGACTAGAAAGAAGGAAACAGGTAGGACTGACTGTGAGCCTCCGCGGTGGCTCAATGAGATGCCCCAAGCAATGTTTCCCATTTCACCTCTCACCGACACGACACATTGTGGCTGATGTTCCCCCAGAAATATCAGGTTAATCTAGGTTTTGAGTTCATCTCCCTGCAGGGCTGCCCACAGGCTCTCATTGATGAGGAGAAAGAGATGGCTTGGTAGACTTGGAACACTTGCTGAAAAGAGACAGAGGACCTGAATTCGAATGCCTAACACTCACACTAAGAGCCAGGAGGAGCTGCTGTGCCTTCAGCATTGGTGGGCAGAAAAAATGAACTTCGATGGACAGTGAGCTTGGCCAAGACAGCAGTTTCTAGTTTAGTGAGAGGCCCTTCTTCAAAGGAATAAGGCAGAGAATAATAGAGAAAGAGACTCCATAACTTCTGGGCTTTTGCATGCTTGTACCTATGAACTAACCCCCACAGATTCAAATGCATGCAACACACACAGACACACACACACACATACACACACACATACACACATACACACACACACATACACACACACATACACACACACATACACACACATACACACACATACACACACACACATACACACACACATACACACACATACACACACACATACACACACATACACACACACACACACATACACACACACATACACACACACATACACACACACATACATACACACACACACACAGAGAGAGAGAGAGAGAGAGAGAGAAACACTCTCCTGCATTGGGTTGGGAAATAAAGCCATATATCACTGAGTAGTGAAGTCTGTGGGAAGAGAGAGCGTGAGAGCCAGTGTAAAGAACACGCATGACACCAGAGGAGGCGACAGACGCTGATATCCATCCATCTGGTGTCCCTTGAGGTCGGCCGGATTCCGGTGGCAGTCATGTGTGCTTCATGCTGGTCCCGCTCCCTTGGCGTCCTGTTAGCAGCGCGGCCAAGGGAAAGAACGCACCACACTGCGTTGCTCCTTTTCCCTTCCTACTTTTCCTCCCGACTCCCCCCCCCACCTCTGCTCCTTTCTCCTCCCAAGGTTAAGATGTGCCCTTGCATTGCATTTTCTGTATCAAGCAGGCCTCATGTCGTGTATGCTGTCAGAGCTGGGAGGGCTTGGACCCCTCTCCCAGTCCCTTCAGTTTCTTCAACTGGGATGGAAAACAATTCCCACCATCTGAAGCTTGGGTGGTCAGATAGGAACTGTAAACCTGCTTTGTGAGCTGTAAAGGTTTCAAAAATGGCAGTTCTGATTATGAACACAGATTAGGAACCAAAACTCGAAGGAACAAGATGACCATCACTTGGTTACACACTGGAGTATATCAGGTGCCCTGTGACCCAACTTGGGATCTGTGGTTTGTCCATTTAGGAGGAACCATGTCCTGTGAGGAGGCACTTGACACCCCCCTCCCCCCCCACACACACCACGTTACCCTTTCCCTAGCAGGGCAGAGCTGATGAGAGAGGAGCTATCTTCAGACATGCTCCTCCAAAATTCCAACTGCAGGGGGGCCCTCTTGCAATTTCACCGTGGCCCCTCTGCTCCTCTGCTGCTGCCTAGTATTCTGCTCCCCTCCCCCCATCCTCTTTCTCTTTCATCCTGTTTCCTGCTGCTCTGGTCACTGTGGCTTCCACATCCTCCTAGAGCAGTGGTTTTGAACCTTCCTAATGCTGCCACCCCTGAATAAGTTCCTCATATTGTGGTGACCCCACCACCACCACTACCACAAAATGATTTCATCGCAACCTCATAACTGTAATTTTGCTAGTGTTATGAATCGTAATGTAGATATCTGATATGCCATGCCCAAAGGGGGCTCAACTCATAGGTTCTAGAGAAATGATAGGTGAAATGAGATTAGGGTGTTACACACACACACACACACACCCACACACCCCACATGGCCACAGACATCAGAACCCCTTTCCTCTCTCTGGGTGTGAGAGTCATAAATCTCATGCCAAATTAGAGCCAGCATTCCCAGTGCTTGCTGTTGTATAGTCTAGGCTTCTGCAACCATCACAGGGATCACAGGGTGTCTGTGCAGGGAGCTCTGATAACAAGTGGGACCCCAGAATAACGTATGACAGGGTTGGGGGCAGGAGGCCATCAGTAGTACCCTCAAGGAAACGTTTGCCAGGCAGCATGGAAGGCACGCCTGCTCTGAGGAGTTGAGTGTCGTCTGCTCAACCAAGACCTCAGCCAGGTCAGACGGCTCTTAAAAGAAGCACCCGGCTCCAGGTCTTTTCTGCCTCCTCTTGAGCCAAGGAGCAGATGGGTGGCCCTCAGCAGGACAGCCCTTTGTGGTCCAGGATCATGCCCGACGCATTAACTGCATTTTATATTCTGACTGCTGGATAGAAAGGGGGTGGGGTGGGGATGCAATCTCATAACTATGTGTAGTTATTAACTCCAATTTTATAAGGAGGCCAGGGTAAGAGAGGTTAAGTGGCCTGCTAGTGAGCTGAAGACTTGCACTTGAACCTTGACTTGCTAATTATGAGTCTATGGCATTGGCCATCCTCACCCCAGTGTCTTCTATTGGATCATTAGATGCCAGCACTCTGTATGAATTTGAGAACCATTTAGAGCCAGATTCAATTTAAGAAAGGGGAAATGTCTCTTTTCTTTTGTGCATATTTGCTATTTAAAGTTGATAACTAAGTTGGGTATGGTGGTGCATATCCTTAATCCCAGCACTCAGAAAGCAGAAACAGGCAGATCTCTGTGAGTTCAAGGCTAGCTGGGTCTGCATACTGAGTTCCAGGCCACCCAGGAGTACATAGTGAAACCCTGTATCAAAAGAACAAAACAAAACAAATTATAAAATTGATCATCGATACCCATTCCTTTTAGAAAAATTAAAAAAAAAAAGTGCCCACCCCAGTCTGTCCATCACCCGGAAAGTTCTGGAATTCTCCTTTGGTGACATGGGAGGCAGCTGGGCAGAGGTGACTCCTGCTACAAGGTGGAGGGTATTTCATCTTCCCATGACAGATTCCTCTGTGGTGATGGTCTTCCTGCCTTCTCCTCTGTCTCTCCCAGATGCAGAACGTCATGTATGACTTAATCACGGAGCTCAATGACCGGAGTGAAGACCTAGAAAAGCAAATTGGCAGCCTGGAGTCCAAGCTGGAGCTCCTCACAGCCAGCTTCAACTCCCTGCCCCTGCTCATCGCAGATACCCTGCGCCAGCAGCAGCAGCAGCTGCTCACTGCCTTCGCGGAGGCCCGGGGCAGCAGTGTGGCCGTGGGAACTAGCCACGCCCCCGCCTCTGACAGCCCTATCGGGATCAGTTCCACCTCTTTCCCAACCCCATACACAAGTTCAAGCAGTTGCTAAATAAAACTCCCCACTCCAGAAGCATTACCCATAGGTCTTAAGATGCAAATCAACTCTCTCCTGGTCGCTTTGCTGTCAAGGAAGTTTCAGACCAGGGAACAGAAAGAAGAGAGATGGAGCTGAGAGCTGACTCACGTTTCCAGCGTGCTTTGTTCGATATGCCTTGAAACCAGAAATCTAATCTCTGTTTAGATGCCTCTACTTGGGAGCTGGAAGAGGAGGTGACGGGAAGCAACGCCTCTGTCAGGGCCCTTGCTGCAGAGTTGGCGGAGAACAGAAATCCCTGCTCAATCTCAGGTTTTCACAGGGAGGTGGGGAGGGGCAGCCACTCTGAAGCAGCCGAGAGGGAAGCCAGCCAAAGTGGGGTTTGCTGGGTAAGGGTGTTTATTAGGGTTGGGGAATGGGTTCCTGGCTGCCTTGCGACCTCAGATCACCTGTCCTGTCCTTTTGTCTAAGGAAGCCTCTGGGTGACAAAATAGAAGAGAGCTGCCCAGAACTTTCCAAAATGGACATACCCAAATTAGACTTGGGGAGGGTGGTGACAAATAAAAAGCCAGATTTTCCATCCAATAATACTATCCAACATATACACACACAGATGTTCAATCCAGGTCCTTTTCTGTTTGAGTGGAGCCCAAATGAAAGGGACCTGGTACCTTGTTTTGCACACAGTAAGCGAGCTCTAATTCTGCATTGAGATGATGCGTGGGGTGTGTTTAGTTGAGGACGTTAGCAGGTATTGGCCACATTCTGAGCTTTACTGAAGATGCAGGTGTCTCCTTCACAGTGTCCTGGGCATGCATGTGGCCTGATGCAAATGTATGCCAACCCTACACTGGAGAGATAGGCGGCCTCCTAAAAACAACAGCTTTTGAAGAGTTTTCTTCCAGCCAAACAAGCTGTGTGCCGATGGAACCCATGTTCCCAGGTGTCTGTGTGCCCAGTGTCACCACAGTGAGTGGAGCTATTGTCTGGGGCTTTGTTGAAGCATCTTCAGCCAAGCAGCAGGTTCCAACCGGAGATGTAGGAGTGTGGAAAGGTCAGTGCCTCACCATGCTAGGCTGGGAGGAGAAAGGTAGAGAGTGTCTCCTGTGATCCCTTCTACCTTACCTGACATCATCTCAAAATGAAACACTGTGAGAACACAAGAGCCTAGGGATATGTCCGGAAAGTGAGAGGACACATTTGTTGGAAGCGTGTTCCTATTGTGTCACGTTCGTCTTGGGGCAAAACCTACGCCACTGAATCTTGGACTCCCAGAGACTCCAGCAACAGCAGAGCCGGGATAGGACGGGCACTTGCTTTTTTCCCCATTGCTCCATGATCTGACTGTGCACACAGCTGTGCTAGGGAAGCTATTGAGGTTTATCACTTCTCCCATCCAGAGGTCTTCAATTTCTGCTTATAAGAAATTACATATGGAATATTTCATCCATCTTTTGGTAGGACAAAAGGATTTTATCTGTGTATAGTTGCTGACCTGAGAGTAGCCCCGTGACAGGCTATCACAGCCCCCTGGAGGCAGCGCCTTACTACGTGCATTTTTCTTGGGCAATGCTGGTCCTGGTGCTCTCAGGACAGGGAATTGCTGGACAGTGAGGCAGACAGCTGTGGCACGGAAGACATACCTTGGTTTTTTTGTTTGTTTGTTGCTAAGCCTCTTTGTTTGTCTTTCTGTCTTGCTGCTGCTGTCTCCTGTCTTGTTTCCGCAGTGCTGGAGATCAGACTTGTGGCTTCATGCATGTTAAACAAGTGCTGCTCCGCTCAACCACACCCCAGCCTGCTGCTGTTGTCTTAATGGCCTATCTTCTTAATGGTCTATCTTGATCGCTCCCTTGAGCATTTTCATTAGCTGTTTTGCACACCAGAGAGGCCACATTTGTCGTTAGCATTTAATTCTTTTTACTTGTTCTTTTAATTATTAATTATCTGAAAGATTATTTTTATCCTGAGAATGGTATTCCTGTTTTCAGTTTAACCATACCTACAGGCAGATACACAGATGAAATAGCCATGCACCTTCTTTGTAGCATTGGTTTCATTTCACAAAATGAAGGCTGCTGATGGGTCCACTTCCTGGTCGTTAGACCTACAACCCTCAACTGTTTTCCCTGCTCTCTGTTGCATCTTGCTGTGATCCCATGCTGTGTGGCCATAAGCATGGCACATCTAGGATTTAGTTCCCATTTCACACAAATGACCTGCAAGATCCTACCACTTCTCCTGCCCTATATCCATCTTGGTCTGGACATAGTCTAAAATCTGTCTTTTTGTTGATATTCTTGCGAAGTAAACCCTGAAGGCCGAGCTGGCAATGCTAGTCAAGAGGATGGCTAGAGCTGTTCAGGAGTGTGCCACTAGCATTAGAGAGAGATGTGGGCATTTGTAGGATGGCCTGGCCCATTGGTATTGCAATAGGTCTGTGTGGTCTTATCTCTAGCAAAAGAATATACCTCGAGAAACGTGACAGGACCAGAAGGCCTGCTCTGTGATGGTCAGTGAGCTGCTGCTTCTCCGTCCTAATATTGCAGATTCATGAGGGAAGTAATAATTCTCTTGCAAAAATAATCGACCCTTGATGACCTAGGTATTGAGGATCCTGGTTAGCTCTCTCAGACATATTTCTGCATCTTTTAGATGATCCCACATCACCTAAGCATCTCAGTTGAGTGGGGAAGGAGGCTAGTGGATTCTAAGGCTATGTGGTAGTGGAAGAGGTCTGAGTCTCAAGAGTCGGCTGCAATTTAAAACTATGAATTACTGTAATTTTGCTCTAGCCCTGAACTGGTCCAATTCCATTCACTCCTAGAAGGCTGACCAATGGCAGAGGCCCTCTTAGCATCTTTCTAGGAATGCAATAGCAGACAGAAGCACTCCAATATTTCCCCAAATATCTGGACACTTGAATTAAAAATATAGAGCCACCCTGTCATTGCTTAAGCCATATTATTGCTTCATGTACTGTGAAGTTAGGGATGTACTGTGATATTCCAAGACCACTGAGCTCAGTGGGATTTCAGGATATAGCATCAGTTGGTAATTTACACCCGACTAGAAGCCCATTCCTCCTTAGATTGACATCCAAATAAGAATCTGCACCTTTGGCTCAAAGGCTGCGTGTGTGATCATCATCAATAAATCATCATGAAGTGTCTGTGAGCCATTCTTACCACCTCCATAACTCTGTGATATCATGTCTCGAGATATATGACCCAAATGAATGAGAGGGGCTATAGCCATGCATCACCAGTGACTGTGACCCCAGCAGGGTCCTATGCTGAAACAACAACCTTGTAAATTAGAAGATGTAGAAAGTGTATGTGAAAGCTAGCACTCAAGTGCTGGGAAAGTTATTAAAGGCCAAGAAGGAACAGCACAGCGCTGATAAATAATGATTTCAATGTATCTGGGGAGTTTCCCCTTACAGAGAAGTCATAGAAAGAAGAAAACTAGTGATACAAAATCAGAATAGGTAAAAGTCTGAGACTGGAGTCACATATCCCGCCAATATGTCTCAGTTTGTGTGTATTTAAAAGCGAAGATGAGTTAATATTAAGTTCAAAGTATTCAGTAGAAGACAAAAAGAGATCGCTATTGCTTGTGCAGCAGCCTTGACTGACTAGCTAACCCACATTTAGATGTTACATTAGAATGTAGTGATAGTTACCAAAAAGTAATTACTGTACACCAGACAGGTAGTGACTTGCAGGGGGAAATATGGGGTTTGTGTCCAGTTCAGGAAGCCCCCCTCCTCCAGAGTATGACAAACAATGTATCTCAAATTAAGAGTCAGTGTTTCATCTCAAAACAGACACCCTGGCTACTGCTAGAGAAACCCAGCTGAGACACTGTGACACTACCAGCAGATTACGATTTTCTAAACTACTGCTTTTAAATGCTCAAATAGGTTCCCATTTTATCCAGTCACTCTACTTCCCCCAAAGCTACTAGAAGCAGATTAAGGATCCATTAGTGGTCATTTTACTGTCCCCATTGACTTCATGGTCTTTGGTTTCAGTCCCTTAGATGGCTATCTGGAGGCTTCCTGGCAGACATGAACCGTTCATTCTCTCCCCTGTAGCCTGCTGGCTTGTTCACACCTTGGACAGTATCTCTTCCTTCTCCACTAATTCCAAAGCAAACATTTGGGGAATGGGATTATAGCTAGCCCTAAAACAGGGGGGAATGGAGGAGTAGTGATAATGTCTACCCATGGTAATAGGAAGCCTGCGTCGGGCTGCATGAACAGTCACCAACAGTAAACTCCTGCCAGACAAGGAACATGGAGACTTTTGTTGAACTAGGCCACAGCTTATGAGCACGTGTGCTGTGCAGTGGTCTATAGGCAACCACAGAGGGGGATGTAACTGTGATCTTTTTGTCTTACGCCATTACTGGAAATGCCCACACATGAACTGGAGTTCCCTTGGAACAACATTGTCAAACCTTCAACAGATGACCTCCGAACCAGGTGCCACGAACCCTGCAACAGCTGTTTACACTCTGAGACACGTATTCCGGAAGCTGCAAGCAACCTTAGGCCTGGACTGACAAGAGACCTTGTGACCAATCAAGCTGGTGGAGGAAAAGCACAAAACTCAATACCAACCTCTAGTTAAGATCCCAAAGAGATGCTGACATTTCTGGCAAAAAATAATAATAATAATGATAATTAATAAATAAATAGGAACAGTGACAAATAAAAAATGAATCTGATTGGAACAGCCAACATCCAGCTTCCCAGAGGGAGGACGGGGCTAAGTGACATCTCCAGCTGTGTCACTTCTTGGGTCCCAACCAGAGCTGACCCACCTTCATCATATATGGTGTTTAATGGCGCAACAGAGCGATCGATTTAGTCCCAGACTCTCCATTCTGTGCTGGCCACAAGAGAACAACAAACGCTAGTGATAGGATGTCGATGGAGGAACCACTGTCATAGCAAACTCAGAAGTGGAGGTGTTCATATTCCAAACCAGATGGGCCTCAGTATGAATTTGCATCTTGCCTCTGTACTGCTTGCTATTTTTTAATGATAGGAGAAAGCATAACAGTTTATTTTAAATATGAAATATATTGCTATATTATAAAATATATTGTAACTTTCGATTACCATTTTGTATTGAGCTAGTCTTTAGCAGGTTGGGTGACAGCCTGCTTTCTTTCCTAATGACTGTTTCTGAGTACACATCACTGATAGCGGTTGCCTGAACCCCCAAACCCAGGGTCCTGGTTCCACAGCATGCTGGACGGCCATATTCTCATTCTCCAAGACTGAGCAGTTGAGACAAAAATAGCCCTAAGGTGAACATAGAAGAATGATTCCACCCTAAACTCTATCAAGCCATTTCAGAAGCGATTTGTAAAGCCATCGCTCCTTAGTAGCCGTCAACAGCTTAGTAAAAGCGTAGACTCTTTCTATCTAAATGGAAAGGGCCCATTCTGTAAGTTTTTGTCTCAGGCACAGCCAACCAGCTTTCCTCTGGCAACGTCAGAATTGGGCATTAGAAAAGAGATTTGTTTAATTTGCCTCAAAATACTCAAAATTCTAAGCATTGAGTTTCTCTATATAAGAGGAAAACCAAGATCAGACTTCTCTCCAGGCAGGGCCCAGTGGGAACCGGAGGTGCTTGTGTGGTCCTCTGAGTTGACAATCTCTCGGAGGGGACATGGTTCAGGAAGGGAAAGATCAAGGTTTCTGCAGTTTGTTGTGGCAGGATATGCACAGTGAGACTCAGTAAAGATCCAGCTTCCTTGTTTGCTATTCACTGTAGTTCGGGGGAGATGGTTCTGAACATCACATTTCCTCTTACGGCAAAAATAAGCAGCTCATGAAACCCAGTCCCTCCTTCTTGCTATAGTACCTGAGATATACATGTAGAGTTACAGATTTCCTTCTTTTGGATTGCCAGGGTCCTATTCTATATTAAAGTGGATGAAGGATATCTTCCCTAAATCTGCACATCTCCCAATGAGGCCCTTACTTGCCAGCATCACTTCTGCACAACACAGGACAGGTGCAGACCAAGTAGCATCAGGGGAGAGTTACCTGCCTGCCTCTTCCCTTCGAAAACCCTGGAAATGCACACAGATAGAGCCACAAATCACGCAAAACCGTAGGTGCTGCCCTGGGAAAGAGACTAGAAGCCTAGTTTCCCTAAATTTTCTGTTGTAGCACCTGGTAGTCATGCCTGATGACAGACAAGTTTCTAAACATCCAGTTTCAATCAGCTGGAGTAGCCAGGGTTGTCTGTGTGAGCAAGTCGCATTTGTTTCCCTCAGCATCTACATTACTCCTCAGTTCTGTGCTAGACTGAGCCCCATTAAAGCCATCAGAACTCCAGGGCACCTGTTTTTAACACATCACTTACTCACTAAGTAATGGAAATGAGCTAACTCTCAATTTGGTAATTGACTGAGAGATATTGATCTGTTTCTTTATACCTCTCCTGCTCAAAATGGATCTGCCCATTTTGGCTTTTTCTTCTAGTGATCTATAGACTGGCTAAGATATTTGCATGTATTCGGGCCTTTCCCATCAAAGATGTAACTCATCCACAATCAAGGAAACTAATCCAAATTCTAGTTTTGGCAGAAGCAAGCTCTGGGCAATAATTCATGTGTGTAGCTATATGCTAATCCTTGGTACTCCGGGTGAGAGCCAAAGACCAGCGGCATTCACATCCCCCACAAACCTGTCAGAAACAGACTCCGTGCCAGGCCCACTCAATCACAATTGGCATTTTAACCAGAGCTCCTGGTTATCTGTATGCAACCAACACCAGGAAGTGCTGGCCTCACCACACTGCAATGGTAACCAATAACTCAGCTATTGCTTTCTCAAATCTCAGTCACCAAATTGTTTGATGATAGAGAGCTCTTATATGATTGTGAGGATAAATAAAGATGGGCTTGTGTGGTTGTGAGGATAAAGATGGGTGTATCTTAAAATTCCATTTGATATTGCACAATTCAAATGATATACATGAACTGTAAAGTGGATTGGAGGTAGCCTTTCTCTGGTCTGATGTGAAAAACCACTCAAGTGGCAGCTTTGAGCTCCCTCGGAACCCCTTAGACTATGGCCATGGGCCTTCAGAGGATAAGGTGGAGCCGTGGACAAGTCCCTGGATAGAAGGCTCCCAAGTCTCTCCTCAGCATACTGCAGAAATGGGACATAGCCGGTTCCCTGTCCCTCCGTGAGGAAGCCAGCATTTCTCAGTGAGGACTCTCCTCTTGGGGACTAGAAAAAAAAGAAAAAAAAAACAACTGAGTTCAGCCATTCAGACACATTCCTAATCTCCTGAGGCTTCTCTTACTTGCCACATCAAGCAAGGTGGGCAAGGAGAGATGTGAATTCTGATACTGGCACCCTAAATTGATATGTACCCAGAAACAGCTATGTTCTAAATTAATGGCTTTAACCTGTTCATTGTAAAAAGTGCCTTGGACTTCAATCTAAAGAGGTCAGTATAAATATGTATGTGTGTGTGATGTGTATGTAGGCAAATATTTACATATTTATACATACACAGGTGCATACACATATACCTGCACATTCATATATAATATATACATACATATATAAATGCTTCATAATATATCATATTGCTATTCACAGCTTCTTATTTTGTTTGGTCCTATGTTTATTTGTTTAGTGAGATCTTTACATAGAAAGGTTCTATTTAGGACATGGATGTATTTTTTGTTTGTTTTTTACTTTTTATTAAAAAGGTAAAGGATATTAAAAGATAAAAAAAGCAAAGTGCCTGAAAGTTTTGAATGGAGTTGTGATAAACTTTCACAAGTCACCAAAGAAGAAACTAATTTCCATTTGAGAAATATTTTTCTGTTTCTGTGACTTTGTTTTCCGTGAAGGAAGTGCACAAGTAAGAACGGGTGAAGTGACTTTGTGCTGTCTACTAGAATTGACATCTGTTGTCTCTACAAGACAACTCTAAGGTCTTTAATCAGTTGGGTACCTACATTTTCACACATCTGGGTCAGAAGGGCCTCGTCCCCGCATGGCACCATGACTTGGCTCCTGTTGGGCCTTTTCCTTGAGAGGTAGCATGATTTGGCTGGGGATGTTCTTTGGGTCCCTTACTGAGAAAAGGCAGACTCTCTTACAGGAGGTGGGGCTCAGACCAAAGGCAGATATAGCTCCAGACAACACCATGGGAAGTTCAGTGGGGAGCACCTCCTCCTGGCCCGGTTGGATCAGGTGATGGAAGGCCCCTAACAATACCCTGGAGCTTTGTGGGCCATGCCTATCTCCAGGGATGCCCCCTGCCCCTCTGCCTGAGCCCCAGCTGCCCTACTCCCTTAAATGATAGGATCAAAAGCTCCAGAGGGGTTTTTCCGGGTTCCCAGAGCTCAGCTCACCATCTGAAAATGCATCATGTACATCTTCAAACCAGTTACTTCTGACTAGCAGCCTATGGTGACACTGAGGCAGCTGGGACCAAGTCAGTCCAGATCCTACAGTCACAAGGGTAAAGTGCCTCTTTGAAATTCCATCTGTGACCATAGGCAGCAGCCATGGTGTTAACAGGAAGACCCTGTGTGCATCTGGGAACCAGAAAGACAACCACGTCCGGCAACTTCATCACGCTGCAGACAGAGAGAGGATTGCCCCTTGAGCATAGGCAATACACAGGAAACAGTTCCTGACCTGACACCCTGAACCCTTGTTTTCCCGTCTATGAATTTTCAGAGCTCTAGATAGAAACTTACCACTATCACGTGACTGAGGTGCTTTCATGGAGAGCACTTAATATTTGGAAATTTTTCTAGGTTTTAGACCAAAACATTTTTTTCAAAACCTCATCTATCTCTATTTCTATTTCTGCTCATTCCTGAGAAGTCTCTCCTGAACCGTCCCTATAAACAAATGTATTTTCTGACTCCATGATTACTAAACCATCATTATTTATGTTTCTAATCAGTAACATTTCCTGGTTAACAGGAATCCTGGGGCCCACCCCCCAATCCATCACTCAGTTTCTCATCTGTGCACCCCATCCCCAGGTGCTAACGTTACCCATTCCGTTTTTAACTCTTCAACCTGGTGAGCCACTTGCTGCCCAATTTCCTGTGGCCTCATTTTCCCACTGGGAGAATGGCTATACTATTTGACATCCTCCCTCCCTGGGTGAAGTCGGTAAATTAACCAGCCTAGGGCATCAGAGTATGTGTATTGTAGAAGGGGGGTAGTTAGTAGGTTGCACGTTTCTTCTCTATGCAAAGGACGGGAGTGTGACATCAAAGAGCTCAGTCTGTGGTCTTCCTCACTCCTGAATGGATACTGAGGAACATGTATGTAAACGTGCTGTAGCATGTGCCGGGATGACATGATGGCATTAAATAAACATGAGGAAAACAAAACACACAACCCACTAAAACTCAAGCAGCTGTTCCCGCTCATCTCTTTCCTTTCCTCCTTTGTCTTTATAGATAGATCACCCAAACTGAGGCTCCTCAGCCTTCAGAGTGCTGGCGTTACATGTTCAGTATTAAACGGGATACTTTTAAATCGTTTGTATGTGTGTGATGTGTGTGCACACGTGTGCATGTGGCCATGGAGGTTGAGTGCTGTCTACAGACCTCCTTAGTTTCTCTCCACACGGTCTCTTCGTTGAGGCAGGGTCTCAGCTGAACCCAGAACTTGCCGTTTCCATGAGTCTGGCTAGCAAGCTTCCTTGAGGGATTCCCCTGTCGGCACCTTCCGAGAGAACTGGAATTATTGGCCAGCCCATCCAGCATTTATGTGCGTTCTGGGTCTCTGAAGTCTGCTAGTCCGCTTCTCTGGCAAGCACTCTAACCACTGAGCCATCTCCCCAGCTTCTTAAACAGGAATTTTTAAAAGGAGGAATTTTTTAGCCAGGCAGTGATGTCTCATGCCTTTAATCTTAGCACTTAGGAGGCAGAGGCAGGTGGATCTCTGTGAGTTTTAGGCCAGCCAGAGGCAAACCCACCCCTAGGCAGTGACTCCAACCATCTGAGCAGACAGACGGCTTTGCTCGTTGGTCCACTTAGCCCTGTAGAGTCATCAGGATGTCTAGGGTGGTGCTTGGGTCCTGAGGATTAGCTGGGTGTGGGAATGGGCGCTGGTGAAGGCATCTACCTGTGCCCAGCCTGGCCCCAAGTTCCCAGGAACTTTGCTTTCACCCAGCTGTGAGGCAGGGAGAAAGAGGGCTGTGGAAGGAGACAATGTTGGGGGTGATCACGCTTGACCCCTTTTTTTCAATCCTGGGGGCACAAACCTGCACTAATTTGCATTCCAGTGCTGTTTGCATATGCAAACAATGCCAATGCTGCCTGGTTATCCTGTCTCAGAGGCTCTCCCTCTGGCTGCCCTGGCTTCTGTGGGCACAGTCCGTCTGGACATCACGGCTTTCTTTGGCCTTTCCCCCAAAAGATGATGGGGGAGGATCATATTTTTTTTCTTTTTTCTTCTTTGAGACAGGGTTTCTCTGTGTAGCCCTGGCTGTCCTAGAACTTGCTCTGTAGATCAAACTGACCTCAAACTCATAAAGATCCACATGCCTCTGCCTCCCAAGTGCTGGGACAAAAGGCATATTTCAACATCACCCAGCCTGGTGTCTTTTATTAGGGAGAAAAAAGTTAAAATTAAAAATAACACACTGTCCTTGCTAGCAGATATGTCACTGAATTTAACAGAAAAAGTGTATTGGCTGTTACACCCATTTGTCTTTCCGAAATTACATCCAATCATAATAAAATTCTGTCTCTTATCTTGAAAAAAATCAGAGCCATTATTACATTACCTATAATTGAGTGTTAGAAAGCAGAACATTACAATGCAAAGGGGGCTCCATTTCTTCAAACTGGACAATCCAACAAATTGCAGGACTCAGGGGGTCATGGCTAGGACAACCCCTGCAGGTCAACAGGAATAGAACAGTTTACGAGAGGAGAATCATGGTGTCTTAGTTAGGGTTTCATTGCTGTGAAGAGACACCATGACCAAGGCAACTCTTATAAGGACAACATTTAATTGGGGCTGGTTTACAGGTTCAGAGGGTCAGTCCATTATCATCATGGCTGGAAGCATGGCAGCATCCAGGCAGACATGGTAGCAGAAGAGCCGAGAGTTCTACACCTTGATCAGGAGGAAGCCAGGCTGAGGCTCTGATTCCACTGGCCAGACTTGAGCATATATATGAGACCCTAAAGTCCCACCTCCACAGTAACACACTTCCTCTAATAAGGCCAGACCTCCTCTGACAAGACCACACCTCCTCATAGTGCCATTTCCCATGGGCCAAGCGTATTAAAACCACCACACATGGCTTTAACTTCCAGGAAAAGGCTCATGTATATGTCTATCAACAACAACAAAGGGAGAGGGGGCTGGAGAGATGACATAACTGCTGAGAACACTGGCCAAGCTTGCAAAAGGCCCCATTTCAGTTACCAGTATCCACACAGCAGCTCATAACAACCATCTATAACTCCAGTTCCAGGGGATCTGACACCCTTCTCTGGTCCATGGGCACCAGGTACACACGTGGTGCACATACACGGACACAGCAAAACATTCATACACATAAAATAAAATAAGCAACAAGGCACTGGCCCCGAGATTCAGGTGCCTGGTGAGAAGAGCAGGCTGTCCATCCATCTAGCTCACAGCCCTTGCTGCCTATATTAGTTTTCTTGGTTGTTTGATATGGCAAAAGGATTTGTCTTGGCTCGTGGTTTGAGAGCACAGCCCATCAAGGTAGGAAAGGCAGGACCTTGAGGTGACTGGTCACACTGTACTCTCAGTCAGGAAGCAGAGAGCGATGTACGCTGGGGCTCAGCTCACCTTCCCCCTTCTCCACAGTCCAGAAGCACAGCCCACAGAATGATGGACATTTGGGATGACTCTCCCCACCCCACCACTCAGTAAAGCCCCGTTAAAACCCCCCTCAACAGACATCCCGTACATTTATGACCTAGATAATTCACATAGACACATAGACAATAAAAATTCACATCGCATCACCTTTCACATAGGAAGTGAAAAGTTCAGGAGGGACAACTTTCCTGAAATCATTGAGACACTGAAAAACCAAGACAAAAGCTGTGTCTTGTCATCCTGAGACTGAGGGGAGTGAGGCTTGACCACATAGCAGGCATTGGCCTTAGGTCATGGTCCACCTGCCTCTACCTTGAGAGTTCTGGGATTGCAGGGGTGTATGTGAGCAAACCTGACTCTGAGGATGCTTTCTGTGCGGGTACAGTAAACCCTGACTCCACCTAGAACCTCACCAAGTTCTACTTAGCTTTCTCCTCCTTCAGTACTTGGCTGTTGATACTGTTAAAAAGAAGAGGCCCTGCTTCCCCACACACATATCCAAGTTCACACACGCGTCTCCCTCAGAGAGCTTCCGTGTGCATATTGTCTACTTCGATTCATTTTCCATGCATTTTATATTCCAGACATGTTGATCACTTCCAGAGTTTAAATCCAGAGTTTAGATCATTAAAGGAATTTAGAGTTAATACTCACAAAGCTACAAGAACCCCTACTGGTTAGGAGACACCGAATTAGATTACTAAAATGATAAAAATTTATATCCAGCATCACAGTGGATTAGGCTAATGGCGGTCAAGGTTATTAGCCCCCATTATAGCCACTACTGCTGCAAATAGCATGAGAAAATTAGTGCAAATTAGCTTCATCTTTTTGCAGCTTGAATTTAAAATTTACACTTTATTATTTTTTTCTAGAAACAAGTTACACTTAATCACATCTCTTAAAATGCACTTCTGTCTCCTAGAAGCCCAAGGTGAAAAAGAAAAATAAATGTACACTATGTTATCACTGCTGACAGACAATTTACCTTTTTACTGAGTTAAAGCTGCCTTCCAAATCTGTTCTGCCTCCAGCTTCCAAGCCCTGGGTATCACTTAAAAGCAGTCAAGTTTATATTAGAGAACACAGGGGTACCCACACCCCACTCACTCATCTGCGGAAGTGTCAGGTCTGTGGTAGGTGCCTGCCAGTTGTGATTCTAGTGTCCCTTCTAAAGACACCCTCCCCATTCCCACCTTTTGCAATGAGATCCACAGCACAGCCTGAACCTCAACAATCCCTCTGGATGGCAATCTACCCAGATTTCTTTGGTGAAGTCACCTTCCTCCCTTCTCCCACTGTACAGTGCTCCCTCACCTGTGGTGGGCATGGCCCGCTTCAGACCATCAGCGTGCCTCATCAGCTAGCCAAGTGACCCAATCCCAGACCAAAGCTTAAGGTGGAGCTTTTGGAAGAGTCCCTTTGGCTTAGGAAGACCTGGCATAAGGAAGTGGTGCTGCGTGGAACATGAGGATGAAGCTTAAACCATCAAAGACCAAAGGGATGCAGGCTATATGGGGTTCCTGGGGAGCACAAGAAGAAATACCCATTGGGCTCTTGTCCCTGGTTCCTAGCAGAGACTCTAAATGCTGCACCCCCCTCCCGTGTAGCAGCCTTCTTTTCTGCTATTTTGTCTTTGACTCTGGTTCCTGACCCAAGGCCCCTAAATTCCAGAGAATTCCCAGGCCAGCAAGAGTGTCCTTCACTCCTAATGGGGTGTGTCTTGCTGAGCACCTGGATAACTTCAGAAAAGCCATGCATGCCTTAATTTGCAGGCTACTCCCACTCTGGAGACTCATTATGCCTGCAAGGCAGAACCTCTATGCGAAGCTTTCCTTGACAAGCTTCCTGACTGGTGAAAGCCTCCATGTGCTGGGAGGGTGTTGTACTCAAGCCTCAGAGGTAGAAACCCCTCACTTAGAACAACCCAGGACTTAAGCATATGTACCTATATATTCACCTGTATCCTCTATAACATCCCTCACAATAAACCCAAGCTATTCTGGAAGCATACTGAAAGCCAGGAACAGTACTGTATCCCAGCTATTCAACAGGCTGAGTCAAGGTGGCTTGCTTGAGCAGAGAAATTCAAGATGAGTCTGGACAGCACAGCTAGACACAGAACAGCTTGCCTGTAATCCCAGCACTTGGGAGGCTGAGCAGGAAGAGAGATTACCACAAGAGTGGGGTCAGCCTGGCTATAGAGTGACTTTGAAGCCAGCCTGTATATAAAATGAGGTGAGAAAGCAGAGAGTGAGGAAAAGGAGGGAGGGGCGGAGGAGAAGACAAAGGAGAGAGAGACTGAGGAGGAAGGGAGGAAGATGGAGGAAGAGAAAAAGAAAGACGGAATGAATGGGAAAAGGTGGGTGTGGTGGCACATGTCTGCAGTTACAAAATTATAGACACTGAGTTAGGAGTTTCTCACACTCTAGGGAAGCCTTGGCTACACTATTGAGACCCTGTCTCAACAGGGAGAGAAGGAAGGAAGGGAGAGAGGGAGGAAGGGAAGGAGGAAGGGAGGGAGGGAAGGAAGAAGGAAGGAAGAAAGAGAGGAGAGAGGGAGGGAGGAAGGGAGGGGGGAGGGAGGGAGGGAGGGAGGAAGGGAGGGAGGGAGGAAGGGAGGGGGGAGGGAGGGAGGGAGGAAGGAAGGAAGAAAAAGAGGAGAGAGGGAGGGAGGAAGGGAATGTTTCTAAAATATAGACTGAAGAAGCACTGTAATTGTTGTTTTTATTTTATGTGAGTGAGTGTTTTGCCTGCATGCATGCCTATACATGACATGTATACCCAGGTCATCAGAGGCCAGAAGAGAGCATCAGATCACTTGTGACTTAAGTTACAGATGGTTGTGAGCTGCCGTTTGGGTTTTGGGAGACCCAGGTCCTCAGGAAGAGAAACCAGCTCTCTTAATTGCTGAGCCATCTCTCCAGCACCATAAAGTACTTCTAAAAGATGCAAATGTATGTTAATCCAACGAAAGTGAGCACAGTTACATAAATAGCAGGTGGGAAAAATATTAATATTAATGTAAAAAGTATTGGGTTCACAACAAAAGTATAACAATTCTAAATGCACTGTGTGTGTACATGAATGTGTGTGAGTGTTTGTATCTGTGCAGTTGTGTGTGTGTGTGTGTGTGTGTGTGTGTGTGTGTGCATGTTCACACTGTAAGCAAGCACAGCCAAATCATCAAGTTAGACCACCCCTTGGGTAGAGAAACAGTTTATTAGGGGGACAAACTGCCAGACTATCTCCCAAGAGTAGACAGAGCAGCAGCTCTGCGAGAAAGCCTGTGGGTTTCAGATGAGAGCAGGAAGGGGCCTTTGAGCTGATGCAGGCTGTCTGGGTTAAGGGAGATAGGAGCACTTTGCCCATGGCAGTGGACCATTGGGGGTCAAGAAGGGAAATGGTGGGTTTCCTGACAAACAAAACCCCACATTAGGAGGATTCTGAAGTATGCTGACAAAGGGCACTGTCAGCAGCCCCGCCATTTTGGGGTCTGCTTTATGATCTAACACACATGTGTGTGCAAGCTCGTGAGGCCAAAGAACAAATGTGGCTGTTTCTTCTTTCGTGCTGACCTGCTGACCGTCTCGGTTCTGAGACAGGGTCTCTCCTAGGCCTGGGACTCAGCCAGTAGGCTCGGCTGGCCAGCCAGAGGCTCCAAGGATCATTTGTTTCTGCCTCTCCAAGTGCTGATATTACAAGTGGCCACAACTACCCATCTTTCCAAGGGTTTTAGGGTATCTGACTGAGATGTACATGCCAGCAAGGCAAGCACTCTACTGATCTAAATAAATCCCCAGCTACCCAGTGTATAGGCATTTAATAATGAATGCCAAGCCTGCAGAACAAAGGTGTAGAATTGTTACAAAGCGAGGACAACCCTACAACCGCAGCATGGAGGGTTAACATCTCTGTATATGTAGTCAGTCAAACACACAAGAACTGTGAATGGACACAGAACACTCAAGTGGCTCGATAATCACGAAATCTGTAGTGCGTTTGTCATGCATGAGCTATCGATGGAGACTAACCAATAAATCGATCCTAAAGAGAGCTCAGTCCATTCTAAAGGAATGGGACCATGCAAACAAAAATTCCTGACCACAATGTGACAGGTACTCAAGCTGAGTAAAACAAAATTTACAACTGAAAGAATTCTCTGGCAATTAAGAAGTGTAAATGATCCCAGGATCAAAGAATAAATCATAATGGAGATTTTAAACATGAAAAACGAAACATTAATGAGACACTGTATTTCAAAATTAGTTTAGTACAACTTAAGGAATTAAAAGAACAACATAATTCCAAATAAGTAGAATGGCGCTAAGCAGATGGCTCACAGCTAGCATGTGAATTTGAAAACAACCTGGGCTACAAAACAAGTTCAAGGCAATGTGGGCAAAAAGTAAAATGAACAGATAGAGACAGTGTAAAGGTAATTAAATTTTTAAAATTTAATTTATTTTAATTTTAATTTTAAAATATTAAATGTTAGTATTTTGGTTTATATTCATATATTTTATATACTCATATCATATACATATACAATATATTTATATGTTTATATTTAATTGAATATTAATATTAAATTTAATAGTTAATATTGAACTATAAAATATAATAAACATATAATAATATATTATATATACTATATAACATATACTATAGAGCATTATATAGTGTATATGTATACAGAATACATATATATATACAATATATATACAATATATAGTGTGTGTGTGTATTATATGTTGTGTATTATATTTAAAAGTCTGATGTTGATCCTTTGGAAAGACCTCTAGCAGAATTGAACAAGAAAAAAAAAAAACAAGTAAGAGATAGATGGGGGAAGGGTTCTGGGAACAAAATACCCTCCTTCAGGCCAGGCGTGCTGGTTCACACCTATAACCTCAGCACTTGGGAGGCTGAGAAAGGAAGATCAGGAGTTCAATGCCAGCCTTGGCTACAGTAACTTTGAGACCAGTCTGACATAAATGAAACTCTGGCTTTAAAAAACTAAAGCAAACAAAATAAAACCAAAAGGAAAGTACACTTTGGGCACAGGCCTGCCTGTACCTCTCTTCCTGGATCCCTGCAATCCACTGTGCCTCCCAGTCTATCCCACCAAGTCCAGCAATGGGTGAATTCTTTGACCAGGTCAGGCTTCCCACAGTCCACTGGCCTCTGAACGCTGCAGGACTGGAGATGAAGCCTTGGATTCATGAGTTTAGGGAGCACTTTACGTCCAACCATAGACCATTCTTTGGCACTCTCTTCTGTGTCTGCTATATTTAGTGTTTAAACGACCTTAGGTCTAGTGCAGCAGGGCATCAGAGGACACAGGACATCTGATGGGCATAGAGTTTGGACAAGCAGGGAACCAGGGTCAAGTGGAAAGATCACTCCTGGGGTTCCTTGATGCCATTTGGGGCCTTAGAAACAAACAAACATCTCCCTAAATGACAGCCAAACATTTTGAGATAAGCCTAGAGTTTTATCCCTGAGAACTTTGATCTTGAGTATTTGCAAAGCCCTGAAAACTGGTCACAGGGGACTCGGGAGGAAGTGGCACAGAGGAAGAGCATTGTCCTAGCCTGGTAAGTGTTCTGAGTCAAAGCAATGTTAAATCTACTTGATCTGACATGGGCAGGCAATAGCGGACAGCATCTCCAAACTCAGTCTCCCCACCTGCAAAACAAAAAATAATCTTAACTCTTTTGCCAGAGGGGTGGCCATGAAGATTAAATGCAGCAGCTGAGGTCACATCCCCAGGGGCCCTGGCTTGTGCCTGTTGGTATTCATATCATATCCAAATAGGACTTGCTTTCTCAACACCTGCCTCTTTTGCTTTTACTGATGTGTCTGGTTCTAGTACTCGCCACACCTGCCGCTACTGATTGTCAGTATAGATAAGGAAGTCCCCGTGGCATCCCTGGGACTGCGCAGCAAGCTGGCCACTGGCGAGGCTCACACTGCGCCCCAGGAGTCTAGCACATCACGAGCTGATTAAAAAGGCTTTCCCGCCTCCAGAGTTCCGTCCTGACAATCCTCCCAGTAATCAAAAAGTCGTTAGGACTGACAAATGTTTTCTCCCCATCTAATTTCACAGAGATCTGAGTTCCTCAAAGAACATTTAAAAGGGAAGGCGGGGCACTGGGGAAACCTTAGCGGGAAGGGCCCCTGCCACCAGCAGAGAAGGGCTGGCATTTCCAGAGGGAACTGCGAGCATCCTCGCCCTAGGCCACCGCTCAGCTCCGGCGGCTGGAGTCCTCAGCCCACCGGTGACCAGGCTGCCTAGTGGGCTGAGAACATCTGCCGTAGCTCACGGGGAGACCAGTGGGTCTTTCCATCCCTGGCTTTCTTCTCAATTAGCCCCAAGTAAGGTAAGTGGGAGGCAAAAGAACCACTTCATAGTGCATCCAGTTTCCAGCACTCTTCCCTTGTCTCTGCAGGGCTTCTGCCTAGATTCATTATAAATTGTCATCTTCCTGTTTTCCTGCTTGTGTTAATTTTCCTTCAGCATGTCTACAGTCTTGGAATAAAGAAAATGACCCGTTCAAAGTTCTGGTTATTTAACCTTAAATTCTTCAGAGACTACCCTGTAGGGTGTCTAAGCCTGACACAGAGTGGTGATCCCAAACCACCAGCCGGGATTCCTATGGGTTTTTCTTCCTATTTTCCTATCCTCAAACCTGATCCCCACACCCCACCCCGCACCCCATCCCTCCAACCCCTACCCTTGCCCCCATCCTGGAACCACAGATGCACTATCATCTGAACTTCCTAAACTTGTTTCCTGTACTTTTAAGCTTTGGCAGAGGTTCTTAGCATGTGGCCCAGGACCCCTTTCACAGTAGTTGCATATCAGATATTTATATTACAATTCATAACAGTAGCAAAATTATAGTTATAAAATAGAAACAAAAATAATTTTATGGCTGGGGGTGTCACTACAACACAAGGAACTGTATTAACGGGTTGCAGCATTAGGAAGGTTGGGAACTACTGAGCTACAGTTTATGAGTGTGTTTGATCTTCCATCTGGGTCACTTTTATCGACATTTGCCTAAAAAGTTCTACCTTATCTTTCAAAACCCACTTTTAGAAAGTCCTTCCCAACCCCTTGGAACCTTCCAGGATAAGGGGAAACAATTAGCTAATTCCAAAGACGCTTAGACATGGCTGGCTGCGTTGAGGGGCTATGCTGGGCTTAGCACTGAGACCACAAACTTTGGATCTAAACATCCTGGGTCTGAAACCCAGCTCTGCTACCCACAGCCTGCTAGCCGGACCTTAGAATGCTCAGCCTATAAAACAGTGAGGAGGAAGAAGGGAGACTGTTGACCTCCAAGGGCTGCTGGGAACTATACATGAGTTAATATAGGTAAAATGCTTGGCACAGAATAAGTGACTGATAACACTATTACTGTGTGTCAATAGCATCCTTCTCAAATGTGCTAACTGGACTTGGTTGTACAAGCGTATAACTCCAGCTCTTTGGGAGAGTAGCAGCCCAACTCCACAGCCTATGTCCATTCTAATAAACCATGCTGAGTCTCCACCTGTGTTGACTCATGATGAACCCTATCTTTTGGGTGGACTAGTTAATACCCTGTGGAAGGAAGGACCCATCTTAGACATCCTTGTACCCTAGACACCAATAAGCATCGTCTAGTAGGCCTTCAGTAGACATTGACTGAACTAGGAGCAGCTCACAGAACCTTGGAAGGCTGTTATGTGATGGGTCCTCTGCCTTTCTTCTCCTGTTTCTTATTCCTGAGGCCTATACCTGCCCCATGAACCACACTAACGCCTCTGCTCCCAGAGACTGCTATGAAGAGAATATTAGCAAACTTACTTTATTTTTCTTTACACTTTATTTATTATTATTATTATTATTATTATTATTATTATTATTATTCATGTTGTGTCTGTCTGATGATGTGTGTGCATGCATCAGGTGCCCTTAGAGGCCAGAGGTGTTTGATCCCCTGTAGCTGGAGTCACAGTCAGTTGTGATCCATCCTGTGGGTGCTGGAAACTGAACTTGGATCCTCCGCAGGAGCAGTATCACTCAACCACTGAGCCATCTCTGCAGCCCCTTATCATCCTTATTTTAAAAACTAAGAAGACAGATAGGAGCTCATTTTATAAATTCACACACACACACACACATACATATATATCACATATGTTTTAATATAGTATTCACTTCCAAAGTAGCTAGGAAAATGGTGCTATAACAGACATACTGTAGACCGAGTGACTTAACAGACATTTCTTTTCTCAGAGCTCTGGAGTCTGGGAGGTTCAAGAGACAGCCCATCTCCAAACACCATCAAACAGGATTAGAGCACCAACTTAAGAGTCTAGGAGACAAACACTCAGTCCGCAGCAGACAGTGACCATGTAGAGCAGTCAAGAAAGTGCCATCGTTGATGTTTTCATTTGCAGGTCCCTCTTTAGTGGACACTGGAATTCCTGTCTGAGGTTTTCCACTTGATCAAGTGTTATACTGCTCTATCAAGGAGTCTACCTTTGAGATGATGTTTGGATGCTTACATCACTAGATGTGGGGGAATGGTGGAGGTTAAGTACCAACATTAGCAGAACGAAATTAACGAAAGGCCACACTCTCTGCAGGACAGAAGTAAGTTCTTCTAACTGTGGGAGTAGTGGTGGCTTCCCTTGGGCTGGAACTGGAGCCCTAAGACCTTGTCGCAAGCAGCCCCAGTGTGCTCTGCTTCAGAGACCTGGTATGAGCCGAGCTGCTGGGAAGAGTAACAAAGTAGAGGTCAAGGACACTGGTCCAGCCCTCAGACCAGCAGGTCTCATCTCTAAGTGCTGGGTTTGCTTTCTAGTATACTACTGTGGGTCTAGAAGGACTGGAGTGTCCCCCAAAGATCCGTAAGTTTGAAGGCCCTGTCTGTACCTGTGGCACTGGGGTGGGGGTGGGGGGAGTGGGACCTTCAGAATATGTGGCCTAGTAGTAGAAAGTAAAGCCATTGTCAGGCCATCAAAAGAGACACTGGGACCCCAGCCCTGCCTGTCTTTCTTTGTTTCCCAGCTCCTGTGAGGTGAGCAGACCTTCCACAGAGCAAGACAGGAGCTGCAGGACAAGCCGTCCGTCCAAAGGGAAACCTCCGAGACCATAATCCAACAAAACCCTTTGCTTTGTCTTTGTTATGTCAGCTATTCTGTAGGTGTAAAGCGAAACCAGCCACGTGCTTAATGCAATCTTTACAGTTTCTCGTCCTTCTCTTATTATGTTATCCTCTCAAAAGTCCTTACCCTTTCCCCTCCTGCAAGCTCTGGCCCGATGGAGTAGCAAGGACACAGTATGAGGGTAAAGAGACTAAAAATCCCAGGCTTTGGTCTAGACCTTCCAGTCAGCCAGAGTGGGATGGGGCGGGGCTGGAAGGGTGGGCGGGACTAAGTGATGCCCCTCTGGTCCAGGCTTCCCAGAGCTCAGTCTCCATAAGCCTTATTCTCAGTCCCTGTCAGGTAGACGCTTCTCTCTTCCAGGTGTTTGGACACTGTGACATCAGTCTTGTCAACTTGGTAGGATTTAGGATCACCATGAAAACCGATCTCTGGGAGTGTCTGTGAGGGAATATTTAGATTTCAGTTCACTGAGGTGGGAAGTCTCACCTTAATGTGGATGTCGTCATCCCATGGGTAGGATCCCAAAGAGGGAAAAAGTGAGCTGAGCATGCTCCCCCTAAGCAAGGACAAACAAGTTCACTGTGGGGTGAACAGGCGTCCCTGCATCCTGCCCCACCCCCCACACGCATCATGATGCACTGTGCTGTTACCTGTGCAAACAAGGATTCAAGACTCTTCCTGGCTCACACTTTCCGCCTGTGGATGCAATGTTACTGTTCCCTCGTGTTCCTTTTGCCACACTCTCCTGTCACAATGGACTGTGTCCTCTTGGAACCCTGAGCCAAAATAAGCCCTTCTTTAAGCTGCCTTTGCCTTCCTTCTCTTCCTCCCTCCTTCCCTCCCTCTCTCTCTCTCTCTCTCTCTCTCCATTCATCCCTCCCTCCCTCTCCCTCCTTCCTTCCCTCCATCCCTCTTTCCACCTTCCCCTCCATTCTATTTTCTGTGTCTTCTCGCCCTTCTTCACAAATGCTACCTCCAGATATCGCCTCTGAGAGCTCAGGTTTGACTGTGGATCTAGAGTTGGGGAATTGCTGCAGGAAAGCATCAATCACCTGGAGAGTAAACACCGAACAGGGCTTCTGTCAGTCCAGCCCAGGTGACACAGGGCTCTGGGGAAGAGTCATTATTGTGTCAAGTCACAGCTAGGGAAAGACCACCCAATTTTAGTTGCTCATTTCCATAGACAAAGTGTGTCCCCTCCATGAGCAAGCTCACAGATTCTGTAGTTTCTCCCTTCTGCCTCATTTTCACACTGTCTTCCAGATCCACAGTTGGGGTTTGGGGGTTAAAATACCCAATAGCATCAACACTTCATTTCCAAAGACATTTCAACAGACAGCTTAAACAGCTGCACCCTGCCAGCTCACCACCTTCACAGCTTTCACCCTGAGCAACTGCAAAGATGAAGTATCACGCCGATATCAGTCCCATGTTCACGCATTTGGAAGCCATGGCACTCAGAGGAACCACTAAAGTGCAGGAGCAGTACACGGAGGAAGGTTTTGAGAGTCAGACCAACAAGGCACATATTACAGCCTGCTAGGGGATTTGCCTAAGCTCTTCCATTAGACTACATCCCTAGCCTCAAGTGTTTATGTTTCTTATCTGCAAAAGAAAGACAATGCTTATATCAAAGGGCTGCTAAGGATTAAATGTGTTTAAAGCACCAATTCCTTGGTCCAGCTGCATCAGCATCACCAGAAAACTTGTTAAAATGCTAATAAGCCCACCCTAGCCTAAGTCTACTGAGAGCTTCGGTGGAGAAGCCAGCAATCTACGCTTTAACTAGTCCGTCCATGAAGTTCTGATGCTAGCTCATGATTGAGGCTTAGGGTAAAGGCAAAGCAGATGCTCCACGGTTTTTTCTTCTGTTCTCTTACATGTTTGTAAGGTGTGTCCTGCTTTTGCAGTGTGTGGCAAGCACTCTCTCCCTGAGACGTACCCCTAGCATCTCATTAAATAACACCAATCATCCTTAACATCGAATGGCTTGTACATGAACTAAGCTGGGGAATTTAGCCTGCTTGCTCAATTGTACCTTCCAAGTCTGGACCTTGAAAGCCTTTTGAGAATACGAGATGTAGCCTTGTATTCTCAAAGCAAAACGTCACCGAATAGACCACAATGTTGTTATTGTTCACCGGGCGCAGCGAAGGTGGGCTGGGCAGACCGCACTCTGCGTGGTTTTAGAGGCTTGTCTAAGTGGAGAAGACAGGAACCATTCCTTCTCAGTAAGAAACCTGGTCTTCCTATCTTCCCAGAGCCAGGCCCTACCGGGCTGCAACCCTGACTCAATGCTGCCATCCTGTGGACAGAAGGGAGGTGCCTGTGTGACCACGGGCTCCACCCAAGCCAGCACTTCCTGGGTTTCTAGGAGCAGTAGTCCCTGATGGGTTCAGGCAGATTCAGAGGTGCTGCTGCTGAAGGTGCTGCTGCTGAAGGTGCTGCCTCGAGGTGCTGGCAAGGAACTGGAGGAACCGGCGCTGCACGATGCCCCCTGGTTAGTATCCCCCGAGTGTACAGCCCCGAGGAGGGTGGAGCTTGCTCTCAAGCGCCTGAAAAGCCTATTTACATATACAATCTGTTCCTAATAAGCAGCAGAGAATTTGCAGAACTATTAATAAGTCTTCCCAGACAACAAATATACATTTTAATGAGAAGCTGGAAATTAAGAGTAACTTTAAAATGCTGTGCAAAGGCTCAGCTTCTAATTATAATCTCCTAGAGGAGAAAACATGGGATGGCTTCATTTCTCCTGATAGACCAGACATTCCAAGAGCTCCCATTGATAAATCAGCATTTTCATTTATATCCTCTCCTGCCATGTGATTTAACATTCTATCAGGATACTTCGCTTTAACAGAAAATGCCACTCTGAGCAAATGCAATTAGCCAAATTCTATATACAGCTAATTCAGTCTTTCACAAAGTATTTTAGACATTGGTTAGTAATTAGAGCATGTCAGAAAGATATAGCGAATACTTCTAGCTCATAGAATGAAATGTCCCTTTGTAGAACTGAAGGGGTGTGTGTGTGTGTGTGTGTGAATGTGTGCGTGTTGTGTGTGTAGTGTGTGTGTATTTGTGTGTGTGTGAGTGTGTGTGTGTGTTGTGTGTATGTATGTGTGTGGAGGTCTGGTGTGGAGGCTTTCTCAGGGCCAAATCTTCAATTAAAACATCAAAACAAATAATACAGTAACATAATAAGACTCACTGAATAAAATAAGGAATGTGAACCTTTAGAGGTAGATCAAAGAAATCTTGATGAAGAGTTGGATATTTTAAGCCAAGAGTCAGGGAGTTGGCTCAATGGGTAAAATGTTTGTTGCACAAGCTTGAGTTCAAATCCCCAGCATCCAAATAAAAACCAGGCCTGGTCACGCTGACTGTAATACAGAGCTGGGAGTAGACAGGCAATCCTGGGGATTTGATGACCAGCCATTCTATCCAAAATGGCAAAGCTCAGTGAGAGACTGCCCCAAAATAAATAAATAGAAACCCAGAAGTGTTTGGAGAAAATATCCAGATGTCAACCTCTGGACATTATATGTGAGCCCATCTCTCTATACATGTGACATTTATCTATTCAACATACACACAATAAATACATAGCTGGGTATGGTGGCATATGCCTGTTGCTACTTTTAATGTATGCACTTTGCATGTGTATGTCTTATCTACTGCTGTGATAAGACACCATGACCAAGGCAACTTATTAAGAAACCCTTTAATTTGGCTTGCGGCTTCAGGAAGTTAAAGTCCCTGAGGGTAGAACAAGGAGCAGCTAAGAGCTCACATCTTGATCCACAAGAGCACTGGGAACCTTGAAGCCAGCTCCCAGGGACACACTTCTTCTAATAAGGCCACACTTCCTAATCCTTCCCAAACAGTTTCATCAACCGAGAACTACATATTCAAATATTAGCCCATAGGGGCCATTCTCATTCAAACCATCGAGCCTTTGTGCGTGGCGTGCGTGCTTGCACATGTGGTAAGAATCAATCCTCTCCTGTGGGCTTTAGGGATTGAGCTCAGGTCATTCAGCTTGGTGCAAGCGCCTTTATCCACTGAGCCATCTGTTGGGCCTGCCCCTGAATGCTGACTTTCTTGCTTTCATTTTCAGAGTGGTAAGTATAGGTGAGCACCCTCACACCCAGATTATACAGTGTTGGAGAGAAACCTAGGACTTTATGCATGATAAGCTAGCACTCTATCATGAAGGAAAAAGATTAGAGTATGTGTGCATAAACACACACACACACACACGTGTGGGCATGTGCACACGCATGAAAAAAGACAGTCCAGGTTAGAGAGATGCCTCTGAAAGGTTTCTCAGTACTTTCTGTTCTTGCAGAGGACCCACATTAGGCAGCTTACAAGCACTCCTAATTCCAGCTCCAGGAGGTCCAATGTTCTCTTCCGGCCTGGATATGCACATCTGTCTACACACACACACACAAAAGGACAATAATGTCGTTTGGTGGGGCAGATTTATACTCCAGCACTTGGAGATCTGAGGCCAGATGATCACAAGTGTTAGTGCAGCCTGAGCCACAAAGCCAGAAGCAAAAATGGGGAAGAGGAGGGAGGAAGGGGAGGAATGGGGAGTAGTACACATCAATGACAGTGAAGACTTTTCAGGAGACTCTCACAATGACAGGTGTGTCTGTGTGTGTGTGTGTGTGTGTGTGTGTGTGTGTGTGTGTGTGTGTTAGAGAGGCAGAACCTACTGTCACATGCTGCCTGTCCAGCCCATAAGATAGGTCTCCCACCGGGCATAAAGGCTTCTTTTAGACCTTCTCTCCTAGTTAAACTGGCAGGAACTACTTTACTTTCACTCTCTGGTGACCATGGGGGACCCCAGGACATCCTGACCGTGGTTAGGCAGCTCTGCCTGACGATCATTAATGATATATGCTTTGACTGTTGCTGAAGCCTCCCGCTGGGCAACCCTAACTGATAAGGGCTTCTCTGCATTAGCTACTCAGGGTAACAGAATCACTTGCATTTTATTTGCTTGGTGCCAAAAATGGAAGCTTGGAACGCCAGAAATTCAGCTACCTGCTTTACTGTAATGGGGGTGCAAACTCAAGCTGCAGGTGGGAAGCGAATTGGGAAGGAGGAACTCGTTTGCATTTCCCACCCTTGACTTCAGGCACTGTGTGGGAGGAGTCTCTTATCCTGGTGAAATCCAGAAGAAAGTACCAGAAGACTGAGGGTTCATGTTTCACGTCTAGCTCAAGGCCTTGAGCAGGGCCCAGTTGGAGAGGCTCTGAGCAGGTGCTAGGTAACGAGGCGCACAGGAAACAAACAGCAGATGAGGGGCTGACAAAACTCCAGCCTGCCTGCATCCGGAGTATTTCTGAAGAAACTTTTGCCACCGCAGTATATTAAGTCACCATTGTCTTCAGCTCTTGTCCCTGTGTGAGCCAAGAAAAGCTGGTTATTATCCCAGGTGTCTCACACAAGAAGGCCAAGTCATGATGTTTAGGCCACAGTGCCCTTGTAACCTGGCAAGTTACCTTCCAGAACATTGTTAAGGGTGTGTGTTTTCTAGCATGGTGTGGCTGTGCAGGGCCACTGGCTCCTGTGAGATGCCAGCCACTCCTGGCATGATGGCACTTTTAGCCTCAGGCTCCCCACCCATGAGGTAGTTGGGCAACACTCACAAGGTTTCAGAGAGGCTGACACAAAGATGCTGTGTGCAAGGCTCCCCCCCCCAGAGGTCTGGCACACAGCACACAGTTCACAGAGCCCTCAGTTCCCTGTGAAGGCAAAGGCGCACGGCATAGGTGGCTTCCCAGGGAAGATATGCTACAGCTTGAAAGTGAACAGGTGAATAGCAAGTACCTGTCTATAACACTCTCCTCGGGGACACATCCTAGAGATAAGATACCTGGAGTCCCAGGCCGGGATCTTGGTGGAGATGGGATGGCCTGTGAGTCCATGCTATTAAGACATGTATGTCCCCTTTGCTCTTATATATGCACCCACAGGAGGGTATGTGATCCTCTGGAACTGGAATTACAGATGGTTGTGAGCCACCATCTGGGTGCTGGGAACCAAACCTGGGTCTTCTGCAAGAGCAGCCAGTGCTTGTAACCATTAAGCCACTTCTCCAGTCCCAGAACTCCCCTTTTCTATAAAGAAGATCAAGTGGACCATATCAACAACTCTGTAGATCAAAGATGGCTACTAAAGGAATAGAACATTCCAGAGAGAGAAGTTATTCCAAGGTTCTCTTTGGAGTCAGGATCACCCTAGGGGATGGGAAGGAAGACTGCCACTTTGAAAGCCATGTTTTTACAGTTGTAGTCCTGTCTCAAGGTAGGACATGAACAAGGCCATGAAAGTCTGGCTTAGTTTGGGTTTTTGATGCAGCCATCTGGGGATTAGGGTTGTGCAAAATATCTGCTACAGACCAGACATGCTTGTAATCCTAGCACTTGAGAGACTGCCCGGGGGGGGTTGAAATTAATTTGTGACTAGCCAGGGCTACATTTACAAAACCCTGTCTCAAACAAACAAACAAAAACAATATAATATGCAGTTTAGGATTGTAGCTACAGGGAGGTTAGTTTTGAAGCCTGCCTTAGGGAGTAAACATCCGTTTGTTAAGTGGGAAGAGACAGAAGGAAAACCAATAGGACCTAGAGCTCAAATAGGAAGTGTAGGGCCATCTCAGTTACTTCTCTATTGCTGTGAAGACACCATGACCAAGGCAACTTATGGAAGAAAGAGTTTATTGGGGCTTACAGTTCCAGAAGGTGAGTCTGTGACCATCATGGTGGAGAGCATGGCAGCAGGCAGGCAGGCATGGTGCTGGGTAAGTAGCAGAGGGCTAACACCTTGAGACACAACACCCAGGAAGGGAGGGAGGGAAGGAAGGAGGGAGGGAGGAAGGGAGGGAGGGTGGGTGGGAAGGAGGGAGAGAGAAAGAGAGCGAGAGAAAGAGCTAACTGGGAATGGCATGGACTTTTGAAACATCAAAGCTCACCCCCAGCAACACACCTCCTCCAACAAAGCCACACCTCCTAGTCCTTCCCAAACAGTTCCACCAACTGGGGACCAAGCATTCAAACATGAGCCTATGAGAGCCATTCTCATTTAAACCACCACAGGGGCCAAAGAGGGTGTGTCAAGTGGGATTGTCTAGATGAACAGAATAGATGGGGCATGTATAAATACACACACACACACACACACACACACACACATATATACATATATATATGGAGAGAGAAAGAGAGAGAGAGAGAGAGAGAGAGAGAGAGAGAGAGAGAGAGAGAGAGAGAGAAACGGGACTTATTAGACTGGCTTATACAATAAGGTCCATGTACCTCAACAATGGCCATCTCCTAAGGAACTGGAACCTGGCTCAGTCCACAGAAGTGGACGCCGCAACCATCCCAGCCTTGTGTTGAAGCCCTAGGAGATTCTTAGGAAGTCTCTGGTTATCCACTCAGGTTGAAAAAGCTGGAGCCTGTCGGTGAAGGATGGTGGCAGGCACAGTGTTAGTGTTGGTGTCTGCAGTGGCAGCAGCAACAACAGATGCACTTACCTGCAAGAAGTGAAGGTAGCCAGGCAAGCCACACTCCATTTCCACAGACCTCTGTATGTCTGAGACAATCACTGTCAAAATGTGCTGCCCACCCTGGAGGAAAGTCTCTCCTTCATCATCCTTGCTGGGAAGGACCTCACAGACACCTCCCACCCACAGGCATGCCATGTGATTGATTCCAGACTGGATCAAGTTGACAATCAAGATTAACTACCACAGATAGGGAGAAAGGACTTTTACTGGAGTGACAGCTGACTTGGGAGTTAATGTCACATCTGTGAACTTTGTTCACATCTTTCCTTTGTTCTTTTTAGTTTTTTGGGTTTGTTTTTATTTTTTTAGTTCTTTGTTCTTTTTTGTTTTTGTCACTCAATAAAGTTTCCTAATGTTCTTTGCTGAGGGTTGAGGTTTATTTAGTCCTATATATAGCTAATAATGATTTACCATCATCTTAAAGCCTTGGCATCCTAAAGCGTTGGTTTTCCTCCCAGAGCTGATGGGCAGAAAGACAGCCATGAACAAAATGCCATTTTATCCTTGACTCAAATGCTCCAGAGATTGTTTTTAAGCTTACCATCCAGGGCAGCAGTTGACTGTGTAAATGTGTGAACAGCAAACTAACCCATTCGGGGTGCCTTTCTTCAAAGACAGGGCCACTGGAGCCCCAAAGTTGTGAAAGTTGTGACTGACTGCAGGGGGAGCCCTGATCACACCTTCCAAGACTGACTGAGGGGGGGAAAAAAAACCAAGCCTGGGAGGGTGTGTGCAGGATGCTCTGCTCGGGTCAGCAGCAACCTCCAGGAAGGCTCTGCGTCTGCATCCTTCAGATGCAGGTAGGCGCTCATTAGCTTAGAAAAGCACTGTACAGGCCTGAGTGTAACTAATGATGGGGAGACAACAGCAAATACAACACTCTGACAGGACCGCTTAATTATACATATTAACGACCCTCTATTTAAACCTAAACCTCATGTCAGTCCCCCAACGATGGACTTGAGGGTCACTGGGCCACTTTATTTGCCCCCGCCCCTTCCCAATATGCCTACATTGAAGAAGACTCCTTTCTCCGCTGCTCATTCTTTCCTGTCTATTTAATTAGTACATTGGGGCTGGGTAGCTGAGCATCACATGTTAGGGTTGCCAGGGCCCAGACTTTCTCCCTAAACTCTTCAACTACAGCCTTTTCTATCCACGTTGTCATTGTTGGTGGGGCAATACAGCCCAGCACTGCCACTAGTATCCTGATGAGTCCCCTTTAGTGGCCACCATCTTTACCATCTGGTAAAGCAGATAGTGCATTGTTTGGATCCAGAGATGAGAAAATATTTGATTCCCAGATAGATTCCAGGCATCTATCCTTTGTTATTGAAGCAGGCAAGCATGTATTTTAGCAGCCTGGGACTCTACTGAGTCTGGGCTGTGTGCTAATTCCTTTCCTAATAATATACCTGGCAGCTTGAGTGTCTCGCCTGCACATGTTATGAACACATACCCCTCTCCAAATAGTAAACATAGCGACCTGTGAGCAGAGTAGAACTCCACCTGCATTGAGCTGCACCCCTTCCATACTCCAAACTATGGAGTAATTATCTCCTCTCCTAATAGCTAGCAAGCTTGGATGGCTTTGACTCAGTCACACTTGTTATATACAGGTACAAGGGGAGGGAGGGGGGGTTGATCTAGCCTCAGATGGTTTATGGTACCTGCACTATAAAGGAGTTTCTTCTATGTGTTAGAAATCCACGATTGCCTTCTTATAACCATGTAATTTGGGAGTGCGTATGAGTAAAGTCTGATGCATTATGGGAAGGAGCATGTGCAGTAGAGAAAAGGCTGTATAGCTTAAGCCTGTCAATCAAAACAGAGAGCTGCCCATAGTACGCCCCTCAGTAACCAGCCCCTCCTTCCTTTAGACCACATAAAAGAGGCCCAGGCTTGCTCCCACTCTTGTGGCGCAGTCTCTCCTGACAGCTCTTTTCTTTCTGATCAGCGCTATCGCTTTGCTCTGAATGAAGAGCCTCACTACTTTACATCTACATGAGCCTTTATTTCATTCTTAAATAAGATGCTAAGGATCTGGAAACACTTGGCCCAGACACCGATCAGCGATAACACTATGCCCCCATAAAATTTTCCTGTCTTTCTATCCTGCCTTGGTTTCATTTGGTCATCACTGTTCTATAAAGTGAGCAAGGAGAATACTATTGGCCTAGTTTTATAAATGTAGAAGCTCGTGCTTGGATGGTTTAGGAGCTTGTTGAAGGAGGATCGTGGAGCTACCACGCGGGAGCCACCCAGCCCTTCGCTGCTCCTTTTGGTTTGCTCACCATTTTAGACATCTGTTACCAGTGCTTCAAGGTCTCTAATATGAAGCTGGGTGCTGTGGTGCACACACTGTAACCTCAGCACTGGAGAAATGGAGGCAGGAGGATCTGCAGTTCAAGACCAACTTCTGAAATGTATCAAGTTCAAGGCCAGCCTGGTCAACATGAGACTCTGCATCAGAAAAAGACTTGATCTAATTGTCAGGGTAGGACAAATTAGGGGGACGACAAGAAACCCGCCAAAGACAAGCTGACACCTAACGATCATGTTTATGCTCATACAATCAAGTGTTTCATCCATCAGCTCGCAGAATGGCCAGTCTCCCCAGTCGTGTGGGCACGGGGGAGGGTTTCCTCACCTTACCTCTGACCATCAGTGTCATCTCTGATTGTCAAAGCATTCGCTGAAGAAAGCTTGCCTTCCAAAGCCAGGAACCGGCACTCAGGTTGGGACTAACCTTTTCTAAGTTCATAGAACTGTAAATATGTCAAACTTCTACTGCAAAGAGGAAAACTACATTAATGGTCGTTTCTACTGTATGAAAACAATACATGTTTTCTCTGGAAATTCTATCTATGCCAAGACTATTTTTAAAATGTTGCTTCTTTTGCCATCTGGGGAGAAATTTTAGAAGTACAAAAACCAAACAGGTTTTGGTCTCAAGTCCCTGGGCTTCCTCTTGTAGGAGACAGGACCCTCGTTCTTGTGCTTCCCTAGCTGGGGTTACAGGTGAGGCCACCTTCTTGGCACGAGTCTACTATTTGATCGTTTCAGGAAGGGCCTGGGTACGATGCTCTGAGTGCTGCGGGCAGCTGGGTGACCCCATGAACAAGCTCTGGCTACAGCAGAAACTGAGGCAGAAACTAGCCCGGATTAAAGAATAATGGGGCTTCCTTCTGGCAACAAGACACATACATTATCAACAAAAATAACAAAATAATAAAAATCCTCATGCTAAGAAATTTATTGTTGGGTCTCATTGTTGTTAAATACTGTGTACACCAGGCTAGCTGACCTGAAAACTTCCTAGGACTTTCCTGTCTCCACCTCCCATTTTCCCATTGGAACACTGGAATTCCAAATACACACTATGTAGGGGACCTCAGAGTTGGCTCATGACACCCCAAGACTAATTTCTTAGCACAAAGAGATTTATTTGCCCCAGAGGGACAGAAGGCAGGAATAGGGGACAAAGACTGGAGATGGAGGACTAAGGAGAAGGGGACAAGAACTGGCGAGAGGGAAAGGGGACTTGTCCAGGGGGAAATGGGCTGGGGACAAAGGACTGTCCCTGGATAGAGAAGAGACAGACAGGACGCATAGGAAAATGGTGGTTTATAAAATTACAAAGGGAAACCCAGTGTTAAGATAAGGTGTTTAGCCGGGCAGTGGTGGCTCACGCCTTTAATCCCAGGACTTGGAAGCAGAGGCAGGTGGATTTCTGAGTTCGAGGCCAGCCTGGTGGACAGAGTGAGTTCCAGGACAGCCAGGGCTACACAGAGAAACCCTGTCTCGAAAAACCAAAAAAAAAAAAAAAAAAAAAAAAAAGATAAGGTGTTTAATTTTGACGGTTAATTGGATGAGCCAAAGGGGGCTTTTCATTGCTGGACTTCAATATTTTGATAGCTGGACCTTGGAAATCAGCCTCAGAAGGAGAAAATGGCCAAATAAGGGAATAGACCTTGGTGGCTAGCTTTAGAAAAATATTCTAATGGTTTTTAGTAAGGCAGAGGGAATGGGGGAAGGGCAGGGACTATCAGAGCCATGTTTTTGAGCTGGCTAACCACTGCAGAACCCAAATTTTACATGGGTTCTGGGGATTTGAACTAAGATCCTCACACTTGCCCAGCAAGTGCTTTACCTACTGAGTCATCTCCCCATACTCTGAATTCCTGGTTTTGGTTTATTTTGACCTTGGAGAGATGTTCTTTCTCTCTTGGCAGGTCAGATATTCATATAAAGATGTTTTGTTCAGTATTTAAATAAATTTCTTAGCATGAGGATTTTTATTATTTTGTTATTTTTGTTGATAATGTATGTGTCTTGTTGCCAGAAGGAAGTCTCATTATTCTTTAATCCGGGCCAGTTTCTGCCTCAGTTTCTGCTGTAGCCAGAGCTTGTTCATGGGGTCACCCAGCTGCCCGCAGCACTCAGAGCATCGTACCCAGGCCCTTCCTGAAACGATCAAATAGTAGACTCGTGCCAAGAAGGTGGCCTCACCTGTAACCCCAGCTAGGGAAGCACAAGAACGAGGGTCCTGTCTCCTACAAGAGGAAGCCCAAGGACTTGAGACCAAAACCTGTTTGGTTTTTGTACTTCTAAAATTTCTCAAACAAGGTAGCAGGTGAAGACCAAGGTAAGAGACTGTCCTCAGACCTCAATACACACACACACACACACACATACAGCAGCACCCACCCCCAAACACACACACACACACATACACACACACACAGACATACACACCAAGAGACACACATGAACATAGATACATACAAACACACACACAAACACATAAACACACCCACCCATACAAATACCCACACACAAATGCACAAACACACAAACACAAATACCCACAGACACTAACACACAACATAACCAAACACATACACACAAACATAAATACATGCAAACACAAATATACACACAAATACCCACAAACACAAAAATATCCACACACACACACACACACACACACAATTTAAAAGGGGGGAAACTACAGACTTAGCGGCTGAACTCTGTGGCTTACTTAGCTTCCCTGTCAGACCAGTGCTTAAGCCAGGCTTAGTTTAGTGCCCTTATCAGCTGCAGAAGTGGCTATTAAGCCTTCCATTAGCCTTGACCCTTAGGGTTCCGGGGGTTGGTGAAAGAATGAACTAGAGAGAAAAGCCTGTCTCATAAAAGAAGAACTTAGCTTTGAAGAATGGGATAAAACTTCTTGAAATAACCTTTATGTGTCAAGTCAGCCTCTCAAACCACTGGTGCTGAGAGTCCCACCTGCTGTGTGGTCCAAAAACCCTAAAAAGTCAAGAACATAAAGTAGCCTTGAGCTTTGAGTTGATTGGTTGGATTTTTGGTTTTGTTATAGCATTTGAGACCAGGTTCCTTCCCTCTGGGGCTCAGACTAGTCTAGAACTTGCAGCTAACCTCAAAGTCATTTTCCTCCGGCCTCAGCCTCTTGGGTGCTGGGATGTACCATCACTCCAAACAAAGTGACTTTGAGCTTGAAGTATCCCGATACATTAAAAATTAATTTTCTCTGTGTCTAAATAAAATTGCACGGAGTGTATGTGCTACCTTTACCCAATCCGTCCTCCTGTTTAAGGACATCTAGGCTGGTTCTTTCCCCTGGCTATTTTGATAGGGAAGCAAAAAACATGGCTGTACAGGTTTCTCTGTGGCTTGAACGACTTACAGTCCTTTGGGTACATGTCCAGCGGGCTAGCAGTGCAGCTGAGTCATACGGTAGATCTTTTTCTAGCCTTTTGAGAACCGTCAATACTGACCTCCATGATTGCTGTATCAGTGAGCACCCCCGCCAACAGTGACCACCCACACCTCTCTCACAGCCTAACCTTGCTGTATGAGTCTGTATTCCCACCAACAGAGAGCTCCCCCACCAACAGTGACCACCCACGCCCCTCCCACAGTCTCACCAGCATTTGTTACCATTTGTTTTCTTGATAGCAGTTCTGCCTGGGTTCAGACATGGAAGATCAGGCTAATTTTAATTTGTATTTTCCTGATGGCTAGGGATGTTGAACACTTTTAAAATATTTACTGGCCATTTGTGCTTCTTCTCTTAAGGTCTGTTCAGTTCATTGACCCATTTCTCACATGCTGTGCTACTGGGGTTCTTCTATTCAGAAAGTTCGCGCCTACTCATTTATTCTGAAGTGTTTGCTTGTTAGATGTTTTGGTTTTAAATTAAGATATGCTTTGAGTTGTTTTTTGTGCAGAGTGAGAGAAGCAGATCTACTTTCATTTTCCTCGGGTGGATATGCATTTTTCTAGACGATTGAGCCTTTGCTGTAGCTTCAGGACTTACAAGGACAATGCCAACAAACACACTACCACAATAAAATGACAATAAAAAAAAAAGAAGCTAGATGCAGTGTTGCACTAATTCCAGCACTTGGGATGGAGGAAGGAAGATGTGAAGTTCAAGGCCAGCCTGGACTACAAGGAAAGGTGGGGAAACAGAGACAGACAGAGATAGAAAGAAACAAAACCAGATTCACAAAGGTTTCCACACTGAACTGACACCCTAAGGACTGCGGAGGTGGTGTGCTTAGAGCATGCATAGAGGCCCGAGTTCTAACTCCAGCACCCCATACACTGGGTATGTTAGTGCATACCTGCTATTGCAACCCCAGCTGGAGGACCCAAAGCTCAAGGCCACCCTCTGTTACCCAGGGAGTTGAAAACATCCTGTTTGCAGTGGTTGCTGTCTAGACAGGGTGTTTCCAGGTTCTTTTGGCGTATGTCTCAGTTAGGGTTTTTTGTGAAGAGACACCGTGACCAAGGCAACTCTTACAAAGGAAAATATTTACTTATAGTTATATTTACTTATAGTTACATTTACTTATAGTTAATGAGCTTATAGTTTCAGAGGTTTAGTTCATTATCATCATGGCAGGAAGCATGGCAGCATGCAGGCAGACATGGTGCTGGAAGAACTGAGAATTCTACATCTCGATCCATAGGCAGGGGGAGACTGTGTGCCACACAGGGTGTAGCTTGAGCATAGGAGACCTCAAAGCCACCCCCACAGTGACTCGCTTCTTCTAACAAGGCCCCACCTATTCCAAAAGACCACACCTCCTAATAGTGCCACTCCCCATGGGACAAGCATCCAAACACATGAGTCTGTGGAGGGAATTCCTATTCAAACCACCACAGCATAAAATAATTAAAAGCATGCATATAGATTGATAAATAGTGAGGGAACATTAAAGCAAAGAGATCATACAGATTAAATACATGCAGCAAGCAGTCAGGGATCTTGAGTTAGAGCACGACCAGGGGCCTTCATGGAGTTCAGGGGAAGGTGTTGCTTGGTAACAGGCAAGGCATGGGTGGTTCTGTTGTGAGTGACAGACTGGATTATGTAAACCTTTGTTTAGTGTGCACATCCTTTCCTTCAGTGTACCTGATTTTAACCATGTGTGTGCCCATCAATGCACAGGGCATAAGATGGTAAATACAAGTTTCCCCCTAAAAGGTCAATTTGAGGACGTACTTTGCCTTACTGCTCATGCACCCAACACTAGTTCACGCGAGTCAACTTCCTGCCTCCTGCACCCAGGTATGAACCCAATGCAGTGGAAACTTACCATGAAGAGGACTTGCTAAAGGCTGCTAGAGGAAGTGAGACGTACTCCATTGTTTAAAGTTCGGTGCATGTGCAGCTAAATTCAGGTAAGAGTCCCTGGTTGCTAGGAACCCTGCTGGGAGAACAGTGCATGCACAGAACAAACCAAGTAGAGTTCCAGGGCACTAAGAATTCCCTGCCTCACCTGGGATACATGAGACTCTGTGTGTGTGTGTGTGTGTGTGTGTGTGTGTGTGTGTGTGTGTGTGTTATGACAGATATGTATAAATACCACATGCTAACCAATTGCCCTGCTGGAGCATCTGATACGTATTTCTAAAAGACAAACGTGAGAAGGGAAAAAAAGTATAAAGATTACCTTGATGTTAGAAAATACTAAACAGGGATGGAGAGATGGGTCAGTGGTCAAGATCACTGACTGCTTTTCTAGAAGACACAGGTTCGATTCCTAGTCTCCACGTGGCGATTCACAACATCTATAACTCCAGTTCCAGTGAACCTGACTCCTTCTAACCACATGCACACACAGCTGGACAGACGCAGATGCAGGCAGAGCACCTATACACATAAAAAACGAATTAGCTAAAAGGTAGAATATCAAGTGAAAATGAAGGAGTTCAAACATCTCACTACAAAAAATGAACTAAAGAATATTTTTTAAAAAAAAAACCCAACATAGGAAATGAGGCACAAACAAACTGTAAGACAAATAGAAAATAAATAACTAGGATGGAAGTAATAAGTCTGTCTATATTAGTAATTACTTTAGATATAAATGGATTAAACCCTTTGTGTGAAAGACAGACTTGACTGCAGTTAAAAACACATGAGTCAAACACAGGCGTGCATCACCTAACAGGAGGGACACACTCTGGGGAGTGCATCATTAGGCACTTTCGTCAGTGTCTGAAACCTACAGGCTGTACTTAACAAACCCAGATGATGCGTCACTGAACACGTGAAAGCATCTGATGCATGAGGCTGCTGCCTGCACAGCATGGCGCGCTGTTTACAACAGACTCCTCCATACACGGCAGAGGGAGCACAGCAACGGAAGTGCGGACCAGGAAATGCAGAAGGCGGCAGCAGAGCTGTTTACTAACACTACCAGATGCAGCAAAGCTATGGGTGTGGGGTGTTTATGCAAATGGTGCAGGTTTGCTTTTATTATCCTCACCACAAACATAGTGGAGGATTACAGGACAATGTGACAAGGGCCACAGTGTCACTGTGCAATGGGAATTCTCCAGTCCACAGTAACTTTATGAGCTCACCATCAAATATGCAGCCAAATGTTATTCTGTAGCCATGGCTGTATGCACTGCAGATCCAAATAGGCTGAGAAACAAGTACTTCAAGAAACAGCATTTCATACAAATACCAACTTAAAGAAAGAATGGCTACACTAACGTCATAGAAAACAGACTTTGCAGTCTTAATTTTTTTTTCAGGTGCTAGAGAGATGACTCAGCAGATAGAGTACTGGCTGCTCTTGCTAGAGGACCCAGGTTCGGTTCCCCGCACCCACATAGTAGTCTATAGCTCCAGTTCTAGGGCATGAGATGCCCTCTTCTGCCTTCCTGGCCACCAGGTACTCTTGTTTTACACATATTCAGGCAAATACACAGAAAATAAAAATAAATATGTAAGCTGGGTGATGGTGGCACATGCCTTTAATCCCAGTACTCGGGAGGCAGAAGAAGGTGGATCTCTGAATTCAAGGCCAGCCTGGTCTACAGATCAAGTTCCAAGATGGCAGGCAGAACTACATAGAGAGATCCTGTCTTGAAAAAAAAATCTTTTCAGGGGTGTAGAGATGACTCATCTATGAGCACTGGCTGCCCTTCTTGAGGATCCAGGTTTGGTTCCCAGCACCCACAAGGCAGCTCACACCTGTCTATAAGTCCAGTTTGGGGGATCCAACACTCTTCTGGCCTTTGTGAATACTGTAGGCATGTGGTGCACTGATATACAAGCAGACAAAACCCTCATATGCATTAAATAAATCTCTAATACATCTTTCTACTCATGTAGGCACACACATGGCAGTCAGAGGACAATCTGTAGGAGTCAGTTCTCTCTTTCCACCATGTGGGTCCTGGGAATGGAACTCAGGTCACCAGCCTTGGTGGTGAGTGCCTTTACCCACTGCGCCATCCAATTTGTCCCAACTTTAATTGTTTAATTATAGGAACAAAGGAATTACATCCGTGAAAAAGTTTTAAAACAATAAAATAAAGTAATTATAAGCATGTATGTATCTATTGATTAGTTATCAAAATATTTGAAGCAAAAAATGATAAATGAGAGCAATTGGAAAATGATTAAAGAGAGAGAAGGTAGATCTGAGGTCTCCAATAATAGCTGCTGTAATATTATAAAAAAAAAATCAAAGTTGGGCAGTAGGAGAATCATCAAAAATTTAAGGTCAGTTTGTGGATTTAAAGGTCAATCCATCACTTTCAACCTACTTAGGAATATTTTTATGCCTATCATTTTATTGGTATAATTTTCTCCATGAAATAGTCAATCTTAATGTGTTTTTCTATATATTTCTTCAATTTTATCGGAGATATTTTCTTCAACTTAGGAATATTTTTATTCCTACCATTTTATCTGTATAATTTTCCATGAAATAGTCAATTTTAACGTGTTTTTCTATATAGTTCTTGAATTTTATCAGAAATATTTCCCTTGTAGATCTTCAATTTTATCAAAAAATGTTTATAATTCCACTTTCAATCAACTTAGAAATATTTTTATGCCTACCATTTTATCTGTAATTTTCCATGATAATCTTCAATTTTAATGTTATTTTATATTTTTCTACAATTTTATTAGAAATATTTTCCATGTAAATCTTCAATTCTATCATAAAATGTTTCTACTTCCTTTTTCAATTAATTTAGCAATGTTTTTATGTCTGCCATTTTACTCTAATTTTCCATGAAAATTGTCAATCTTAATGTGTTTTTCTATATGCTTCTTCAATCTTGTCAGAAACATTTTCCATGTAAATCTTTAATTTTATCATAAAATGTTTTTACTTCCTTTTTCAATAAAAAATAAAATAAAATAAAGGTCAGTCCATGAGTTCAAGGCTAATATAGGTTTTCAAAACCCTGACTCAAAAATAAAAATAAAATAAAAGAAAAAATTGTGATGTACCACACTGATAGAGATCCCCTTTTCCAGGGCTGGGGATCAAGCACAGGCCTGCACATGCTAGCCAAGCTCCCGGCATGTGTTTGACCTTGGCCAAAAGGCCAGGAAAAGATGTGAGCTACCCCTGAGCCACAGCTCCAGTCCCTATCCTAATAGAATGAAGATAAAACACATGCCCATGTCAACAGAAAGGAAGAAAACTAACCCAAAGACTCTGAACTCCTTGATGATAATAAGTCTCAAAGCTGGTGATGGCAATGAATTTCCTCTACCTAACGAAGTCAATCTGTGAAGAATTCACAGCCACCCTCATATTCAGGCCCCTAAAATCAAGAGCCACATAGGATCCTGCCACTAATTAACATTTTATTGGATCGTCCAGTCCAGACAATTAGGCAAGGAAAGGAAAGCAAAGGCATTCAGCTGAGAGCAGGGAAAGTAACACATAGACAGTCTCACTCTCAAATGGTCTTAAGGAATCCTTTAAAACAATTAGAACTAACAGCTTCCCTAAGGACACAGAGTGCAAGATCACCTACAAAAATAATTCTACTCTTGCACTCGAACAGTGAACAAGACGGCTAGAGATGGCTCGATGGTTAAGAGCACAGACTGCTCTTCCAGAGGACCCAAGTTTGATTCCCAGCACCCACATGGTAGCTCATAGATGTCTGTAACTCCAAGATCTGACACCCTCACACAGACATGCATGTAGGTAAAACAGTGATGCACATAAAATAAGAATAAATTAGCTTTTAAAAATAAAATGAATAAGAAAATAAAGTTTAGAACACAAATTTTGGGTCCACAAGATGGCCCAGTGGGTAAGGGCACTTGCTGTCCAGTCTGATGACCTGAACTGGATCCCCAGGACACATCTGCAAGTTGTCCTCTGACCCTGCACATGCTCCCTGGCATGTGTACCCAACCCTACAATAAACACATAAGTGGGAAAAGAAGAAAGTATATATCATTTACAGTTGTGCTCTGTCTTGGTTAGAGTTTTACTGCTGTGAACAGACACCATGACCAAGGCAACTCTTATAAGGACAGTTAATTGGGGCTGGCTCAGAGGTTCAGTCCATTACTATCAAGGCAGGAGCATGGCAGCATCCAGGCAGGCATGGTGCAGGAGGAGCTGAGAGGTCTACATTTTCATCCAAAGGCAGACAGGAGAAGACTGATTTCCAAATTGACACACTTCCTCCAACAGGGCCACACCTCCTAATAGTGCCACTGCCTGGACCAAGCATATTCAAACCACCACACATTCAAAAGCTCAGGGGGCAGGTTAACAATGCTTTATAAAACATAACTGAAGACTGAAAAATTATGTTGGAAATTAAAGAATGTCAACATGAATGTAAATATACCCCATGTTTAGAGACTAAAGAACAATATTAAAATAGCAAGACATCCCAAATTGGACTATACAGTTTTGGTAGGAATTATCAAGTTAACTGTGATATTAGTGTGAAAATTCAAGGGACCCATAGCATCTAAAAATAATTTTGGAAAAACAACAAAGTTGGAAAACCCCGCTTACCACTTCTGGGTTTGTTTTTGTTGTTGTTGTTTGCTTTTTTGCTTTTTTATGGAAATGTGGCGCTGGCATAAGAGTGGTCAATAGAATAAAACTGAGAGTCTGCTAGCAACCTTTGACAAGGTTACCAAGAGAAGTTAATAAAGGAAGAACATTTCAACAAACAGTGCTGACCCAACTGGATAATGATATGCAAAGCAATTAAGTTAGATCTGTTTTTTCACACTTGGTGCAGAAACTATCACAGACCTAATGTAAGAGTTAACTCTGTCTTCAAAAGAAAAGGGAAAGGAAAGGAGAGGAGAGGAGAGGAGAGGAGAGGAGAGGAGAGGAGAGGAGAGGAGAGGAAAGAAAGGAAAGGAAAGGAAAGGAAAGGAAAGGAAAGGAAAGGAAAGGAAAGGAAAGGAAAGGAAAGGAAAGGAAAGGAAAGGACACATATTATAAATTATAGAGCCTAAAAGTCTTTGGCTAGTTTTGTGTGGTGGTGTAGGTGCTATGATCCCAGCACTCTGAAGGCTGAAGCAGGAGGATTCCAGCAAGTTCAAGGTCAGCATGGACTACATAGTAATTTCCAGGTAAGTATGGACTTTGTCTCACAAAACACTGGCTAAGACCCCCCCTACTCTGTAAGTATGAGAACTCAGCACCCACATGAATGGCTTCCCATGCTTGCAAGCCCAGTACTGAAGAGGGGATGGAGAGAAAGGTGGCTTGCTTGCTGGCTAGCCAACCTAGTCATAAAGACAAGGCCCTGGTTCACTGAGAGACCTTGCCTCATGTCAATAAGGCAGACAGCAAGGAAGGAAGACACCAAATGTCTTATCTGGCCTTGCACGTATGCACACCAGCATACGCACACCATTCAGTCACACCCAAAATAAAAGGGCAGTGGGGGGCTGTGTGGCGAGGACAGCTTAGAGTGCTAGCTCAGCACACTCACACTCTAGTAAACCTTAAGAAAGTAGAGAGCCCATGCCTATTTGTCCCTATAGGCTGAGGCAGGAGGAAATGCCTCAAAGGCAGATTGAAATAACAGGACACACTAGGACAGTGGAGGGGTCCAGGATGAACTGAAACTATGTCAGGTCGAGTTTTCAGACCAGACTCTGGTACAGTGAAGGTACCTGATGCCTTTCGTATGAGATCGAGATAAACCAGGCACATTCTAGTGTGAGTAAAAGTTGCTTTCATTCTGGCCACTGTATTCGTCTCTCTGGTCCAAATTGCAGGGTCTTGTGATCAAGGGTCTAACCAATCATGCTCAGCATAGTCCTGATCAGTCTGCCTCTTTGGTATCACGATACCTTATGATCAATTCTCACCCACCTGCAGTGGATTTGCCTGGACCAGGTGGTTATCCTAAAAAAGACATTAACAAGTGTTGGAAGAGATGTGGAGAAACTAGTCCCCATGCACACTGCAGATGGGGAGCTAAGGTGTTCCCAACACTTGAGAAGTACTTTGGCAGTCCCTCAAAATGTTAAACATAGGATGATCGTCTAACTCGGAAATTCGCCTCCTAGTTCTCTCTCCCAAGAAAGATAAAAATATGCACATGATGATACGAAAACGTCTCTGTACAAAACACACAAACATTCACAGTGGTGTTATCTGGAATTCCTTAGAGATGAGACGATGAAACATTTTAGAAAAAGATAAACAAATGGGTTGCACTAGCACATGGGACTCTGGAGGAATCTCAAGGCAAGTGCCCACTGCTCTCAATACTACAGCATAGCTGACCCTCAAAGACACACCTGCTGTCTATACTACAGCATAGCTGACCCTCAAAGACACCCTGGTACAGCAAAGAAGTCATTATAAAAGATCTAGTATTGACACCAGGTATGGCAGTCCATAACTATCACGCCAACAACAGGGATACTGAGGCAGGAGGATGGCTACTTTCAGGTTAGCCAGGGTACTTAGCAAGACTGATTAAAAAATCCAACAAGTGAAACATACGATTTCACTAATGTAAAAGAGCTAGAATAGGCAAATCTATAGAAATAGAAACTATATTAGTGGTGGCATAAGACTGGGGAAGGGGCTAGGAACATGGCTCAGCGGTTAAGAGCACTGGTTGCTTTTCCAAAGGAGCAGGGTTCAACTCCCAGCATCCTCTTCTGGTCTCCTTGAGCACCAGGTAAACACATAGTGCACACACATACATATGGGTAAAACACTCATATATACAAAATAAAACTTTAAAGAAAAAAGACAGCTATAGTTGACTCTTTTAAAAAAATGAGAAAGGTTGATTTGGGGAGATGATGAGTCTGGAGTTTATTTTGACAAAAAGTGATCTGGAGTCAGATTGTGGGTGCTGGCTGCACATCTGTGTACATGCATAAAGTAATCACTGACCCGTAGATGTTAAATTAATGGATTTTAGCATATAGAAATAAAGCTGGGGCTTTGTTTGGGTTATCCATTTTATTTTGTTATTTGGGTTAGTTTTGTTTGTTTTTAGCACAATCTCCTGCAGCCTAAGCTGTCCTCAGAGAAACTATGTATCAGTATTAGTTGTTATGTATAGTATAGTGAACACATAATGCTCGTATTCACCAATATGACCTTGATGACCTTGAACTCCCAATGCTCCTTCCCCCAGCTCCTAGGCTCTGGGATGACAAGCATGCGCCATCGTGCCTATAGGATGCTGTTTTGGTTTTTGGGGTTTTTTGTTTTTAAACTGATACACAAATTTCCTCCTCTTTATTTTCCTTTATGGTACTTCCTCTGTTGCCTCTGTAGCTCAGTCTAACTTTGAGCATTTCTCCCTCAGGTTCTCCAGGAGCTAGAACTGTAGGCCTGTGCCACAAAGATCAATTCATTACACTATTTAAGTGTCTTGGCTAGTTTTTATGTCAGCTTGACACAGCTGGAGTCATCTAAGAGGAGGAATCCTCAATTGAGAAAGGGCTGCTGGAGGCCGGGCGGTGGTGGCACATGCCTTTAATCCCAGCACTTGGGAGGCAGAGGCAGGAGGATTTCTGAGTTCTAGGCCAGCCTGGTCTACAAAGTGAGTTCCAGGACAGCCAGGGCTACACAGAGAAACCCTGTCTCGAAAAAAACCAAAAAAAAAACAAAAGAGAGAGAGAGAGAGAGAGAGAGAGAGAGAGAGAGAGAGAGAGAGAGAGAGAGAGAGAGAAAGGGCTGCGGGTAAGCCTGAAACGCATTTCTTAGTGATTGGTTCAATTCCCAGCACCCACATGGTGGATCACAACTGTCTGCAACTCCAATACCAGAGCATCTGTGCCCTCTTCTGGTCTTCACAGGCACTAGGCATACATATGGTGGAGAGACTTACATGGAGGCAAAATACTCATACATACAAAATAAAATAATAAAATAAAACTATTTGTAGGCATATATTTTATAGCCTACTTTAATAAGGGTTCAGCCTTCCCTCTAGCCCAACACCCACCAGAGGTAGTGGGAACAAAAGGTTATTAGGATTTGGGGGAAGTGAACCTGTTTAGAAATAGTTCTTTGGGGCGACTCCCATACTCATTGTTCTCAGTCCAGTCCACTATTGAACACCAAACATGAATCAGCAGCTGCAGTCCAGTCTACTTGGGGAACACCACACACAAATCAGCAAGGGCAGCTCAATCCAGAAGAAACTGCAAGGCTCACCAAGGGGCCCAAGTCTGCAGAAGTGGCAAGAAGTCACAGGAACCTCATAAGAAGTTCTTTGGTGAGTTTCTCTCTGTGAAGTCACCACAAGCAGAGCTCAGCAATGCGATGTAAGGCAAACCAATACATGCATATCATCAGTGAAGAACAGCGAGGCAAACCAATGCTCTAGCTCGCACTGTCTGTGGAGTCATCTATATTCCTACTACATCATGCATCCTCTCATGTGTTTGCTATAGCAAATCTTTCACCTGTGTCTGTGTTATGATTTGTATATAATTGGACCAGAGAGTGGCACTATTTGGAGGTGTGGCCTTGTTGGAATAGATGTATTAGTGTGGTGTGGGGTTTAAGAACCTCATCCTAGTTGCCTGGAAGCCAGTCTCTCACTAGCAGCTTTCAGATAAAGATGCAGAACTCTCAGCTTTGCCAGTACCATGCCTGCCTGGATGCTGCCATGTTCCCACCTTGATGATAATGGACTGAATCTCTGAACCTGTAAGCCAGCCCAAATTAATGTTGTCCTTTATAAGACTTGCCTTGGTCATAGTGTCTGCTCACAGCAGTAAAACTCTAACTAAGACAGTCTGCTTCACCAGAACATTCTTTCACCTGCTTGTCCCAGCAAAATATCACTTGACATAAATGACTTTCAAGGAAACCAGAAATTTCCACTTCAACTTTTAAAGAAGAAAGCTCGCAAATTGGGAAGAAGAAGGAGGAGGAGGAGGAGGAGGAGGAAGAAGAAGAAGAAGAAGAAGAAGAAGAAGAAGAAGAAGAAGAAGAAGAAGAAGAAAAGACCCAAGTCTCTAACAGATACCTCACCAGGGAAGATATATAGATTCTGAGATAAACAAACTGCTCAATGCTCAGCCCTAAGTAAATGAGCAATGATATCTAGCGAAATCCAGGAAGAGCGCCACTTACAAATGGGCATTTAGTTTAGTTTATAGTAGTTATTTGTTTCGGCAGTTAAATGTGACCATTCTAACCAATGAGACAAAAGATGGCTTGTTCAATAAGCTGTGATTGGGACATCCCAAAAGACAAAGAAAAGATTGAAGGCTTGATCTCATTTCAATTTAGAAACTGAATGAACAATGACATCCCAGGAGAAGGGGGGACATTCACATGGGAGAAGCAAACTGATACACACTGAAGAAGTTTCAAGTTCCATGGCACTTCATGACTCCAGAATGAAGATAAAGTCAGAGGTAGAAATGGGAGATCGACTAAAAGTCAGTCTAAAGCATCGAAGGCCTGGGCCCATCCCTATTCTGTGCTGCCTCTCCCACTGCAGAGAATCCCTCCACTCTATTTTATGGGGGTGGGAGGAGCAAACTTAGCTTGCTGTCTGTCTGTCTGCTTACCTATCTACCTAGCAATCAATATACTTATTTATTTTTACTTTATGTGTATGAGTAGCTTGCCTACATGTGTATCTTTTAGTACTACATGCATGCAGTGCCCACAGGGGCTGCAAGAGGAAGCCAGATTCCCTGGAACTGAAGTTTCAGATGGTTGTAAGCCACCATGTGGGTGCTGGGAATCAAACCCTGGTCCTCTGGAAGAGCAGCCATTTTTCTTAAGGACCAAGTAATCTCCCAGCACTCTTATTTGTTTGTTTCAAAACAAGGTCTCATATGTCCTAGGCTAGCCCTGAACTCACTCTTGTAGTCCAGGACTACAGATCCTTCTTTCCTCTCCCAAGTGTTACGATTACAGATGTCTACCACCACACCACATTCATTTTTTTATTTTGGAGATTGGGGTGTGTACATGGGGTTTAAATGCATGTATGTTCATATTCAAGTATGGATGTGTGTGTGTGTGTGTGTGTGTGTGTGTGTGTGTGTGTGTGTGTGTGAGAGAGAGAGAGAGAGAGAGAGAGAGAGAGAGAGAGAGAGAGAGAGAGAGAAAATATGTGGGGACTTGAAAGTGATAACAGGAATCTTTCTTGAGCATTCTTCCATTTTATTGTTGGTTTGTTCTGAAACAGTTTCACTGTGTGGCCCTGGCTGGCCTGGAACTCACAGAGATCTGCCTCCTGAGTGCTGTGATTAACGGCATGCAACACTCCCAGATCATTTTACTGTTATTTGTTTGCCTTTGTTGCTTTTTGAGATAGGCTCACTGTATAGTTCTGGGTGGCTGGGGACCCCTATGTAGACCTGGCTGGGCTAGAAATCACAGATTGGAGTGCTTCTGCCTCCCTAGGGCTGGGACTAAAGGTGTTTGCTGCTGGCCTGTTTGCTAAGCAGCTCTGTCTGGCCTGAAACCCAGGCTGGCCTGCAACTTGGGCCAACCCTTCTACCTCAGCCTACCTAGGGTTGAGAGTGCAGGCTTGGGCTATCACACCGAGCAACACCAAAGATGTATAGGGACATCAGAGACTGCTGAGGCCAAGGGTAACTGGTCTCAAACAAACAAAACAAACAAACAAAAGGAATATTTACTTATTAAGACCTCTCAGCCCTCTTCCCCTGCTCAGTTTCCCCAATGTGGATATCTCCTTCAGGCAGTGAGGGTTTTAATTCAGGGGCATGCATGAGTATATATACAGAAAAGATCTCAGAAAGGTGGGAATTACAAGGAAAATCTAACTTTAAAAAAGATGGTTTGGCTGTGTTTAACAAGGCCAAAACAGACTAAGGCAAAAGGCACTATTGGGACAGAAAGGGATAACTCCCTTTTAATTAAAAAATAGTTATTGGAATATAAAATGTAATCCACTAAGCCAGGCCCAGTGCTATGAGGGTCTGTATCCCAGCTACTAGGCAGAAGCTCAAGCAGGAAGATCAAAGGTTTAAGGCCCGCTGGGGCTAAAGAGTGAGATCAAGGACAGTTTGGCAATTTGGGCATACTCTAACTAGAAATACAGAGTAAAGGTGAGCTGGAAGCACAGGCCAGCAGACGGGTCCCACCGGCGGTGGTCGCAGGCCAGCAGACGGGTCCCACCGGCGGTGGTCGCAGGCCAGCAGACGGGTGCCACCGGCTGTGGTCTCAGGCCAGCAGACGGGTGCCACCGGCGGTGGTTGCAGGCCAGCAGACGGGTCCCACCGGCGGTGGTCGCAGGCCAGCAGACAGGTCCCACCGGCGGTAGTTCGTGTTTTTGATCAGGCACTAGGGAGACAGAGGCATGTGGATCTCTCCGAGTTCAGCCTGGTCTGAGACTGAGTTCCAGGACATCCAGGGCTACACAGGGGAACCCTGTCTTGAAAAATAAAACTTATAAAGAATGAAAGAAAGAAAAGAAGCACAAAGCCTGGGGTTCAACCCCTAGAACTACGTTCAAATATTTTTTAATTCTCTAAAAATAGTAACACAGTTCCAACCATATTCAGACTACAGGACTCCCCAGGCCTGTAGGCACACACCTTTATTCCTAGATCTCTGGAGGTGGAGGCAAAAGGATCAAAGCACAAGGTTATCCTTGGCTACAGGAAGGCAGCCTGAGGTACATAACATTCTGCCCCTAATAAATAAATAAACACATATTTAAGGCTGACAAATCAACTATGATTTTGGCAGATTTTTTTCAACATGCCTTTTCTCTGTGAGTGGTGACTGAAACAGCATCAATCATTAAAGATACAGGATATTTGAACATCAAAATCACCACATTTTCACTAACGGACAGATAACAATTTTGCATCCCATAAGGATACACAAATTTTTCTCACACACATATTCTGTCAAGCGAATAACATATTTAAATGAAAAGTAATTATAAAAAGTATGCTGTGATAACAAGACATTACAGGAACGGTTAATTTTAAATCTCCACAATTATGAAGTAAATTTGCTTTCATTTTCTTTTTTAAATTGTGGTGTTGGAAACTGAACTCAAAGCCTTGTGTATACCTGGGCTGTAGTCTACGACTGAATGACACCCCTATCCCCGAGCATATTGTTTAAATAACCTACGAGCCCAAAAAGAAGCCACAAAAAAGACCAAAGATTAAAAGAATACTACTTTTTAAGTAGAAAGTGAAAACACAAAAATGGAAGAAAAATTGCAGTAAAATTGACAAAGAACATGTCCACATTCCATAAGAAAACTGACCAAACACTCACTAACCAATGGGTAAAACACAAGGAATAATCACTCCATCAATGGAACAAGCATGGGCTAGAGGACTGGCCCCTTGGCTGCCTATTTCCGGAAAACATCAACTCACAGGCTTGTTAGGAGCACTAAGACCAAACGTTTGCATATTCAGAAGGGTCTTATTTTGCTATAGATGGGATCTTGCTATGCTGCCTGGGGTGGCTTTGAGTTGAAAGGTTAAAGGGAGCTCCTTTCTTCTGCAATATGGAGCCCTAGTGTTTCTTTTCTTTTCTTCCTTTTTTTTTTTTTGGTTTTTCGAGATAGGGTTTCTCTGTGTAGCCCTGGCTGTCCTGGAGCTCACTCTGAAGACCAGGCTGGCCTCAAACTCAGAAATCTGCCTGCCTCTGCCTCCCAAGTGCTGGGACTAAATGTGTGCACCACCACTGCCCAGAGGCAGCCCCAGTATTTTAAATACTACTCAACTAAGCAGATCTTTAGCTACTGAGCCGTGTTTGTCTGGAGCTTATGAACCTGTCACAAAGACTGCTACTTACAGGCCAGCTGTGCAATTCCTGGCTTACTAACTCTCCACTACTAGATTCTGGGCCACAGACTAATCAAGCCACACTCACCTACAGCACTCCTTCCCTCTACCCAGCTTCACAGCAAATCAAGCCACCAGTGGACAGTCTCTCTGATCCGTAACCTGCTCCCTGGTACCAGGACTCAAGGAAAGAAAAGCTAAATCCCAGACCAGACACTGCTCAAGTTGTGCTCACATGCAGCCCTCTCCAATCTCATGATTGACTCCAGGATCCCTGCTGCTACGGGGAGAGACAGACACCCTACAGAGAACCTGCCTGAGTCTATACTCAGACCCTCCATGTGTCTGGATTCCAGGAGAATGCCTTTTTTCTTTAGACTTCAGGGACATCAGAGGGCTGTTGGTGGCAACATATATCTTCCACCTGTATAATGGATATGCCTTAACTAAATGTGCCTCTACCCCACACCCTCAGAGTGGTACACTACCCAGGAATCCTCCCTTCCTCCTGATGCCCAGGAATCAGAGACAGCTTCAGTCTCTAAAACAGACCTCTGCCTTCCTTTGAGAAGGAAGCAATCCCCCACTCTGCCATGGGATCCCAAACTCTCATCAGATCCCCAACCATGTTGCTATCTGTCTGTCTGTCCATAACATTAATAACTCCTCTAATTAATCTCTTACCCCAAAGAAAAAACCCAAAACATTTTGCCCATAGACTGCTGAATACTATGAAGGTAATGGCTCTGTCTTCTGGAAGTTTCTCTTCTTTCCTTAGTTTTTGGATAGTTCTCCTCTTTCTGGATCTCATGTTGGGGGGAAGGGGCCTCTCCAGTATGCAAAACTGGTCCAAGTAAAGATTTTCTGTGCTACAGCCATCTCCACGGCCTATCTCCTTGCTCAGCTCTGGAATCCATTTCGCAGCAGAAGATTGCCGGCAATCTACCCTAAGTGAAAGAGACATTTAAGGGAAGACCAGTAAGGCCAGGTTGGGGTTCCATCCAACACCTGTGGGTGCTCTCCCTCAACCCCGACATGAAAGTTTCTGACAGCTGGAAATGCTGACAGCTGTTGAAGTGGATGCAAAGGGAAAGCAAGTGATAGAAAACCTGCAAGATCACCATAGCAACCAGGCAAAGGAAAGCTTTCTTATAAGAGTCTTCACACAGCTATAGAGGTAGAGGCCTGCCCACATTCCTGTTCACTTTTTGGCATCTCTCAGCAGGCTTGTGATTCTTCCCCACCACGGTTGACAGGTCTTCCTTGATTGGTCCCCTTTTTTTTTCATGTTATTTGCATACCCACACTCACATACCCACAGCTGATGGGGGCCCAGTTGGCACCCTATAAATTACATGCACAGCCCGAACCACCACAGACTTGTTGAAGGAAGAAGGCAAGGAAGGGTTTAGGGTCCAGCTTCTGGCTTAGGCTGGGGTCTGGCCCCAGGTGCTCCCGCTCTTTTCAGAGGGTAAAGACTTCAGGGAAGGAAGACAGTCTTCAAGACTCCCTGGGATGAACTTGCTAGAGACTCCATGTGCCTAAGGCTTCTGCCACCTGGGCCTTCTGCTTTGAGCAGGGTGCTTGCTCAGGCCAACCGCACTCATTCCTGCCTCAGCCTTCAATACCCCACACTTCAGCTCCTAACCGGAGTCAGTCTCTACTGCTGCTTGAGACGGAAGCTGTGCCTGCTGTTCCCGTTCTCCTTTCGGTGACCTGAACACCTGTTCTACAAGGCACAGCTCTTGGTTGGGACCCCAAAGCCCTCTGATAGCCTTCTCGGGGCTATCATGGTTCTCTACTAGAACCCCACTGGTCTGAGAGGCCAAACCTGTTCATTTTACGTGTCCAGTCCCATGTGGCAACATTTTAAAGCCGTTTTATTCCACTTAAGGTTGTTGATCCTGAATCAACAGTAAAGTACCTCCTATCTGTCCACTGCATTTTTGGAGGAGGGTATGAAAAGCACCTGGGTGGAAATAGGAGATGTTATCCACTACCTTACTATTTCACTAACAAAGGTTAAGATCCAAGATATTAGAGAAGGCACAAACAGCAGCTGGTATGTGTTCTATGACGGTTTCTGTGGAGACTTAAACAAAAATCTGCTCATCCCAGATAGACGATGAATGACAGGCTGAAGCAATGATTCCCCCCAATGTCCAACTTGACAAACCAATGAGTTTACTGGGGTTACTTATAGGAGTAACAAATCACTCAAAAGCTCATCCAGCACAGGCAACAAGTCTGAGCGGCCAGTTGTGTCTCTTCTCTCTCCTAAGCAATCTATTACTGCCTACATAACTGCAGGGAGGGCCTTATGAATCTTGTAAGTTTCAGGAGCTTCCTGAGCTTTACCTGAGTCCTTTTTTCAATATTTTTCTGAGACAGGGTTTCTCTGTGTAGCCCTGGGTTTCCTGGAACTCACTCTATAGACCAGGATAGCCTTGAATTCAGAGATCTTCCTGCCTCTGCCTTCCAAGTGCTGAGATTAAAGATGCACCTCACCACACTGGGTTTACTCCCTGAGTCTTTACAAGAGGAAGAAATTGCTACACAATATGGTATAAACATTCTCTATAAAAAAAAAAACAACAACAATGCTATGCTACAAAATGGACCATTAACATACCAAAGACCAATCAGTCTTGCATCTAGATAAAAATACCCAAGAAAATTTTATACAGTGGCACCAGAAGATAGTGATCATAATCACACCTGGAAATTGAAGACTGAAATTATGTTTAAATAGTTAGAGAAGGGATACATAAATTAACATACATAATGAATTATTCTCTAGCAGTGAAATTTTGTGCAATACACAACTTACTCAAGTTGCATTATAAGAGACTTAACAAATTTCTGAAAATAAAAGTTCCAGGAAATATATGCACGATTAATAAAAATGTGTTGCTTACTAATAACATGTGGAGAGAAATGAAAGCAATGTAGTAGCTGTGTAAATGCAAATTCATGATGGGAGTTACTACTGAGGTGAAGGCAACACTAGAAGATTGGGATCACTTACAAAGTGATGAACCGCTCATTGGAAATATCTTAGTTCTTCTGGTGGGTGTCACATTGTAGATGGGTTGGTTTATTTGATGAGTATGCGTGTTTGCATGCAGTATGTTTGCAGATCATACGTGTGCAATGCCAGTGGGGGCCAGAAGAGGGCTCATAGGATTCTCTGGAATCCTCATTACAGATGGTTTTTGAGCAGACATGTAGGTGCTGAGAATCAACAGTGAGATTTCTGGAAGAGCAGCCATTGCTCTTAGCCCCTGAGTCATCAATCCAGACTCCATTCTGTTGGTTTTTTCCTGCACCAATTTAATTAAAGCGGCTCTTCAGAAGTCAACTGGCTACAGAACATTGACAACCAATTCTGTGGCCTTCGGGTCCACTTGAAAAAGAAGATTGTATCTACACATATTCTCTCAGGTCTTCCAACCAAAACACATTATGGAGAACTGGGGAGTAGAATCAAGGCTCTGAGAAAAACTGCAGTATCCTGACACCAAGTACTTAGTTCCCACCATGCACACAAAAATGTCCTCCTCAGATGGCAAAAAACTGTGAGAGAAGGAGCCACAAACCCCTCATTTCCAAGGGCTCAAACAAAAGAGGGATGCATCACATGGGCCTCCCTCCCACGCCGGCGCGCCAGTGATGTCACCAATCTGCGCCCTAGCCATTGATTCCTGACTGAAGGTGGAAGGCTTCGCGTTGGGACCAGCCGGGAAGGAACGGCGAAGGCTTGGGCTCACGAGTGGGCAGCGTCCGAGGAGTCGCGCGCGGGTAAGAGGTTCCTCGTCCCACACGGGCCGCCGCCTCCGCAGCCTGCAGAGCTGGAAGAGGAGACGCGGGGAGCGGTGGTGGAGGCGGCGGGGCTGCGCGGATGCTCGGGCGCTCGTGCGGGCGGGTGGGAGCCGCTGGGTACCCGCGGCCCTCCCGCCGAGCAAGCCCTTCCCCGCAGATGCGCGGCCCCGGAGCCTGGCCCCGGGAGCTAACCCCGCGCCCTGGCGTGGTTGGCACGAAGCCACGGAGGTGCCCGCCGTGGGTTTCCACGAGGGGTCGCGGGCACGGCGCTCAGCCTCGGGCTGGCCCTGAAGCAGGAGGCCTTGTTGCGTCACCTGCCTTTCCTTGATCTGTTTGGCTCGGTTCTTGGGCCCTGCAAGAGGGTAAGGCGTCCTGTGTCGGTATCCGAGTCAGGGGAAACTCGGCGGTGGGCTTTCGAACGCGTAGGGGGAGAGGGCAAGCGGGCACTCAGCCGAGGGGGCTGTGTCTAAACGGCTGCAGGAGGACACCGACACACTGGCACACTGAGGCCTCCGACGCTGGTTGCAGGAGAGGGAGGACAGGTTGCTAGAGCAGGTCATTAGGGACGGAGAATGCAGAAACGTCAGATTGTGGGGAGCTGAATGACGATGCCAACTTAATTTCTCTAGGAAAGGACTCTTGTTCCCATCGTTTTAAAGATCCTGAAAAACAGCCATGTTATTTACAGTTGAATGATTGCTGTATGGGAGGCAGCGAAGGACACTGAGGCAGTCGTCAACGGTAGAATCAGGTCCACCGTTTCTCAGCAGTGTGACATTGCTCTCCTGTCTTTTTGCGCTTATCTACAAAATGAAGATAATTATGCCTCCCTTGACGGGCTGTTAGAATTTAAAGTGGCTAGCTATGACTAGGGGCTGGCAGGCAGGCATTTGTATTGCTGCTGCTGCTTCTCATCCGTGGTGTAGCTTCAGAGGCGGGAGATATTTGTGCTATTTTGGGTATCTGCTCTCCTGCCGCTGTTTCCCTGCTGTAGACTGCATAAAATTCTAGAGCTGAAACGAGATTAAGACTTCAATTTATTGTACTAATTATACATTCTCTTTTTTGAACGTTTGCTCCTAATACTGTGTCGGGGATTTCACATACACTAATTTATTTAACCCTGCCAAACAACCTAGTGCTGTAACTACTGGTCCCATTTTACAGATGGCACAAGTTAATTCTTGGCCAGGGTCCTAATACTGTTGCAGAGCTAGAGCTTGAAGCCAAACCATCAGGCTATGTATGTGGTTTGGGTCTTAATCTTTCTCAGTGACTAGGGTCCTGGCAACATGAAGGCATGGGCAGCGGGGAATGGGGGATCATTTCCTGTGAGAATAGCGTCTAATTGTTGAAATGATTTGTCGTCTCTTATTTTACATCTTACCCAGTATTGTTCAGCTATGAGCCAAGATTTAGCTTTTTTGTTAGGAGTGGAGGGAAAGGTGCCTGGGCTTGGGCTTACATAGAGCACTGGAATCCTGGGCAGACAGTAGGTATCTGATGATTGCTTGTTGGAAGGAAAACCCCCGAGGCACTGTTACTCTTGCCAGCAGGAGGACCAATGCTTCCCCTTAAGCTGCTATTTTTATACTTCACACACTGTCACCCAGCATCTTACTGATTCATAGACTTAAAGATTTGAAACTCCCTTTTAGACCAAGGTTGGCATTATTATCTGTGACAAACTGATTAGAGTTTGGAAGTTCACAAACAGCAGAACCTGAGCTTTGGGCTTTTGCAGTGATCTCTTGAGCTACAGCAATTCGCTTTGCTGTGACATCTGGTAGATGTGACCTTACTGGGTACAGCTGCTTGAAAACTTTGCATTTTCTTGAAAGCACCAGAGGACTGTTTGGCATCCAGGTTAAAAAGCTGGAAATAGTAAGTTTTTCTAAAATTTAAGTGTTTAGGAAAGATCTGTGACTGATGCTATGTCCCTTTTGCACAAACTGGAGTCATCTGAGAGAAAGGAGCCTCAGTTGAGAAATGTCTCCATAAAATCATCTGTAGGCAGGCCAGTGGGGCATTTTCTTAATCAGTGATTGATGGGGAGGGCCTAGCCTGTTGTGGGTGATGCCATCCCTGGGCTGGTAGTCCTAGGTTATATAAAAAAGCAGGCTGAGCAAGCCATAAGGAGCAAGCCAGTAAGCAGCACCCCTCCATGGCTTCTACATCAGCTCCTGCCTCCAGATTTCTGCCTGAGTTCCTGCCCTGACTTCCTTCAATGATGAACTGTGATGTAGAAATGTAAGCAAAATAAACCCTTTCCTCCCCAAGGAGCTTTTGGTCATAGTGTTGCATCACAGCAATAACTAAGACAGATGCTCATCAGTGTGGGACTGGAACTAGCTTTAAATTATTCTTGGTGCTTTATATTAATTTTTTTGCGGTACTGGGGATTGAGCCTGGGCCCTCCCACATGCTGGGCACTCTCTCCATCACTGACCCGTATCCCTTGCCTCTTTACTTTTTCATCCAAGAAAGGGTCTCTAATTTGCTCCTGCTGGCCTTGAACCCACAGTCTTCTTGCCTTAGCCCTCTTGAGTAGCTGAGATCACAGACCCATGCTACAAAGTCCAGCTTTCTTTATGTTTTAAAGCAGCTATTGTGTACCACTTCTGTCTTTAATCTATAGTTCTATGTAGTAGGCTATCAGGCTTATATAACTCATCCATTTTAGACAGTGGTTTAGGCACACATCCCTTTGTTCCTGAACCCAAGGAGCTCAAATGATTTTTTTCAAATGTTCCCAAATTCCTGAAATCTGCCTCTTTTCACTAGCATTCTCAGATGCCGGGAGACCTCTGACATCTGCCCTCCCTTGCTGTCTGTACCCTTCCTGGCACAGAAAATGAAGTTCTCTCTCTCTGAAAGAGAACATATTACTCTAGCTGCAAATTTCAGGAGCTCGATGTAATCTCCTTAAGTAAAAGATTTCCCACCTTGATTGCTTCAGTTGGAAGTCCAAAGGAGGGCTTCAGGCATGGCTAGCTCTTGTGACTGAATTGATGTCCTAAGGACCCTCTGGGCCCTGTCTTTCTCTACACCTTTTTAGTTTATTGTTTCTTTTTGTTTTCCTATACACTAAAACAGCTGAGACTACTGACTGCCCTAAGTCATGATTTTGTGGCTAGCTGTCTTCTACCTTGGCAGACTACCCAGTGAGGACGGAAGGGGAGGGGTTCTGTGGCTGGACAGGCCATCTCCTGAGATGGCAATGCACACCGATTCTCTGTAACCATGGAGGAGGCAGAAGCAGCAGGTGTCTGCCCTGGCCACCACTTGTTTACAGGTATGTTCTCCTCTTGCACTTTTAAGGACCTTCTACAAGAGCCATTGATCCAGAAGGAATGTGTCTGGTTGTGTTTGCTCACTGCAAAATGGTTTTCAGAGGTAGCAACTGTCTGGTGCTTCCCATCCAGCCTATGCGTTCGCACCTGCTCTTGGCTTCCTGACTGACCCTCTGCCTGTTCTGAGAAGGGGTCCTTCAGTGGGTCAGGCTGCTCTTCCCCGGGATGGTTAGCTTCAACTGTCAATCCAACTTAGAGTCAACTGGGAAGAGAGTCTCAGTGGGGTGCTGTCTACTTTGGGTTGGCCTGTGGACATGTTGGAGGGGGACTGTCTTAATTAAGGCCCAGCCTGCTGTGGGCAGCACCATTCCTGAGGCAGGGCTTCTAGTAAGAATGGAGAAATCTGGCTGAAGTCAAGCGAGTGAGTGCATGCACTCACCCCTCTGACTCTGACTATGGACGTAGTGTGACTGACTGATTGAAGTTCTTGCCTTTACCTCTCCCAGGATGGCGGTCTGTGCTCTAGAATTTTAAGCTCTAGTAACCCCCCCCGCCCCCGTGTGGCTTTAGGTCAAGATGTTTTATCACAGCAGAAGTGAGGCTTGAATACAGCAGGTTATGTTTTTTTGGTTTGTTTTGGTTTTTGTTTGTTTTCTGAGGCAGGGTTTCTCCGCATACCCTGGCTGTCCTGGAACTCCCTCTGTAGACCAAGCTGACTTCAAACTCAAAGATCTGCCTGCCTCTGCCTCTCAAGTGCTAGGACCAAAAGTGTGTACCCCCACCACCCAGCTTGTTCTTATTTTTTGAGGCAGAGTCTTAAAATGAAGCACAAGCTAACCTGGGATTCAGTGAAGGCCCAGCTGGCCTGGAGTTTATATCGATCTCCTGTCTTAGTCTCCTGAGTGCCGGGATTACATGTGCACCCATGCCCCATGCTCGCCTCCGCTTGGGAGCTGTCTGCTTTCTGCACTGCTCTGTGTGGACGGAACACTGAGGAAGGTGCTCGTGCCTCACATCTCTCCCATCTTAGCATCGTCTGCCTTGTAGACTGAAAACCACCCTGTGTTGCATCTTCGCTTGTTTTCACTGGTCTCTGGTGAGAGCGGGGAAGGAGCTTCTTGTGTTCTCTAGGCTAGGGTAGCAGTTGGCATCTAGCAGTTGGCATCTAAGCCAGTGAAGGTTTAGTAAGTAACGCGATGAGAAAAATGCTGCTGTGTTAGTGAGGTGCCAGTGTGCTGGACAGACCATCTCACTATAAAGGTCTGAAACGCCATTCCTGCCAGACATCTCAGGAAGGCAGACCCTCTGCCCATGTGTAGGTTTGTCCTGTAGACAGCAGGCCTATGGAGAAACCAACTGGGAATTCTTTCCTGTGAGATAGCCTTTCAGAACATTACTGATCTGTTTGAGAAAGAGTCTGTTTCGCCATGTTGCCCAGGCTGGCCTTGAACTCAAGTAATTCTCCTGCCTCAGCCTCTCAAGTTACTGGGACCACAGGTTGCATTACTTCCCCTGACTCCTTGCCATACTTTGATAGGGTGTGTTACGGTTTTGTTTCTATCTGGAGGTCTTTTTCCCCCCCCTTGGGATATTAATTTTAAATATTTCCTCTAGTACCTAAAATATGCCAGGCACTGTTATAGCCCTTGAAATAAATAAATGAATGAGTGAATGAATGAATAAATAAATAAATAAATAAATAAATAAATAAATCATACCAACTTATTCTCAAACTGTATCAAATTCTCAGACTGGACTTTAGGGGTCATATTGTGAACTTGAAAGTGTCTTGTCTTTTTAAATACCAAAACACCCAGGAAAAAATTTTCAAAGAAAAGAAGAGGAAAGAAAGATCTCCATTGAAAAAATTATAGATTAGGGGCCAGAGAGATGACTCAGCAGTTCAGAGTCATGCTACTGATCTTCCTGAGGACCTAGGTTCAATTCCCACCAACCACAGGGCAGCTCACAATCCTCTGTAAATCTAGTTCCAGAGGATCTGGTGCCCTCTTCTGGCCCCTGAGCAGGCCCTGTATGTTCATGGTGCACATACATGCATATGCAGGCGAGACACTCACATAAGAGAAAAAAAATAAAGGAGACTTCATCTAGTTCCCGTCAGCCTTCAGAAACGGCTTCCGGGAGCCGCCTCTGTGTCTCTCCCGCCCTCCTTAGGTTTTCATACTCAGCTAGCATAGATACCATCAGGAAGGTGTTCCTTTTCACCTAACTGTAAGCTGTAAGGAAGATTGCATCTAACCTTTTATACAGCCACCCTCAAGGGGTCTTAGCTACGGGACTGCTCTCTCCAGGGTTTTGTGTCAGAGGCAAGTCGAACTTCCCTGGGGGCCTGCTCAAACATCTAACTTCCACACTTCAGGCCTCTGGAGACCACAGGCATCTTCCTAGTTTTATGCTCTTATCCACAAACCACCTCCCCCAATAGCAGCACAACTGGGGGAAATGCCTTTTTCTTTTAATTGTAGAAAGAGCAAGTCTGAGCCTGAGCTGGTGGCACAGCTGCAACCCTAGCTACTTCCGACTGCCTGCCTAGGCAACCTAGGGGGACCCTAACCTTTGAATAAAACAAAGAAAGGAAAGGAAGCATGGAGGGGAGGTGGGCTTAGGGATATAGCTCTGTGGCACAGGCACTAGCTTAGCATGTAGGAGGCCTTAGGTTCATTCTCAGCACAAAAAAGAAAGAGAAGGGTGGGGGTGCTTCTCATACAGAAGGAAAGAGGATTACCATTTAACCATGTACTGCTTCCAGATGTCTAAACTCCAGTCCCCCCAGCCACAGTTCTCTGCTGACAATCACACCCTAATGCCCTTCTTTAAAAGGAATGAGAGGTGAGTGGCCCTTACACAGGATTCCTGGGAGCAGAAGCATTTTTTTGGATAGTGGGGTTTTTTGGGGGGGAGGGGTAGACTTAGGGGATATTTGCATATGCATAATGAAATGTTTTAGAAAACGAGCCAGAGAGTAAACACAAAATATCATTAATCTTTTCATATATGCCTTACACAACAGCCTGAATGCAATGTCACACAGCAGTTTTTCTAGTTTCATGTGTGAAGCAGTTTCATGGTATAGAATTTAATGCCTGTGGCCCATGTCAGAGCTTAAAAGGTTTCCAGCTAGAGCATTGGCTCTCAGATGTTTGGGGTGCTCACCCCATACCCACTCCTACTGCCTCCAAAGTGTTGAAACACGCCCTGTGTGGCCTTCTCCCTGCCCTACAGAACCAAATGTTTACACTAAAAATGGAAAAACTTAAGATTAGTTTTTAAAATATCTGGTTTTAATTTATATTTCATTATTATTAAGTGAAGTTTTTTTCCATATCCAGTCAACTATCTTTTTTATATTCAGAATTCTTAGTATTTATCTATTTGTTGTGCTTTAAGTAAATTTAAAAATAAATTGCATAGATGCTCTCTACAGCAACGGTTCTCAACCTGTGGGTCGCAAGCCTTTTGGTAAACCTCTGTCTCCAAAACTATTTACATTATGATTCACAACAGTAGCAAAATTACAGTTATAACATAGCAATGAAAGTGACTTTATAGTTGGGGGTCACCACAACACAAGGAACTGTATTAAAGGTCACAGCCTGGGGAAGGTTGAGAACCACTGCTGTAAAAGTATGAGTGTATTTGTTATAAAAGAAGAAAATAGGCAGATTTGCCGTGGACTTTGTTCCACAGTATCGTCTGTCTGGTTTGGGCTTTGGTTAAGCATACAGACTCTATTTGGGATTGGGGTGTAGCTCAGTAGAGTGATTGCCTAGTGTGTGCACAGCATGGCTTCCATTCTAGCACCAGAGACTAAACTCTTCTCACTCTTCAGAAGACAGATCTTATTCTTTTGGATTTTTTTCTTTGTCTATAAGCTTAAATATGTCCCCCCTCCCCCTTCATTTTATTTTTAGTTTTTACATAATTTTAAAAAGCAAGTTTTGGTTTTATTTCAGGTTTTAAAAAGAAATTTGATGAACTTTTAAAAAAACAAGTGCATATGGTTCTGCCTGCACTTATCTTATGGTGATGCCTGCATCACATGCATATCTGGTGCCCATGGAGACCAGAGACAGTATTGGGTCCCCCTGGATCTAGAGTTACAGATGGTTGTAGCCACTATGTGTGGTGCTGGGAATTAAATCTGGGTTCTCTGGAAGGAAAACAGGCAGTGCTCTCAATCACTGAGCCATTTCTCAACCCTTATCTAGTTAGTTTTTAAAAAACTTTTACACAAGAGGCTAGAGAGAAGGCTCAGTCCTTGAGAACACTAGTTACTCTTCAGAGGATATGGGTTCAGAAAGCAGCTGTGGTGGTTTGAATATGCTTGGCCCAGGGAGTGGCACTATTAGGAGGTGTGGCCTTTTTGGAGGAAGTGTGTCACTGAGGGTTAGGATGGACTTTGAGGCCTTACTTTCTAGTTTGCTAGAAGTCAGCCTTCTCCTGTTTGCCTTTGGAACATGATGTTCCTCCTGCTCTGTACCTGCCTGGACGCTGCCATGCTCCTGCCCTGATGATAATACCTGTAAGCCAGGCCCAATTAAATGTCCATGTAAGAGTTGCCTTGGTCATGGTGTCTGTTCACAGCAGTAAACCCTAAGACAGCAGCATACATGATGGGCAGCTCACGACTGCCTAGCGCTCCAGTTTCAGAAATCCAGTGTCCTCTTCCGATCTCTGTAGGCACTGGCAGCGTGTCTCTCTCTCTCTCTGTGTGTGTGTGTGTGTGTGTGTGTGTGTGTGTGAGATACACATGCACAATTAGAAATTACTTTTTAAGAATGTTAACTGAAGGTCTGTTCTTTGCTTCAACGATGCTGTTAGTGCTATATTGTGAAACTGCTCTTCAATACAGATGCTCCTGGCTTGTGCTGGTCTGGTTTGTGTGCCTTTTCAACTTCGTTATGTATGCAAAGAGCATTCACATCAATAGGAACGTATTTCACAGTTTGATCTTTCCCCAGCCATGTGCAGTTCCATACTCTGGGAGTATCCATCCACACTGTCCTCCAAGGGACACAAAGGACTTTTCACAACTCTGCTGACTGTCAAGCTGTGGTGTCAGCACGTAGCATAACACATGCACCCCCCTTTTAGTGGGTGGTGGATGTACTGGGATGTAGCCCTACTGAAAGTCAAGGGTCATTCATACAGTCCATTATTTTAGTATTCTTAGCATTCGGCAAGTGCTGCAGGAAGTTCTGTTTATGTGCTTACCTGGGCGCTGGTTTAGTGCACAGCCTGTTTGTGTGTAGGAGCGATGATTGCTTCAGCCTCTGCCCATTCCTTCTCACATGCTCCTAAAACTCGATTCTGAGATGATGTATGGGCTTGGATGTACAGATTTTATGTGACTCATCCTGTATTGGATCAGAAAATAAACGTGTTTAATTAGTAGCTAAATCAAGAAGTAAGACATTTCTACTAGACCTATTTCTAGTCACTACTGAATACAACTGCAGTTCTCATGTCCTTCACCAGATTCCTTCTAAAATCCCATGTAAATGGAATTATGGAGTGTGTAATTTTTGTGTTTCTGGCTTTTGTTTGCTTCTTGTTTTGTTTGTTTGTTTGTTTTTTGAGATAGTCTGACATAGCCCAGGGTAACCTTGGATTTGTTATATAGCTGAGGATGACCTTGAACACCTGACTCTCCTGTCTCCATCTCCCAAGTGGTGGGATTATATGGGCAGTTTCCTACCACACCCAGCTTACATAATTTATTTGGTATGTGTATGGTATATATGTGTATGTATGTGGTATATATGTATGTATGGATGCTTCATGGTGCTTTGATCCCAACATATAGGAAGTGAGGCAGGTGGATCTCTATGAATTAAAAGCTAGCCTGGTCTACATAGTAAGCTCCTGTCTCAAAATAAAATTTAGAAACTGGAGAGACAGGGTTGTTCAGTAGGTAAAATGTTTGCAAAGGGCCTTAGTGCATGGTGGAGATCGGAGCTGTTGGACACCGAGTGTCTGCCTCCATTTCTCTCCATCTTGTTCTCTGAGACAGGGTTCCTCATTTAATCTGGAGCTCACTAATTCAGCTAGCAGGTGAGCACCAGGGGTCCCTGTCTCTCCCCACAGTGCTGGGATTACAGATGCACACTGCTGTGTCTAACTGTGATCCAGATTGAGGTCAGCACACTTGTGTGGCAGAGACATTACCAACTGAGCGATCTTCAGCGTTCCCTCGAATAGCCCTGAGGTTTCTGTTCAGCACTGGAAGGGCATTTGGGTAGCTACAGTTGGGGCTATGAAGAAAAAGTTCTAAGGCTGGGCATCGTTGTGTTTGATCCCAGCACTTGGGAGGCAGATGCAGGTGAATCTCTATGAGTTCAGACAGGCGTACATAGTGAACTCCTGTCTGAAAATAAAATAACATAAAGTTTAGGGACTGGGGTGTGTGTTCAGTAGGTAAAATGTTTGCAAAGGGCCTTAGTTTGGTCCTCACAACCCAAGTTTAAAACAACAGAACAGAACAAGTAAGTGAAAAACCCCATGCCAGCATAGTAGCGTACATTTGTGGTCCCAGCCGTGGGAGACGGAGCAGGAGGGTCCCTGTGGCGTGACGGCCAGGCAGCCCCACTTAATTAGTAAGCTTCAGGCCAATGAGAGACCCTCTCTTAAAGAAGATGGGCTGTGTGTTCCTAAAGTTGTTCTCTGGCCTTCACACACACTCCCTACATGTGAACATTCGTATACATGTACACATTGAAAAACAATAAAGGTTGTAAACACACACACACACGTAGTGAAAAAAAATTTCATCTTAAGACATTTTTAAGGACGTAATTCAAGAGTATATAGGCGTGTGTGACTGGCTTTCCAGGTTGATTATTAGCTCAGTCATTGATTGCATTGTTTAGTTAGTTCAACGATTCAGTGATATAGTCACCTTATAATCATCATGAACTGAAATTGCACATATACTTAAGGCCTTCAGTATAATGTCCAGTTGCTATGCAAAGCAGTTGGGTTTGTCAGTTTAACTTTAGAAGATAGATCCTTGATTGTTCTTTTTTGTTGTTGTTAAGTTTTATTCTCTATATATGGGTGTTTTGTCTGAATGTATATCTGTGTCTTAGGTTTTCCATTGCTGTGCAGAGATACCATGACCAAGGCAATTCTTATAAGGACAACTTTAATTGCGGCTGGCTTACAGGTTCAGAGGTTCAGTCCATTATCATCAAGGCAGGAACATGGCAGCGTCCAGGCAGGCAAGGTGTAGGAGGAGCTGAGAGTTCTACATCTTGTTCTGAAGGCAAACAGGAGAAGAGTGGCTTCCAGGCAGTTTGGACTAGGGTGAAGTTTTTAAAACTCATGCCCACACTGACAAACTTCCTCCAATGAGGCCACACCTCCTAATAGTGCCACTCCCAGGGCCAAGCACATTCAAACCACCACAATCTATCTGGCACCCATGGAGGCGAGAAGAGGGCTGGGATCTGAACTCAGGGCTTCTGCAAGAGCAACAGGTGCTCTTAACTTCTGAGCCCTCTCTCCAGTCCCTCCTCCCCCTCTCCTCCTCCCTCGTCCACATGTCCCTGTGCATCAACTCACTGTGGAACTGTAGCTGGACTGGAACTCAGTATGGAGACCAAGTTGGCCTCAAATTCAGAGATCTGCCTGCCTCTTCATCCTGAGTGCTAGGTTTAATAGCCAAAGTCATCATACCTGGCTTTTTTTTGCACTATTAAGCAAACAAAATGGAAGGTGGGCCAAGCCAACAGTGTATAATGTAGCAGACATTGTTTTGGGCCTGAACCTTTATCCTTAGATTAATGGGTAACCTTCTAAAGGCAACAGTAACCCAATCAGATTTGAGAACACTTTGGAGGAGGCCAGGATAGGTTCCAGAATCAAAATTAGATTGTGAAAGTACCCAAGGAGTCCCCAAACTAGTATTAAGTATTCTCGGTTTTGTTTTATTTTATTTTATTTTATTTTATTTTTGACAGAGCTTACTGTGTAGCCTAGCCTGGCCTTAAACAATTGGCCCTCTCAGTGTAGAGAGCCTCCTGTCTCCACCTCTTGATGCTTTCCGCAGGGCATGAGCATGTGCGCTTTGCCAGCAAGGCCGGCGTGCCCCAAACTGCCCTTGCAAACCTACAGACAGGCGACTCAGCACTGCAGACGCTTCTCTCCGCTCGGAGGCTGCCGGGTGGAAGTGTGGCCGGTGGGCTGAGGAGCCTCTAGGGGCGGTGCCGGGCCTGGCTGGGTCCTGGTGGCCACTGGCACTACTGGGCTTGGGGCTGCATCACTGTTGTCTTTGATGTCCTCCAACTTCAGAGGCCCTTCTCCTCTATGTGTAGATGGAGATTTCTGTGAACTGGTCAATAGTGGAAAAGTGACATTTTAAAACGAGTTAGAAGGCCTGGTATGGTGGTACACACCTGTACTCCCAGAACCTAAGATGCTGAGAGCAGAGGGTTTTGAGCAACATAGTGGAATCCTATTTTAAAGAAAATAAAGAAAAGAGGAGTTAGGATGGCAGAGCCCCTGCAGGGAAGACGATGGAAGACGGCCAGCAGGGGCTCCAAAAGGCCAGCAGTAGTGAGTAGCTGGCCCTCCCCACCCCAGCTTCTGCCTCAGTCTCTGCTCTAGGACAGTAAGAGACAGCATCACATTTACCTTTAACTTCTATTAGGAAGATGGAATAAAAACTGCTCAATTAAGAACAGGGAGAAGCTGGGCAATGGTGGTGCATGCCTTTAATCCCAGCACTTGGGAGGCAGAGGCAGGCAGATTTCTCAGTTCGAGGCCAGCCTGGTCTACAGAGTGAGTTCAGGACTACACAGAGACACTGTTTCAAAACAAAACAAAACAAAACAAGGAGAAAAAGTAAATTCCATGTATTGGTTGTTTCTTAAATTGGCTATTTTATGAATTGTCCATCTGGTAAATTGGCTATAAGTGAAATCTACCTGCTTCCCAAGAATCACTGCAGCACCCAGGGCCCAGTCTGTTGCTGCTGCCCCCATACAACACTTATTCCACAAGCTAAAGATGGGGCCATTGTCTTGCAGGATCTAGGACTGAGCAGAGCTCAGGCTGGGACTGGGGGAGAAGAGGAAGGACAAAGCAGCAGGTGAGAATCCCTTACCTTGAGCCCTGACCCCATGGAACCCAGATGTGGGCCAATAGCTGAGTCTGTACTGGCCAGAGCCGCCCCAGCAGCTGATCAAGTGAGCTCACAGGACTGGGCTTGTGAGGACAGGCAGCTTGAGCCCTAGACAGGAGTAAATACATAGAGCCATGGGGTGTTTGGAGGCAGGCACACTGTGGGCTGCTCATAACGCTAAGTGTGCACTGGGGCACACGCGGAACACTCTACACAGGACTGCTAGCCATGATTTTGTCATTGTCGTTAATACTGTAACTTTATTGTGTAACCACTAACCTTACCTGGCACACACATCTTTTTCTTTCATTTACTAGAGAACTCTGACTCAGTAATAAAAGCATGTCCCTTCTTCTGGAGACTTCTGCTTTTGCGGGTACCCAAAACAGTTCTTGCTTTCTAGTAATTTCAAAATTAGAAGCCCTTGGAAGGTAGTGGCAGGATGATAAGGGCTCAGAATCAGCCTCAGCTGTATATGAGGAGTTCAAGGTGACCCTGGACTGTATGAGACCCTGTCTCAAAAACCAAACCAAACCAAAAGCTGGTTCTGGCTACTGACATCTATAGAATATCTCTCAGGGTCAATATAGCTGGCTGACACCTTATTCCTCTGACTCCTGAAAGCCTCCCACATTATCTGAGCAAGTTAGACTACTAGGGAAGACCCTGTGAGTTTAGAAAGTGAATGTTTCGGGACTGGAGAGATGGCTCAGTGGCTAAGAGCACTGACTACTCTTCCAGAGGTCCTGAGTTCAATTCCCACCAACCACATGGTGTCTCACAACATCTATAATGGGATCTGGTGCCCTCTTCTGGTGTGTCTAAAGACAGCTACAGTGTACTCATACATAAAATAAATAAATCTTTTTTTTTTTAATGAATGTTTCAGGGATAGTACCTGTTTTCGTATAAAGAAAAACCCAATGATAAATATTGAAGAAACTGGGCACGATAGTACACACCTATATCCCAACACTCAGAAGGCAGGAGTTCAGGGCTAGCCTGGGCTACATGCAAGTTCCTAGACAGCCAGGGATATATACAGTAAGACCTTGGGACAGAGGGGAGAATGGAAGAAAAAGAACAAAGGCTAATAAATTTGTGCCTAGCAATACCACAGATTATGTTTCTTAAGAGCTAGTTTATAGGGTGGGAATGTATGGCTCAGCGGTAGAGCGTTTGCCTTAGCATGGGCAAGGCCCCTGGGTTGAGTTTCAGCTTTGAAAAAAAGCAAGGATAAGAACTTGAGTGTATTTATATATGTATCCTCTTAAAAATAATGCCCTTGGTTGAAGAGATGCTCAACTGTTAACTGCTGGCTGCTCTGGCAGAGGACCTAGGTGTGGAACTGGCGCCTGACCACAGTGAAGCCAGGCTTCGCGAGCGCCGAGGGGGAGGTTGTGATACCTTATTTTAGACATAACTGAGTTATTTGGGTGGTGACTAATGAGTAGCCCTCAGAGGTAAGTACATTGCAGGCTGAATTGAAGTTATCTTGGAACCTGGCAGGAGGCTCCCAAGCTCCTAGGGAAGTAAGTGCTTGTGACAGGACTGCCCCTGTTTGTCCCCATGGCCCCCCAGCTGAGGGGAAAACCTGAAAAGGGTAAACAGCCACGGACTGCAGTGGAAGCAGAGAGCTGGCTTTCGTTCGTTTTCCGAACATTTCCATAACAAACAATAATAAGCAGAGCGGTGCAGATAGCGTTGCCGCCGTGAGCCTGGGAGAACTAAGACGGTTATCACGGGAGTGAGACAAAGTTTATGAATGAGACTGTCTGCAAGTCCTCAGTTGCTGAGACCTGACAACAGCAGTGGGTCTTCCAAGGCATAAACTGATCTAGTCGGAAAGAGACTTGTCTCTGCTGAGAGCCCTTCCTGTGTTTGGTTCACAGAGGACTGAGGGCTGGGAGGACAGTTGCCTGCACCAGAATCACCACCAAAGTTCCTCCAGATTCTTCCTGATTATTTAGCAGGAAAGCAAGAAAGCAGAGGTAAGGCACCATGCGCATGATGTGGACAGAGCAGAGAATGTGGAGAGGGCGGCTAGAATACTACGGGGAGAGTCGGTTCTGTTTGTTGCCTTTTAAACCTGTGGGGTATAGCATGCATACATACACATATATGTAAACATGAATAAATCACCAGTGCATAACAGTTAAGCAAACATATGTAGCCACTACCCAGGTGAAAATCTGAACTATCATTAGCCCCCGAGCATTCCTTCCGTTTAGAACACCTTCACCTTGGACTTGAACCTGTCTTGTGCAGTCCATGATTCAACTTGGTTTTGCTTGGTTTGGGACAGGAGGTCTCCTTTCAGTATTGTTACATTGTTTCCCATCTGCTGCATGTGACTGTAGTTTTTACTTACAATTGCTGTATAATGTCCTAAGGTGGGAACATTTGCTTATTTTTGTTTGATTGTTTCCAGTGTTTTGTAGCTTATCCTGCTATATGCCATAATGGTTGAACCACGGGGTGTGTTTATCTAAGTGACTTACTGCAGTGACGGAGGCTCCTTCTTGGTACAGCCTATGTGCTAGTGAATGGTGCCTCACTGGTGAGTGGACAAGAACACAGTGCTCACTGTGACCTTTACTGAGGTTCCCTGATGGCACCAGATTGAGCTCTTTTCCTGTGTTGATTGCTGTTCGTTTATTTCCTCCCGCGCTAGGTTTCTGTTCTGTAATTTGTTTTACGTATTTGAGTGCACTGTTGTCCGCTCACCTACTACTGTCTGGGACTCACTGTCAGGGGATACAGGCTAGGACAGCCCTGCCCACTGGAGAGGATGCGATTGGGAGTGACTTCTGAGCCATCAGTCTTGCTCAGGCTGCTACATGCTGAGGCTCCTACTTGCACCATGTGCTGGGTGCTGACACAGGTACAAACACACCAGGTACCCAGTGAATTCCGCTGACGTCTCAAAAATAAACAAAAACAAAACAAAAAACAAGGAAAGGGAGAGGAACATTCTAGGCCAAAGAGTAGAATGCACGAAGATAAGGAATTTTGTCTACAAAAAGATCTGAAGTTTGGGGCAGCCAACAGGGTGGATGGAGGACAGCTAGTGGGGACAGGGCATGTCGCTCTAGGAAGGGACAGACTTGTAAATCTCGAGGCAGAGGGCGCTGTTGAGTGCCCGAGTTCCAAAATACCGTGAACAAAAATAAGCTCGTGGGTGAAATAAATTGCACTCAAGCTTGCAGATAACTTGTGTAGTGCGCTGTGAGCGATGGTGGAGTGGTGAGGAAGGCGGTGGGTGTGGACTAGGGCGGCCTAGCCCTAACGGTGGGCGGGATGCTGCTCGGCTGCCCGGAGCAAGCCCCTCCTCCCGGCCCAACTGTTGGGCGGGGAAGCCTTTTCAAGGAAACGAAAGTGAACTCTGGGGAGCCAGCCATCTTACGCCCCAGGTGCGGGCCTTGCCGGCGCTATGTCTCAGGGGTTCAGGGGACCCGCAGGTAAGCCCGCGGGGTCTGCACGCTCGTATCCAGCGCGTAGTGTGAGTTACGCGGGTCATGTGCTCCATCTCAAGCCGAACTGCCAGCCCTCCTGGGGATGTCTATTCATTTGGCTTTTGTAGCTTCGAGCATTCTCTGGAAGGAGACGGGTGGGAAGGTAGACAGACCTGCGTCTAAGCCAGACGAGGACCCAGGCCAAGGCAGACACCCCTTCCCTTTCTGCTAGGACCCTTGACGCCTCGCAGAGGAGCCGCTATAGCCCCACATGAGCAACTTTCCTCACGTTCCTCTTTGCTTTTTCAACTTCCTGAGAAATTTAAATTATCTCAACTAACCGGCAGGGGGGGGAAGTCTTTTGGGTTCCTTATGGCCAAGAAGGATGTCTTTCCACAGCTTACTGGGCAAGCTTCAGTGGAATTCACTTAGCACTAGAATGAGACTAGTGATGCTGTACATGAGCCCCAACTGTAGCGTTCTGAACAGTCAGAGAGAGGATTCATGGCTGTGTATAGCACTGAATCTGACATTCTGGAAATCCATGGGGATGGAAACTGACCCCAAAGGAGAAACCTTTGGTGGGATTAGGACTGTTCTTTATCTTGATTTGATCATGCTGGTTGGTTTGTTTTTGAGACAGTTTATACTTGTTTTGTGTTGCCTTGATTGCCCTTGAACAAGCCACCAGTCTTTCCTCCCTAGAGCTGGAATCGCAGGCATGCCCCACCCAGGTTTGTCCCTCAAATTTTTAAAAAGCTATTTGGGATGTACCCATAGACTCACACTTGATAAGCAAATGCTCTACTTGTGTGTGTGTGTGTGTGTGTATGTTTTAAAACTTTTAATTTGGGGGGGGGGTATGATGGCACATGCCTTTTAAACCGAGGACTCATGAGGCAGAGGCAGGTATATCTCTGAGTTCCAGGCCAGCCAGAGCTGTGTAGTGGGACTTTGTCTCAAACACAAAGAAAACCCTACTCCAACAACCAACTTTTAATTTTGTAGATGTGTATGCACACTTGTATTCCTTTCTGCGTCAGAGGACAATCTCGGAGCTGGGCCCTCAGGTTTCCAGGAATTTTTCTTCTTCAAGAGTCCCACAATTACTGATTCTTATACCACACACTGTTTTTTTTTCCTTGGGTTCTGGAGATTCAAACTCAGGTCCTTAAGATTGTGTGGCAAATGCTTTACCCACTGAGTCATCTCCCCAGCCCTTAATGGAGTGTGTGTGTGTGTGTGTGTGTGTGTGTGTGTGTGTGTGTGTGTGTGTGTAAATACATACGTGTGTGTGTGTATACATGTATACATTGAGGGCATCTGAATTGAAGGAAAGTGTTTTTACATATACTACAGTATTCACCTGTGGAGCGTATATGGTAAAGACAAAGGACTTATCTCTTGGTCCCAGGGATGAGAGGCAGCATCAGAGTGGGGTTTGAAAGACCACGATTAATGTTAGATGTTAGGACGGTAAGATCCCAGTCACGACAGTGGGGAACAGAAGGCTGTGGCCCAGCTCCTGTAGCCTCAGGAGAGTCAGAGGAAGGCTGTGAGCACGTCAGAGACATCACTACATGTTCTGTTCCTTCTCTGGTCCAAATAACTCAGTACATTTCTTAGTTTCATTTCTTCTGTGCTCATTCTAGTGTGCATGCATACATGTTCTCTCTCTCTCTCTCTCTCTCTCTCTCTCTCTCAAGTTTTTTTCTTTTTCTTAACAGAAGAAAATTTACATGTTCTCCACCATTTACACTTTTAACATACATCAAATTCTTTGTAGTTCCATAGTGTGAGACCTGTTGCAATTTCTTCAGCTACGCTGTAGCTATACACACACATATTTGCCAGACTTTGTCTGAAAATAGCCATGTAAATCAAGAATGTAGTTAGGGCTGGAGAGATGGTTCAGCAGTTAAGAACAGTGGCTACCGTTGGGTCACATTGTCCAGTTCTGGGGGGAGGTGGGGTCTCTGTCCTCTGTGGACACCAGACACACAAGTGGTGGACAGACATAAGTGCAGGCAAAGCACCATTACACATAAAACAATAAAATAAGTGTACGAAAATTAATTTGTCTAGAAACTGACTTTAACCTCTTTGACATGAAAATGTCTTCTTTTTAAGTTCACTCAAAGAGCTAATCAGATCTCCTACAGTCCCCATTATTGGGGATTGGGCCACTCATTCTGTACCATGACACCTCTGTCCCAAGCCCTGTGAGATGGGTGCATGAAGGAGACCAGGGATGATCTCGTTTGTACGGACTTTGACTCTGGGTATGCTGCTCCGCGTTATCTAGCCTCTTCTAGAAAATGTTTACCGCCTACCAGAAAAGAGTTTCAAGGTTTGATGGCTAAAAACATGTTCTGTAATAGTGTTATTGGTAGTGTCACTAGACGTTGGCATGATATAGCTGAAAGGTGAAGATGGTGGTCACACGGGAATTGAGGAACCCCAGGTTCAGATACCACAATAGCGATTAGGACAGTAAGATCCCAGTCATGAGTGGTGGGGAACAGAAGGCTGTGGCCCAGCTCCTGTAGCTCTCGGAGAGTCAGGAAGGCTGTGAGCACGTCAGAGACATACCTCATGTACTGCCCCATCCCCTGACCTCCATCACCACTGCTCCCTAGCAGGGTGTTCATGACAAGGAGTCCCTGGACACTGCCTCTGGAGGTCCCTGAGAAAGGTAAGCGACCACTGGTGGTGTTGATTAGTCCCTGCCTGTCCCCATGTCCAGGTGAGCCTGGGTGCCGGCTGAAGAGGCAGGACCACATGCCATTTTTAGGTGACAATTCTCTAGCTTCCCTATAACCAAATTTTGGTCCTCCAGGGTTGTGGCCGACCTGTAGGTAAATCACTGAGGCCCTCCTACCACATGGAGAGGGCTCCTGCTGTATACGCCTCCCTCAGCTGGGAGGAGGTGCACTTCCGTCTCATCCAGTCTTAAGATCTCTTAAGTCTTAAGTCAAGATCATCCACATGACAGGGTTTTAGACTAAAGGGGCTGCACCGTGTGGAGGAGAGCCTGACTCAGATGACTGATCTCACACAACCCAAGTCCTGTTTTTCTCCCCACTTTCAGGGCTGGGTTTGTTTGTTTCTAGAATACCATTTGCTTATTTTTCTAGTTTTACACTTGTTTATCTGTTTGTTTGTTTGTTTGTTTGTGGGGTGTAATGGTGTATATGCCATCCTGCACATGCTGTGATCAGAGGAAGGTCATTCTCTTCCATCACTCGGATCTCCAAGGCACCAAGTCTGTGACAAGTGCCCTTTCCCATTGAGCTACTTTTTAGCCATGTTTTCTACTTTTAGGAGGGCAATTATCGGGGTGAGTGGAAAGGTGTTCTTCACCCCCTCCCCACCCCCTAATATCCTGTTGCAAGGGAAAGAATTAAGTTGTTGTAGGTTTCACTGAGGCATCTGAAATTGTGTCTTTCAGCTTGCTCCCTCTCTGTGTTCCCTGATGAGTTCCCAAGCAGTAGCCAGTAGTGGACTAAAGTCACCCTGGTGAGAACATAGGCCACAGCCTAGCTACCCCTCCTGTGAGGAAGCAGGAACAGCTTCCCTAGGCACAGAGAGTAGGGGTCGTAGGCTCATATATAGCTCTGACTCAAGTTCTGTCTTCCGTGTTGCCTTCTGCAGGGGTGTTCCCTCACCAAACACCGTCCTACTTGGACCCTAGCTATGAGCATAGCAAGTGGAGATATCCACAGCCACATGGGCCGGAGTCTTACCCGAGGAGTTTCCAGCTTCAGCAGATAGAGTTTCTCAAAGGGCGGCTCCCAGAAGCACCCTTGATTGGAACACAGACCCAGTCACTGCCGCCATTCCTCTCAGGACACTGGCCAATATTCCCAGGACCACCTGCCCAGGGCAAGCAACTGGAAATCTGGAGGTTCCCCGGGAGTGTGACTCTCAGAAGGCAGGGGTTCCACACAGGCTCTCCACTTCCTCCCCCACACAGCAGGGGTCCATCATGGAGAGGTGCTGACGGGCTTTGCTCACACTTCCAGGAGCTGAACATCAGCCAGAATCCGGAGCAGAAGGTCCTAAACCACCTGAAAGAGCTTGGCAAGGGGAAGGCCACCACTGCCCATGTGCTAGCCAGAGAGCTCAGGGTCCCCAAAAAGAACATCAACCATATATTGTACTCCCTGGAAAGGAAGGGAAGGCTGCACAGAGCAGCGGGGAAACCTCCTCTGTGGAGCCTTGTGCCCTTGAGTCAGGCTTGGACTCAGCCCCCTAGAGCTGGAAATCCAAACAGTTGTACCGAGGAAGTCCCTAGAGGAGAGCCTGGTTTGGACAGTGAGGAAGGAGACCCTGCCTCTGACTTAGAAGGACCTTCTGAGCCTCTTGACATGGCTGAAATCAAGGAGAAGATCTGTGACTATCTGTTCAATGTGTCAAACTCCTCTGCCCTGAACCTGGCTAAGAACATTGGCCTCACCAAGGCCCGAGATGTGAATGCAGTGCTGATTGACTTGGAAAGGCAAGGCGATGTCTACAGGCAAGGGGCCACTCCTCCCATCTGGTACTTGACGGACAAGAAGCGTGAGAGGCTGCAGATGAAGAGAAGTACGCACAGTGCTCCTGCAGCTACCCCAGCAGCTGCCCCAGAGGCCACTAGAAGCCCCTCATTCCCTACCTGCCACCCACCCCCATCAGGTGCCTCAAACAGCGTGGCAACCTCCAAGAGAGTGGAAAATGGGCAGGACCCTGTGATAAAATATGAAAGTAGGCACGAGGCTAGACCAGGACCGATGAGACTGCGGCCTCATGCTTATCACAATGGCCCCTCTAGAGCAGGGTATGTTGCCTCTGAAAATGGCCAGTGGGCCACAGATGACATCCCAGATAACTTGAATAGTATCCACACAGCACCAGGTGAGTTTCGAGCCATCATGGAGATGCCCTCCTTCTACAGCCCTACCTTGCCACGGTGTTCGCCCTACAAGAAGCTAACTGAGTGCCAGCTGAAGAATCCTGTCAGCGGGTTGTTAGAGTATGCCCAGTTCACTAGTCAGACCTGTGATTTCAACCTGATAGAGCAGACTGGACCATCCCATGAGCCCCGGTAAGAGACCGCCTTGCCCAAGGATCGTGCCGTGTGAGTTGGACACCGGCTCCACACTGGCTCGCTTACTTGTGAGTGGTGTCCTTGGGGCTCCTGTCTTTGCCTTCTTTCATTTCCACCTAATCACCCTTGATTGGTCCTTTCTCTAAATGCTAATCAGGGATGAGAGACCTCAGGGTAGCCAGAATCCTGACTGAGCAAGGGAGAATGATTATCTTGGCTTAAAAAGAACCTCCATAGAAATGACTAGCACTTGTGCCCCCACGCCTGCCTTCTAAGGTGAGAGGTAACAGGCTTGACTTCTGTGCCAGTCACAGCCAAACTGAAGCTCCAAAGAGGAGTGTAGGGACAAGTGGGCTGGCAGGTGGAATTACAGCCACTTGCTAGACTGTGGCACATGCACTTCCACTTGGGGGAGTGGGGTTCGGGGGGGGGGGAGCGTCAAGCCCGCAGCCGCCTGCCCATCTTACCAAGGTGGTACTTTGAGTGTTATACCTTCCTCTGCACAGGTAGATGGGCTGCACTTGCTGCTGCTGCTGCTGCTGAGCCAAGAAGTCAGGGCTCCCTCGCTCAGGCAGCTAGCCAGACTTTGCACTGTGTCAGTCAGTGGTTCAACCTTCCTAATGCTGTGACCCTGTAATACAGTTCCTGTATTGTGCTGATACCCCCCACCCAGCATAAAATTATTTTTGTTGCTACTTTATAACTGTAATTTTGCTACTGTTGTGAATTGTAATGTAAATATCTGATACGTAGGATTTCTGATGTATGACCCCTGCGAAAGGGTTGTCTGACCGCCAAAGGAGTTGAGAACTGCTGAACTATGGGATTGCACACACCAGGAGACAGACTGAGGAAGATAGGTGGACCCAGGAAGGGACTACTGAAGGGCCTGTTAGATGACTGAAGCTACAGGGACTGAGCTGCTACAAGTTGTAGCTAGAGAGACAGAGAATAAGCTAAACACCTCTAACTTCTACATAGCCTACATTCCTTACTGACAGGAACACTGGATAATGGCACTGTTGAATTATTTCAGCACTGTGTAAACATTGAAGATACTTAGCAGCTAAGACAAGACCTCATCAGGTAGGCCATAGAATTTTTTTTTAAGAGAGAGAGAGAGCGCGAGAGCGAGCACAAGATCAAGCACAAGTGAAAAGCCATGCTCAGCGTGCCTGTGCCATGGCGCTCGCTCGCGTAGAGGTCAGGGACAGTGTCCCTGAGGCTGTTGTTCTCCCTCTGCCATGGGTTCCCAAGCCTGAACTCAGGTTGTCAAGCCTGAGCAACAAGGTGCTTTTATCCATTGAGCCACGTCAAAGCTCAAGGCGATATAATCTTCGAGACAGCCGTTATCTGTATTGCTCAGGGTTGTCTCAAATGTCACTAACCAGAGTACGGGCGAGTGGCACAGAACTGTATTAGTCAGGGTGGTTTCCAGGGGGTAAGGGTTTCCCAGCATTAACCTGCTTCTTTATGCCTTCCTTTCTGATACCAGGTCATTGCTAAACAAAGGGGGTATCTTTATCCCCAGACTGGCAGAGCCAGGACACGTTTCGGGTTTTGCCAGGGGTAGCATTCTTTGTTTTCCCTCCACCACCCCTCCGAGAGTTGAGGGAAAGCTATGGGTTTGGCTGTTCATCATTCTTTGGGTTTCAGCTATAAAGAACACAGATGCTGCCAGGCAGGTGGCACATGCCCATAATCCCAATTTTCAGGGAACTGAGGCAGTGTTGAGAGGACCAGGTTTAGCCTGCACTATTAAATAGTAAGACTATGCCTCAAAAGAAGGAAAGATGAAAAACAAGACATTGATGTCGTAGTCAAATGTCACTTGACTATGGCATCAATGTTTTGGAAGACCTCGGAAGTAAGAGATTTGACTTCTTTCTCTGAATGAAATAAAAATCCAACTTGAGTAAAGACCTTAAGGCGTTTAAACTCTTGAGCAAAGGAGACCGAGGCTAAGGCCAGAGGTCTAGGATAGGTGTTATGGTTTTCATCCCAGACCTGGGACAGACAGAGGTACAGCCCTGCACAGTCTAAGGACAGATGACTGCAGTGACCTGGGACACACTAGCCACCTAAACAGCAGGACTTCAAAGGTAGCTCTTTACCCACTCCTCTGCCTCTCCTTCCTCCCCTCTTAGCACCTAGCAGGCCTCTGCCACCGCGCAGGCATCTGCTGTGGGCATCTGGAGAATTTGAAAAGGAGCAGTATAATACCTTTGGTGTCTTTTAGGACCAGTGAGGAGACCAGTCCTCACTGTTACCGTAGGGTAAGGGTCTGTCCACCCATCTCTTGTACACTTAATTATTTTCATTTTTAAGAAAGAACAGGAAGCCAGCATGCCTGTAATCCCAGCACTTGGGAAGCAGAGTCAGGAGAATGTCTAGTTCAAGGCCAGCCTGGGCTGAAGAGCAAAACCCTGTCTCAAAACAGATGGGCCAGCAAGGTGGCTCAGGAAGTACAAGCACATGCCACCAAGCTTGACAACTTGAGCTCGGTCCTCTGAACCCATGTAGTGAGAGGAGAGAACTGGCTCCCACAGGCTGACTCTGACCTGCACACATTTACACACGCATAATCAAGTTTTTAAAAGATAGCACTGGGTGTGGTGCTGCACACTTTAATCCCAACACACTGGAGCTAGAGTCAGGAGTTTGCGGCCATCCTGGCCTTCATCCTGAGCTTTGGGACAACCAGGGCTATGTAGAGACCCGGAAAGGCACTCAGTGTGTAGCAGAACATTCTGGGGTAGAGATCCCTGTAGAATGAGCAGAGGGATGACCCAACCTGGTGTTGACACATCTAATCCCTTTCCACCAAGATTTAAATTCCAGGTTGTCATCAGTGGTCGGGAGTTCCCCCCAGCTGAGGCTGGCAGCAAGAAAGTGGCCAAGCAGGACGCAGCAGTGAAAGCCATGGCGATTCTGCTTCGGGAAGCCAAAGCCAAAGACAGTGGGCAGCCGGAAGACCTGCCCCACTGTCCCATGGAGGAAGACTCGGAGAAGGTGCGTCATCGTCCCTGGGGAAGGTAACCCTTGGCCTTTGTGTGTCAGGGTTTGACAGACTCTGGAAGCTGTCCTGGCTCAAGTAGTCCACACTCTTCTGAGGTAGCACCCCTGCCTTTCCCTACGCCCTTCCCTTCCCTTGTAGTCAGCCCCTCTTCTGCCTGTACTGGCCTGATTATATTTGCAGAATGTCAGAGTTGAAAGGACCATATATTAGTCAGGGTTTTCTAGAGGAACAGAACTTACAGACCATATACTTGAAAGAGGATTTCTTAGATTGGTACATGGTATGGCCAGAGTCATCTAGAGAGCTGAGATGCTGGACACCAGGAGTTGCTTAGTGCAGGAGGCTGAGTGCCTCCCTCGGCTGCCCCGGACTGGCACTGGAAGAGTGAGTTGTACCTGGAGAGACGCTCTAAAGCCCAAAGAAGCTGGTTCTATTATCAGAGAGGAAGTCAGCAGTGACAACACAGAGGAACTCCTTGGTGAAGTACGCAGAAAAGCATAGTGTTTATTGTCCATGTCCTTTTATCTGGGCTGCCAACATTTAAGGTTGGTCTCCTCATATCAGCAAAACAATCAGGACAGTCTCTCAGACATGCCCACAAGCCAATCTAATACAGGCCGCACCTCACTGGGGCTTCTTCCCCGTGGTTCTGAGCTGTGTCAGATTGCCAGTTAAAACAAGCCATCACAAACCTTGGATCCACTCTCCTCCCTTAGCCGAAACTTGTCCTTTCCTTTCCCCCCAGTGTCTCCTTCAGAAGGCCCCTCCTCACATTAACTTATCTAAAAGAAGTTCTTAGTCGGGCAAGGTGACCCTGTCTGTAATTGCTGCACTTGGCAGATGAAGTGGGAGGATTGCCTTGGGGTCAAGGCCAGCCTGAGCTCTAGGAGCAGACATTGTTTCTACAAACCAGGAAGGGGAGATAAAGTCTCAGCCTCCTCACCTCCTTCTGCTCTATTGAACTGACTAGTGTTCTTTGTGTCTGTGTTTAGTCTTACGCTTTTCTCCTCCTCTTTTCTCCAGCCAGCAGAGTCCCAGGCCCCCAGCTCTTCAGCTACATCCTTATTCCCTGGGAAGAGCCCAGTTACCACACTGCTTGAGTGTATGCACAAACTAGGGAACTCCTGTGAATTTCGTCTCCTGTCCAAAGAAGGCCCTGCTCATGACCCCAAGTATGTCTGTCTTATGTGTGGTGTCTCCTGTGGAGGTCTTCCCTAAAGTAGGAAAGACACTTCCCACTGCAGCGTCAGAGATGAGAAGTCTTTTCCCTGCATGCTCTCTCTTGCTGCAGTTTGGAAAGGGGCCTTCAGGGCCTGGAAGCTGCTATGAAGCAGAGAATCTGGGATTAGGAGTTTAGAGGGATGGTGGGCTAGGTAGGGGCACAGTGGACAGTGTGGTGGAACACAAAGGTTTAGGACCTGGGCTTGCCTTAGCAGCTCCCTACTTGAGGGTTCTGTGCACATAATTGTTCAAAAGCAAGCTTACTGGAGAGGGTGAGACTTGATTGACCCTTGCATGTTGAGTATTTAGCTGTCAGGAGACATTGGGGGCAGGAGCTGGACAGAGGTCATCTATCCCAGGCCAGAGTAATAACTGCAGAGGTGATGTGTATGAGAGCTGCAGGAGGTGGTGGACGGCATCCTGACCCCTCTCCGCCCAGCCATCGCGATCTTTTGCCCATCGTTTCCTCTAAGGTTCCAGTACTGTGTAGCGGTAGGAGCCCAGACGTTCCCCACTGTGAGCGCCCCCAGCAAGAAAGTAGCAAAGCAGATGGCAGCAGAGGAAGCCATGAAAGCTCTGCAAGAGGAGGCCGCCAATTCAGCTGACGACCAGGTGGGGCACTGTCCTGCTCAAGCTAAGGCTATGTTTTTACAATGTGGACAAATAGGGTTGTCTTTGAGTCCCTCTGAGTTTTCTGACATATTATGTTCTTTGACTAATTTCTCCTTAGTCCGGAGGTGGAAACACAGACTCACTTGATGAATCTATGGCTCCCAACAAGATCAGGAGGATTGGTGAGCTCGTCAGGTACCTGAACACCAACCCCGTGGGCGGCTTGTTGGAGTACGCCCGGTCTCATGGCTTTGCTGCTGAGTTCAAGCTCATTGACCAGTCTGGACCTCCTCACGAACCCAAGTGAGTATCTCACTCCTGGCTATAGCCATGTGTCATGGGCTGAGAGTGGCTTGTAACCTTAGGGAAAGGATTGATGCACATTAACTGTGAATAACAAAAGTGCAAATTGTCTGCATGGCGTAATGAAGACATTAGGTCAGCCATCTTGAGAATCCTGTCACTTATTCCACTGAGTGTGAGCCTTTTAGTTTTATGAGCTAGTTTTAGTTTCATACAAAAATCATTCAGATGGTTGAAAAAGTATGCCTTGGAAAGCTTAATTTCTATCCTTTCAAGTACCTTCCTGGGCACCAGGCTGGGTGTACCTGCTTCATCATGGAAGTAAACACATGCATTGACCCGCATCCTGATACTCACTCAGAAGTACTGTCTGGGAGAGCTAGCTTGCTTGCTTGCTTGCTTGCTTGTTTGTTTGTTTTATGTGTGTTTGCATAAATGTCACCGTGTGTGTAGTCCCTGAGGAGGCCAGAAAAGAGTGTTGAAAGCCTTAGAACTAAAGTTAAAGACCAGTTGTGAGCAACAGACCAGTTGTGAGCCACCATGTGGATAATGGGAGTTGAACCCAGGTCCTTTGGAAGATTGGGCAGTGTTCTTAACTCAGAGCTGGAGCTCTCTCTCCAGCTCCCTTTAGAGAGCTTTCTAGGTCACCCTATATTCTATTTTATTTTTATTTTTCTTAGCCGTAGTCTTACTATGTAATAGGCTAGCCTTGAACTCTCTGTCCTCCTACCTCAGCCTCCCCATGCTGGGATTATACACCAGCACTATCACCCCAGTTTAATCAGATTTTTCCACATTCAGCAGTAAATCACGGGAAAGTGCAGTGGAAGAACTCACCCTCCTACAGTACAACCAGACTAATAAGGAAACATAGTAATACGAAGCGTGTGAGTATATAGTAAGTTAATACCAGTCAAAGATAGAGAAGCAGGTGTACTGTTTGGTGGGACACCAGATATGTATTTGTATGGGTATAGCCAAGCCCTGGGCTTGGACAAAATAATCAAATATTCAACTAAGCTGCATTCCATCTCATGAAAGTCTATTAAAATAGCTCCCAAATTAAGCTACATGCTTCAAATAACGTTAGTAAGAAATCACCAATAGAGTATATTTTGGAACTACAAAACTTGATTCCAAATCCTGCCAGAAATAAATCTTTAAGGACATCTCAGAAGGACCAGGTGTGGTAGAGCATGCCTTTAATTTAAACCCAGCCCTCGGAAGGCACAGGCAGGCAGAATTCTGAGTTTCTCGCCTGTATAGGGAGTCCTATTACAGCCGAAGCTAGTAGAGAGATTCTGTCTCAATAATTAAAACAAATAGCTAGGAAAATTCAGGAAAAGAGAAGTAGTAAGTGTGGTGACCCCAGCAGGCGTTGAAACAGGGGGAACTGTGGATAGACAGGCACAGCAGAGGAACAAGGGGGTGCCTGGGAAAGACGTGTGTCGGTGGCTTCTGTCTGCCCCCTTTCCTGCACCACAATCCCAAACAATCCAAGATTTAGATGGACAATAAATGAAATGACAGTAATCACCAGAGAAGACAAGGACGTTTCTAAGATCTTCCACAAAACGAAGTAATAAAGGAAAAGTCCTGGAAAAATGGATCCAGAATAAAAGGAGCACCTAAGGGAAACCGCACAATAACCTCAGGACTGAATCATTTAACATACAGCTTCTGAAAATAAGCTTTCTTTCTTAAAATAAGCAATAAACAAAGTATGCCATCTATATGTTCATAGAGGAAAACTGAATTACTAGTACACAAAAAGGTATTCAGCAGCACTTAGTACTTGTGTGTGGAGCCCCTTTTGCCAGTGTAGCCTGCAGTCCCTGAGGGAGTATGAGATGACATTTGCTAAGTCTTGTGGAAGGGCTGGACTGCCCGAGTAAGGGTCTGTTGTGGCCCAGCTTGACTCCCTCAGGGGAGGGCTCCTCCCAGGAGTGATGCTTGAAAATCACTTTCAGATGGCTGAGAGAAGACATGGGGTGTAGGGCAGGACAGGCAGCCTGTGGCCATTGAACTGCATCTTTTGACTTAACGAAGTGGAGGCTGAATTTCCTTTTGAGTGAATCTGGGTTTAATTCTCGGCATCACCCCTCGCACATTTAGCTGTGTCTGTACTGAACATATGCAGATGTTTATTATTCCCTGAACCAGCTAAGGTAACAACTTCTTAAATGTATTTTTGTTGTTGTTGTTGTTTTTGGTTTTTTGTTTGTTTGTTTGTTTTCTTGAGACAGGGTTTCTCTGTATAGACCAGGCTGGCCTCGAACTCAGAAATCCACCTGCCTCTGCCTCCCAAGTGCTGGGATTAAAGGCATGGGCCACCACTGCCCGGCAGGTAACAACTTCTTACACAGTACGTTGTGCATTGTTAAGTAACTAGAGATGATGGAGGCACATAGCAGAATACACAGGCTCATTTGCAAACACCATGCCGTTTCATATCCAGGACTTGAGTACTCAGTGATGGTGGTGCCCTCAGGGAGTCCTAGAACCATCTCCCAGGGACACCAAGGGACAGCTGTCCATCTACTCCTGTGGGGAGGACAGATCTAGTAAAGGGACTGAGAGATGGCCTGCTGAGTGAGCAGGAAGTGAGGGGAGGTGAACCTGGGGCAGCCCACAGGGCCTGCCTTGTAGCTTGTCTGAGCTTTAGCAGAAAGGCAGTAAGACGTCACTGATGGTCTGAGTGGAGCACGGCTGTCCTCTCACCGCCCTTGTCCCTGGTTAGCACTTCCCGCTAAATTCTGTTTTCCACTTTGAGAGAGACCTTTGCCACAGAATCCACCAAGATCCCTGTTGGTAATCTAAACTGCTAACCTTACTTCCCAGTTCAGTAACAAGAAATACTTGATCTTGCCCAGACCAGGCCGCCTGCCTGCCTTGAATCTGTCAGGAAGTGTGAAGGAAGCATTCTTCCTCCTAGCTCAGGTCCGGTCCCCTCCCCTTATGTTCTTGAGGACTGGTTGTTTCCTCTTCTCCTTTCTCCTCCTTGCCTCTCCCTTGAAACCTGCCTTGGCCCACTGACCTCTGCCCATACACCAAACCTGACCCATCTTTGAGAGGCCTTGTCTGGACTGCATGCTCTGCCCAGCATCTCTGCTGCTCCAGACACCAGACATCTCAGAAGGACCGTTTATACTTACTGTTGTACTTTCTTTACTCCCTCTGAGGGCTGGAGAGAAGGCTCAGCAGTTAAGAGTGCAGACTGTTCCTACAGAGAACCCCAGGTCCCAGAACCCACAAGGCAGCTCAAAACCACTGGTGACTCCAGCTCCTGGAGGATCCAGCATGCTCTTCTGGCCTTCCAAGGCACTGGCAGCTGTGCATACACAATTTAAAATAAAAATAAAATCTTGACTTTCTCTGCTAAAAGTCTATCCACTGACTGAATGTAGTCACTGAGTATGGGTAACAAAAAAAAAAAAAAGATGTAATTCCTGAATGACCAAAATCTTAGAAGTGCCTGCAGAGGAGACCAGGGGGTCCTTGTGTTTACAAAAGCAGCCTCCTACATAGTGAAACTAGCCCTCCCCACAGTAGGCCGGCAGGGTCCTCTGTTGCTTGTCTTCATTCTCTTTTTCATCCCAAAGGTTTGTTTACCAAGCAAAAGTTGGGGGCCGCTGGTTTCCAGCCGTGTGTGCGCACAGCAAGAAACAGGGCAAGCAAGATGCCGCGGATGCAGCCCTCCGCGTCCTGATCGGGGAGAGCGAGAAGGCAGAGCAGTTGGGTTTCGCAGAGGTAACCCCAGTAACAGGGGCCAGTCTCAGAAGAACTATGCTACTCCTTTCCAGGTCCCCAGACGCACATCCAAAGACAGTTAAGACATCTGCTTTTGGTGCTCTCTTTCTTGGGGACGAGGGGGTTCTGCCTGCGCCTCCCCGGGAGGATTCGGCTCTTTGCCTGATTCTGCCTTAGGCTTCAGTCTTGGTCTCAGTAGAGTGCATGTCTCGGTGTGGGATGGGGAAGATGACTCTCGTGCCGACTGCATGCAGTGGACGCAGGCGGGCTCCGCGGTGCTGACACGGCCCTGTCCCCACAGCTTCCCCTCACTGGCAGCACCTTCCACGACCAGATGGCCATGCTGAGTCACAGGTGCTTCAACGCTCTCACCAACAGTCTCCAGCCCTCCCTGCTCGGCCGCAAGATCCTGGCTGCCATTATTATGAAGAGAGGTGCCGAGGACATGGGTGTTGTCGTCAGTTTGGGAACAGGTGAGCGAGCGAGCGAGTGACTGAGTGAGCGAGCGAGCGAGTGGTCCCTGAGGCATTGGCCTCTTGATGCCTACAAGCAGGTCCAGAAAAGATGAAGGCAAAAGACTCCATATAGGTTAAGTGTCTTCAAAGTTGCTGATGTGACACTCAGAACATTTTGGAGTTGGAGCCGTTAAGATGTTTTTTTAGTTAATGCTTAACAAGTAAACCCAGCATAAATATTCTAGTCTTTGAAGTCTGAGATGGTCCTCAGCATTTCAGTTAAGGACTAGTTTCTGTTCCTGTTAGCTGCTGTCAGCTCAGACTTGGAATGAGTTTTTGGGTTGAGTGGGGTCTGTTGATCTGGAGATTTTGTTTTATTTTGAGGCAGGAGTTCAATGCTTGCGCCTTTCAGGTACTGAAATAGGCTTGCACATGGCGCGGCCGGGGTGTTCCTAGTCCCTAATCTAAAGATGTCAGCCCCGAACCTGTCAGCTCAAGGCCACTTCCGCCTTCCGCTGCTTCACCAGCACTCGGGTTACCCAGTTCTCTTTTGATGGCCTTCCCAGGGAATCGCTGTGTGAAAGGGGACTCTCTCAGCCTGAAGGGAGAGACGGTCAATGACTGCCACGCGGAAATCATCTCCCGGAGGGGCTTCATCAGGTAAGCAAGATGGGCACAGCCATTGGGCCTTCCATGGGGCATTCCCAGCCCGAGTGCACTCGCCTCCCTGAAAGCCCAGCAGATTGGTGCCAGTCCGCTGGGCCTGTGGTTCACAGTCAGTCCCTTTTGTGACCTGGCCGCATCTTTTCAACATCAAGTGGCCTGAGTCCTTAACCCGTGTGAGAACCTTACATGGCCGCTGTCCCAGCCAGCCAGCTTCTCTGCATCACCTTTAGTTTATGAAGGGCAAGAGTCAGGGGGAGGCAGCAGCCCACCCTCGGAGGCCTTGAACCAGTTTATTCTGCCTGGAACCTTCTACGAAATGCAGAGGCCTCCTGTAGGGAGCTTCTCTGTCCCTCTTCCACCTGACAAGCTGAAAGCTGTGTACCATGGAAGCCTTTCCTCCCTCGGCTCAAACGGCATAGCGTGTGCAGGTGTGGTCTGCCCTGCCCAGACTCCAGCTGCCTCCTAGCCAGCTTTCTTCTGGTAGGTTTCTCTACAGTGAACTGATGAAGTACAACCACCACACTGCCAAGACCAGCATATTTGAGCTTGCCAGGGGAGGAGAGAAGCTGCAGATAAAAAAGACCATTTCTTTTCATCTCTACATCAGGTCTGCACCCCCGGCTTGGCTGACTCCAACCCCCGACCTTGTACTATAGCCTCACCTGCCTGTGTCCGAGGTGCACACCCAGGTGGCAAAGGCATCCCTGCCACCCAGTACCCATATAGACTTAAGAAAATGTCCCTGGCATTGATGGCAAATGGTTTCAAGACCCATGAGGCTGGAGGGAGGTGCATTGGGGGAGTCCTAATTAATGTAATTGTTTGGCAGCACGGCGCCATGTGGAGATGGAGCCCTCTTTGACAAATCCTGCAGTGACCGTGCCGTGGAAAGCACAGAGTCCCGCCACTACCCTGTCTTTGAAAATCCCAAGCAAGGCAAGCTTCGCACCAAGGTGGAGAACGGTGAGTGATAGGTGGACCTTCCTACTCCCAGTGGGCAGTGAGGCAGGCGGCATGTACGCGAGGGGTGTCGGCTTCCTCGTGTCTGCAGCCTGGGAGAGCTGGGTGTCTGCAGGCTGCTTAGGAGCCCCATATGCCCGGGGAGCTCTAGGGAGAGTCCACTGGAACTAAAACGAGAGCCACACTGTGTCATGGTCCTGGAAGGGGGTGTGCGGAAGTGAAGACCGATGGGAGGTGGGCCTCACTGAGCTGGACCTCACTGAGAGACGGATGTCCTGCTGTGGCTGCGCCCTGCCCTCCAGCATCCTAGCCTCTCCTGTCCTCCAGTGCCCGATCACATCGCTCCTGTCCCCTCACACTTCGGTGTCATCCAGGTGGTCCTCCTGCTAAACAAACACTCTACAGTGTGAACACAGTCACCATGCAACCCATGCTCCACTCCTGCATGTTCACCCAGGGAGGGAAGGTGTGTGCACGGAAACACGTGCACAGGTGTGCTTGTGGGAACATTAGTCATGGTGGCCAGGGTGGAGAGAACACAGGTCCTCAGACCTGGATAAATGAAGTGTTACATCCCTACGATGGAATATCTTCTGCCATAGAGAGGAATGGAGTCCTGAGACTTGGTACAACATGGACCTTGAAAGCATGCTAGCAGAAAAACAAGTCACAGAAGAACATAGGTCATAGGATTTCATGTCTGAAAGGGAGCAAGTAGAGAGATCCCTAGACACAGACCACCTTCCTGGTGTAAAAGACTTCTTTGTGAGGCGACAGTGTGCTCCAGAGCTGGTTGGAGGTGGATCGGCATGACGGCCCTTGTGTGGTGTGTGTTTTAAGTGGGTGGGTTGTGTGGTGTGGCATAGGAGTTGTAGCCCCATACAGCAAAACTGTCTTCAAAATCCTGGGAGCTGGTGCCCAGGTGGTAACGTGTCTGCTGTGTAAAGGCTCAGGGACTTGACTTCTGATCCCCAGAACCCAGCTGTGGCAGTGCGCGCCTACAGCCCCAGTGTTGGAATGAACTTCAGATCAGAGACCATGCCTCAAAAAATGGAAGAGAGACGGGCAGCCAATATGAGCTTCTGGTCTGCCTGAGTGCACATGCGCACGCACGCACACACACACACACAGAATTATGATAATGGAACTAGGGAGAGCTGTGTAGCTGAGTGGATGTGGTTCCCCACTGCACTCTGCAAAGGCAGAGGCCTTCAGCCTCACGCCACCCTCCCCTGAGCCTGCTGCTACAGTTGCTCTCTGTTCCTTGAACACAAGGCCCTGGCTGCCTTGGGGGCCTTTGCTTTTGCTGTTGTGTCTGCACCACTCAGTGCAGCTGCTTCTCCTCCCTTGTGCTAGAGCTTCCCTGACTCCTCCGCCCTCAGTTTCTGTGCTGTTCCCCACCGTAACTCACACAGAGTCTACTGAGCACTGCGAACAGCCAGAGTTTCTGCGCCTCTCCCTTTCTTTCCTCATCCCACAAACATAGCAAGAAGCTAAGTCTTGAATTCTGCTCATCATCCTTAGTTCTAAGCACCATACTGGGCACGTAGTACATGCTATAAAATACGAGCAGCCCGCTGGAGAGATGGCTCGGTGGTTAAGAGCACTGACTGCTCTTCCAGAGGTCCTGAGTTCAATTCCCAGCAACCACATGGTGGCTCACAACCATCTGTAATGGGATCCAATGCCCTCTTCTGGTGTGTCTGAAGACAGCTACAGTGTACTCACATACATAAAATCAATAAATAAATCTTTAAAAAATGAAATATGAGCAGCCAACAGCCCACACCTCGGGAGTACACAGTGTGCCCAGGACCTGGTTTGGTCCAGTTGCCTTCATTGATCCAACTCAGTGTCTAATGCAGGGGAAGGCACAATTCCTGTGGAGTCCAGTGACATAGTACCCACGTGGGATGGCATCCGGCTTGGAGAAAGACTCCGGACCATGTCCTGTAGTGACAAAATCCTACGCTGGAATGTGCTGGGCCTGCAAGGGGCGCTGTTGACGCACTTCCTACAGCCTGTGTACCTGAAATCTGTAACGTTAGGTAAGAGACCTCCTTTGTGAGCCGTAACCCCTGTCTTTGGCTCAGATGCCAGCACAAGCCGTGGGCCATGTTGTCCTCCATGTCTCCCTTCCAGAGTGAGCTTGATTTTTACCTTAGGAACAGGATCTAAGTGCCCCGTCTGCTGGGCACTTAGAAGATGGCCATAGGTAGCCATCAAGAAAAGATGTGCCAGACTGGGTCTCGGCTGCAGTGATAGCTCTGAATCCCCGCTGTTGTACTTCCGTCTTCTCCCCAGCCTTGAGTTTTGTGCGTAGGTATTGGATGGCCTGTGTGGCCACAGTCGGGAGCTGCTTTTCTGTCCTGATGACCGTGTCTCGTCTTCCAATTCCTTGTGTACCTCTGCAGACCCAGGTGTAAACTTGCATTTGTTTTCACCCAGGTTACCTTTTCAGCCAAGGTCATCTGACCCGTGCTATTTGCTGCCGCGTGACCAGAGATGGGAAAGCATTTGAGGATGGACTGCGCTATCCCTTTATTGTCAACCACCCCAAGGTGCTATGGCCCATTCTGCTTACTCTTGACCCATGCCTCCTTAAGCAGAGCTGTGTTCTGTGGAAAGGGAAACCTTTGCTGGGGTCTCAAGAGCAAGCTTTTCCTCCCTTTGAGTACCTGGGCTTGGACTCCCAGTCCTTAGTAATTCTGATTCGTGGTTAAGTCAGTGCAGCTCACAAGGGAAAGATGAGGCCCTCATACTCCTTTGCCAAAAGTCTTGCATGCCTGCTCTGAACCTTTGCCCTGAAAGGCTTCCCTCTCTTCCATCACTCTGGGTTCCTAGGTCGGCCGAGTCAGTGTATATGATTCCAAAAGGCAGTCCGGAAAGACCAAGGAGACAAGCGTCAACTGGTGCTTGGCTGATGGCTATGACCTAGAGATCCTGGATGGCACCAGAGGCACCGTGGATGGGTAAGGAAGCAGAGGGCACAGGAGAGGCCTGGTCAGACTTCCTTCCAGACTCCCAAGGGCAGGCCCCTGCCTGCTAGTACTGAGTTAAAGACCATCCACCCTATGCAAAATTCATACCTTAGTCCCCACGTCACCCACCTCACCTGCTCCCAGATGAATAACAGGTCCCTTTGTTTTCCCAGACCGGGGAAAGAGTTGTCACGGGTGTCGAAGAAGAATATTTTCCTTCAGTTTAAGAAGCTCTGCTCCTTCCGAGCCCGCAGAGATTTACTGCAGCTCTCCTATGGTGAGGCCAAGAAAGCTGCCCGTGACTACGACTTAGCCAAGAACTACTTCAAGAAAAGCCTGCGGGACATGGGCTATGGGAATTGGATCAGCAAACCCCAGGAGGAAAAGAACTTTTACCTCTGCCCAGTACCCAATGACTGATAGCGGGGCGTGTTTCTCATGGGGTCAGAGGGAGGTCATGCATTCCTCATCACATTGGGCCAGAGTTTAGGGGCTTCTTTTAACCCCCTCCCCCCTTTTTAATGGAGGAACCATAATAGATGGTACCAAGAACTTTGGTTCCCATTAATCCTGCTCGCTTTGGGATTGCGAGGTGGGGTCTGGCCAAGTCCCCACCTCCCTTTTCCCAAGGGAAGAGGCTGAGATTAAAGGAAGAGGAAGCGCTACCATTCCACATGTAGCATAGACTGTTTGATCACGTGGAGCCCGGGCCTCGCGGGCTTAGTTTTGTGGAGGTTTTTTCATCTCCTTTTCCTTTGCTGCATTGGCCTCTTGTGGGTTTGATTCCATTCCCATCAGTCCTCTGTAACTTATGTCAGGGACCAATGATGTCACCTGTAGATGAGCAGGCCCTGCTCTGTCATCCCCCCCTCCTAGGATGCCTTCCTGTGATGAGGTCTCTCCTTCCCCACCCCAGAGGATAGAGGTGAACATAAAGGATTGGTGAAGTGTTTACAAGGGCAGGAGTTGAAAACTGGTCAGGGATTGTCGGGCAGCAGGAATGTGGTAAACTGTGGCTGGGACAGGCAAGCCCTACCCGGTAATGGGCCGTGCTGGCCCGCCAAGGAACTTCCCTCCCTGGGCAGCAGGGAAGCTGAGAATCAGCCAATGGAAGTGAGGAAGGTGCCCAAGCCAAGCAAGTCCGGTGGGGCCGACAGCACTAGCTAGAGTGCACAATGGTCCTCCACCCGCCCCGCCCCTCCATGGAGCAGTCCCAGAAGCTGCCTCTGTCACGTGTGGGCGTGGGGCCCCAGGCCCCAGCTACTTGTGAAAAGCCGAGGACACATCCTGGAGGGTAGATCATCTTTGTCCAGACAGAGCAAAAGTAAATGCAAAACATGCTGGTCCATTGGGATTCTTTTCATGGCACTGATACGAGCAGAAGTTGACAAAGCCTTGTATAGAATCAATGCTTCTAAAAGGCCAGAGGTGTTGATTCTGAACTGCATCGCAGACTTGAGATGCAAATATATTTTTCCATTAGTGAATGTACTTTCATATCAGATGGCTTCAGAAGCTGGTTCATGGGCAGGGCTCAAGACACTGGGATCTCCTGCCCTGCTCCTTTGAGAATCTTCATTTACATACAAGTGTTGTAGGTGGCAGAGAAGGCTAGCCTCCCACTCTGGGGTGGGCTTCTTAGACTCCTCCCCCTCTGACAGTGATCTGTGGGTCTGCGGGAGCTTCATCCTCTGTAGAGTCTGGCTCTAGCATCAAGTCAGCCAGACAGACGCTGCTTCATTCTGCCCCTCTAGGACCAAGCCCACTTCTTTCCTCTGAGTGGCGTGGCTCCATCTGGAGACAGCTGGCCAGTGTCAGCAGCTTTCTGCACCCCCTTGCTCACCCCCCAGTGCTGCCTGGCTCCCCCACCCTCTGGCCCACTGCCAACAGCAAACGTCACATTCGCACTTCAAGTCTAATGGCTACTGCTTCCTCAACCTATGATCGAATCTGGTCAACACAAGAACCTGTGTCTTAACAATACACTGGGAATGCCTTTGCACAACCGAATCATCCTATGGAACTCCGGTATCTGCGGAAGTGAGGAAGTAGCCCCGTGCTTGTGGTGTCGGCTGGAGGGAGGCCTGTTAGCTTCTGGCACCTGCATCTGAAGCAGAGCCATTGTGGTTTCCAGGCCTGGGCAGGAAGCTCTTCCCCTGGGTCTAAAGGCCAGAGACTTCTTCTCTCCCTTTGATTCCTTTCTCTCTGGTCCTTCCTGGGTATTCACACCCCAATCCTGTCTAGAAAACTTGTGGTTCTGGGTTTCTGCGGATGGAAGAGAGTAAGGTATCCCTGTGCCCTGTGGGCTTGGCGTCCGCATCCCACCCCAACCCCTGCCTCCAGACCCGCTGGCCGAGGGCAGTTTCCACTGTGCTTCCTTCACCTCTGTGTGACCTTTAAGAAGCAGGGCCTCCCTCCACACCGTCTCTTAATAATTTCTGTAGTTGATTTGTCCGAACTGTGACTGTCTTGCATTCTTTGAATAATCACGTGTAAGAATTGTCAATGCTTGAAACTATTTCCTGTCCTCAAGTTGAAGGGACTTCATTGGCCTTGGGGTTTGGGCAGTGACTCCAAGAGCAGAGTGGGGAAGCAGCCAGGCATAGCCTGGTGACGGATGCAGTTCCTTCTTGTGTCCCTTTACAAGTGACAGTATACATTCCTCAGAATAAAAACACTGAAGCATCAGGACTGCTAGAAAGTTTTATATCTTTGTTCTTGGGGGAGGTGAGATTGGGAACAGAGGGACCTGTGACAGGATCTCTGGCTACAGCCACAGCGGTTCCAAGGGCCCCACCGCTTCTACAGTCTGACTGTGTGTGGGTGGCGTGGTGCGCCAGTGGGGTGGGCACTCCGACTGTGTCCTCGGCACTGTCCCTACTTCAAAACTTCTTTTCCCACTTGAGCCCACTCTCGTGTTTTTGTTCCCAGTCTGGGGATGTGGAGGCGGAGGCTTATTGGGTTTCACGAGAAAGCATGCTGGAGACTCAGACATCTCTGCTGCCAGTCTTGTGCCGTTTCTCTCTCCACAAGCCTCAGCCTTTACTGTGCCTGTATGGCAGTAAAGGGAGTTGCAGCTGGGACCATGACACGTTCAGGTGCACCTTTTAACTTTGTGGATGGCATTGAAAGTGTCCCTCTTAAATTTTAAGGAAACCCAGCTCTTAGTAACTTACTTCAGAACTCCTGGAAGACCTATCTTTGGCATTTCAACAGTGACACCATACCCAAAAAGACATTGAGTGTAAACCCCCTCATAATCCTTTAGACAGATGGGTCAACTGAGGTCAGAAGACCAGTGACATGTTTTGGGGCACAGCACTTGAGTTCAGGACTTAATGTATCATTCATTCCCTGTTTAAATGTGAACTGAGACCTGTTTAGTTCAGGGAACTGAGTAGTTTTAAAGGCAGTTCAGGGTGACAGCTCCTGCTGTCCTGAGACTCAGTGCCTCTGTCCTCTGGCTGCCACTGGGTCCAAATCCAAGGAGTGGAATATTCCAGTTTCTGGGGGTGTAGCCAGATTTGTGGGCTAGAAGTGTTGCTCAGGATGAAGTAACATCATGTACAAGTGGATTCAGTTGATCCCTGGCCCTCAAATTTAAAGATAGTAGATGGTTCCCTTAAAGCCTAGGTGAAGGCCCGAAGGGGCTCACCCACAAATCCACTGTGATCCCGGGATCTGAGACAGATCAGGCCTGTTCTGTGGGAGTCTGCCAGCGGACTGAAGAACCCAGACTGCAGAGGAAGCCCCTGCCCACCCTGCCCCAGGGAGCAGATAGCACTTCCTGGGCAGTCCGCACTGCCAGTCCCCGGGCTGACTGCTGCTTTACCCTCCCTGGAGTGGAGACTCTCCGGCATTCTCCCCTTCTTTATCTGCCAATCTGATGTGGAAGGGTTAGTCCCCTTACCCCAAACAGAACGAAGCAACATGACATATTTGGAAACAATTTTAAGAGAAATAAGTCCAGCTATGGGGGGGGTAAATTTGGGGGGCGCGGGTGGACCATGGAAAATATTCCAGGAATGGAGCCAAGGGCGTGCCTAGGACAGTGCACTGAAGGTGGGTGGGTGAGGTGTTCAACAGTTCCCAAAGTTTGGCCTTTGGAAAGCATGTGACCAGCACACTGACAGACTTCTCAGACATGATGGGATAATTATTAGAAAGTGACACTTGTTCTGACCAGTTGATGAGTGGGAGCTGGCTGACGCAGGTGGGACTCAGCAGCCCCTTCTGCCTGGAAGACCTGCTCACTCTTCCTGGGGAACAATTCAGAGAAGACTCTAAAGGGCTTTGCTTTCCTCCTTAGAAGTCTGCTGCCTGCCCAAAGACCATGGTGACAGGCTAGGGGCAGGTACCATGGGAAGACACACTTGCTCTTCTGCTGCTCCTGGTCTCAAGAGCTTCCCTACAGGACTCTGAGAGACGGAGCCCCAGAGCATAGGCACAGTGGCCGGTCCACCATTGTCATTGTTCCTTACAAGAAAGTCCTTTCCTTCCTCTTCAATCTTCCCCAGAAACAACCATCTGGAAGTCCTGTGTCCTGTTTGTTCTCAGCTTTCCACACTCTTGGCACCAGCTGCTCCAGAGAGGCAGGGGACCTATGGGCCATCCTCCCAGGCAAAGGCAGCTGCCAGGTTCCTAGAGCTTAGTCACTGATTTGAGTCTCCAACACCTTTTGTCACTGCCACTCCCATACCACCCTGTCCCAGGTTCCCATCCAGGCTCACCAAACAAAGTACCTGATTCTCTCTAGAGACAGCTCTACGTAGGAGGAGGCATGGATAGAGACAGAGGCCCCAAATTGGTAGGGACTGAGTTTCTCCAAAACCTCCCAGTGTCTTCCCAGGGGTCACACTGTCCTGACACATGATAGCCTCCTACCACCCCTCCTCCTCCATTGCAGTCTTCCTTCAAAGGCTGCACTAAAAATGACAAGAACAGCACTGTCCCATGATCCTCCACACGCCGGGGTCCCTTTCACCCAGCACAGCCATGTCTACCTCTATTCCCACAGTGTAAATGCTGGAAGCAGGTTCTAAGATGGGCACTGTTTGCCTGATATGTTCAACAGGACATGGAAAGGAGTTGGACAAAGTGTTCACTGATCTTTCCAGTCCTGGCTGGTGACTAGTTTGGACAACAGCCAGTTACAGGAGGTAGTAAAGTCAAGGGTGGTCCTAGCAGTAGCTGGTGGGTCTCATAGAGGCTGAAAACCAACACTGGTGCTACCCTCCAGAGGGGCAGTTCCTAGCTAGGTGCTGCTTATGACTTCAGGATGCTTTCTCTGGGGCTGGAAGTTTATGGGGGTCAGATGGAGGGAGGCCTTATACAGGCAACCTTTAATTTCCTGTTCTAGTAGGAGGTCTGTCTCTCCAGTCATCAAGCACAGATGCCCGTGAGTTCGTCTGACAGCTGGGGAATGCGCTGAGGCACAGTTCAGATGTCAGTCACTTACGTCCTTTAAGCAGTCCATGGCCTTGGGGCAGGGAGGAAGGGGCCCACCTTCCAGGCCTGTTCTGAATCTGTAACACGGCTTCCACTGGAATCCAGCACTGTAAATATTCTTCTGAGACTCTGTGTCTAAAACTTTTCACCTAGCTCATGACCTTCAAAGGTTCCCCCAACACCTCACCTTTCCCAAGTGAGAAAGGAAAGGGGAAAATCTAGGGGTACAAAAAATTCTGCACTGGCAGCTTGGAGCTGGGTTCTGGAGCCCTCTGAGGCACAGGCTGTGGGACTGCACTGAAGCTTCCTAGGAGACTGTAGGAGCTCTCAAGAGGACTCCCTAAAACTGCAAGTCCTCCCAGACCAGTGTTGTCCATTTAAGAAGACACTACTGTCAGCCTGGCTGCAGAATCTTGAACCCCTCATCCAACTTCCTCTTCTCCCATCACTTGGAGACCATAGATAACTCTCCCTTTCTTGGCCCCTTCTCCAGCACCCTTGTCAGGATAGGTGGCTCTGAGATCTCTGGCCTCTACTTACCAGCCTTGGCCCCCATCATTAACACTACTGTCTGAAGCTCAGGAGGGGAAGGAGAATGCTTGAACATGAGGCAGCTGCTCCAGCCTCCAGGCCGGAGGGCTGTGTGTGAATGGAGGTGTGAAGCAGGCCTCAGTGGAGTGGGGACAGATCCATCTTCCACCCAATACTACTGAACCCCAGGGGTCACGGGGTGAGGAGCTGCAAATGAGTGAGACCTCACTTGGAGCTGGGAGCTGAGTGGTCAGGGTGGAGGAAGGTAGTGGCAGTGTAGTTCTGGAAGAGAGGCTGCAGGAACATGCCGATGGTCCCAAAGACACAGACAAAGACAAAGATCCAGAGGAACAGGCGGTCGATCACCATGGCAACGTATTTCCAGTCCTCCCTCACCTGGATGGAGGGAATGAAGGTGACCCAGATATCAGTCTCATGGTGTGAACGTCCCTACCCCTGTGCACACACCTCATTCCTCTCCCTCAGCAATCCCAGAACAACTTCTTTTCACAGCTCGGCTCCTGCCTACTCTAAAGTCTCCAGTGCTCCCACTGCCCCCGGGGTCCACCCTAACCTACCCATAACAATTAGGAGTTTACTTCCTACTGCCTCCCACACCCTAAAATTCAGACTTAGTAAGAAATCCAGCATGTCTTCTTAGTTCTCTCACTTCCTTAAAAAACAAAAATAAACTGGTAAGCTCCTACACTTATTTCAAAGCCCTAATTTCCTAATTGTCTATTCACCAAACAATTAATGGCTTCCCTGTTCCTTTTGTTCCCTGACACTAGCCATCTCAGGGTACCATATTGTTTCAATCTGTATGTCTGTCCTTCCACCAAAGTTCAAACTCCTACATGAGAGGGGCCCTGCTAGCATCTGGGACAGGGCTCGGTCAGTAACTGAGAACTGCTGTCTCTGGGGCTCTGCTTTTATGATAGCTGGGGACACCCCCCCCCAACAACCTCACTCCTACACAGAGCCTGGAAGGTGCAAGTGGAACCCAAGTGTTAAAACATCAGTCTGCTCCATGGGGTTTGAGAACCATCTACAGGGTCACAGGAAAAGCCAGCTTCTCTTCCAGACTGAGTCCTATCTTTGTATGTGTTTCTCTAGGACCCAGCCAGCTCACAGGACATGAGATAGGGAGCCGCTAACTGTGCAGTTCATGTAGCTGGTCAAACAGTCACTCACTGAAGTCACAGCTCAGCCTGCCGCAGACCTGGCATCCTGCAAGGCTCGGAGACGCAACCAAGTGAAGAACCCTATGGTTTTCAGTCTCTTCAAGGAGCCAGAGACAATAAACCAGGGATTATACACTGAGAGGGGATGGAAGACCAGGATGGAGAAACAGAAGGAAGACAGGAGCAGAGAGGCCTAGAAAAGCCTCTTCCAGCAGATGATGCTTACAGCAAGCTTTGCTGGGTAGGAGGGAAGCCTTGCTTCTGGTCCACACTGAAGACATGGTCAGGCAAAGCCAGCAGAACAGTAGCCCGCCCCGCCCTGCCCCACCCTGCCCCTTTAAACTGTTTGTCCCATGAATGGCAAAGAAAACTGAGGGAGCAAACTAATGAGGCTTGGCAATTCAATGCACCTTGGGCTCCTAGGTCTAATGATGGTGCTCCTAGGAAAGATGCTACTGGGACAGCGGCGAAAGCCTGGATGTGGACTGTACAGTGCTAAAAGTATTGATACCGTTTCCAGAATTTGGTCTTTGAAGCTGGGCACTTCGTTGTTATTTTGGCTAGTTGTTGATAGCAGTTGGAACTTGGGGGCTTTCACACGCTTACCCTGCATCTACCACTGAGCCACACTCCCAGGCCTGAAACTGAGGCACGCAGGAGAGCATCTCTGGTCTTAAGGAGAGACACATCAGAGTGTTTGGGATTCAAGGTTCCATGTTTACTTTTACAGAACAGAGCCAAATAATAACAGTAACAGGTTTTTGGTTTTGTTTTGGGGGTGGGGGGAGGAAACATAATATCAGTTTGGTGAGATTTAGCATCGCCATGGGACCAAACGTCTATGGGGATTTTTCTAGATTGGATCAATTGAGGCAGGCAGCACTCATTCCATGGGCTAGGGTCCCAGACTGAAGGGGAAACAAAAGTGTTTGTTGAACTTAGTATTCCCCTCTCCCTGTGTCCACACTGCAACAGGACCAGCCCCTCCTGCTACCTCCTTCCCCACCCTGGGCTGTGACCTCAAACTCCGAGGCCAACAAAAGCCTGCTTCCCTGTATCCGCTTTCCTCCAGAGGATTTTGTCACAACAAGGAGAAGAATAACTAAATCAAAGGTTGTTCCCGTGGAGGGACCCAGATGCAAAGGCTCCAGGGCAGGAAAGGGCTTGGCTTGCTAGAGACAACTGAGTGATAAGCTGGTGACCCAAGCAAGGGAGCGGGTCACCAGCCTGGGGGCGCGGGTTATTTAACTGCGCCATAGGAAACTGAATGGGAGGCAGTTGGGAGATTCTCCCCCGGTCCACACAAGAGTTGACGGGAGCCCAAGGACCAGGGTGTTGGTGTGAAGGGGACAGAAAAAGAACAATGCAAGGAATCAATCATCTTGGAGGTGGTGCTCCCAGGACAGGACTTCTGACAACTTCAGTGGTGGGCACTAAGGGAGAGAGAGTAGAAGGATCACCAGGCTTCAGTCTGAACAGCTTAGCCCATGGTGATGCCATTTACAGCAAGACAGGGAAACTGGGGGCAAGTTAGGGCCAGGCTGGGGGTGTAGATCAAGCACTCGGTTTTGGATGTGTTGAGTTCTAGATGCATCTGAGGCATCCAAACAGGTCACTGCACCTTCAGCACCTGACTTGAAAGGCAGGCTACATGGTGGGCTGCTCGGAGGTGGAGGTCAGTGTTGCAGCGGCAGCTGAGCCCTGCATCCTGCTAGCCTTGGCCGCCTCATTTCTGGTCTCAGCCTCTCTCCCTTCCTCTGAACTATATGATGCTCCCTCTCCCATGCTTGTCTGCTGTCCGGGGAAGAAGATGTCTGAACCCAGCTCCCAACACAAACCACAGCGCCTGCCCTTTATTCTTGCCCAGCTGGAATGGCAGAGTCCCAGAGGAAACCTTGCTGGTCACTATGGCAACCACCGAGCCTTGGCTTAGAACCAGTCAGGTACCTGAACACTGATCTCAGGGAAGGCCAGATGGTACCCAAAATGGAGGGCAGGATGTTAACCCATCACACCTTCCCCCAACTCCTGGCTTAGTCTCAAGGAATCTCCTTCTGGGAAGACTGCAGAAAAGGCCAGAAGCTGGGTGTGCAGAGAGGGCGAGAGTGTCTAGGGAGCCCTGGCCTCCATCCACCCCGTTTCTATAAATATTTCATTAGACTCTTTCAAGGCCCAGGACAGTAGAGATGGGATATTGATTTTATTCTGCTTTCTCTGCTGGGACCAGCCCCATGGAACCTCTAAGCTTTCCTTTCCCTACCCGTCATCATCCCTGTCCTCAACGCTGCCCGCTCTGTGGCCCACAAGGACTTATCTCCATTTGCACTAAGAACAGCAGCGCATTAACAACTTGGAAGTGTTCATGTGAGCTAACTCGGTGACACCCTCAGACCCAAAAGAACTTCTCCCTGCCCTAAGGTTCCTAGTCACCTCTCTCACACTAACGATGACACATCTCATCCTGAATACTTGTCCTCCGGAGCTACAAGGTCATCTGGTATAGACTCCAACACAGGCCAGCCAATGTGGAAGCCTACCCTGCCGAGTCCACCTCAGTCATGTTGCCTCTCCCCTGTACCCTTGCTTTGTGCCCCTGAGTGACACCTACTCCCCACACACAGGGGTCTCTGCTCCCGACATGCCTATCTCACACCTGGTACTCACACTCTGGTCGTCATCCTCACTTCGCATATGGTCCGCAATGAAGCGTACTCCATCCACTGCTTCCCGGAGGCCACAGCTGCATGGGCCCACCGAGCGCCCCGGGCCGGCGGCAGTGGGCTCAGCCCGGAAAGCCCCAGCCAAGCCCTGCACTGATGCGGGGTTGACAAAGCAGGTACATGGGTCAGCTGCAGGACCTTCGCGGAAGAAGAGCGCGCCTGCGCCCTCACGCTCCCGCTGGCGCCTCCGCAAGCGCAGGCGCTGACGTGCACAGCGGTGGCGTGGCTGCTGCAGGAAGAGCAGGGTGGGCAGCTTCTCCAGGAAGACCACCTTGACCCAGGGTGCCATGGTGTGCGTGGTAGGCGAGCGGTGGTGCACATTGAGCACACACACGCTAGTGACGATGGAGAAGGTGACTAGCACCATGGTGAACATCAGGTACTTTCCCACCAGCGGAACGTCGAGGGAGGTGGGAGGCACAATTTTGGAGATGAGCAGCAGAAACACGGTGAGCGCCAGAAGCACGGAAATGCAAAGTGTCATCTTCTCACCACAGTCTGAGGGCAGGTAGAAGACCAGGATGGCCAGCGAGGTGATGAGTACGCAGGGGATGATGAGGTTGATGGTGTAGAAGAGCGGTTTGCGACGAATGATGAAGTCATAGGTGATGTCCACATAGGTGGAGTCGTCTGGGTTCTCGTTGCGTCGACCTGGCAGTGCGATGATGTCCCACTCCCCACTGGGTGTGAAGTCGTCCAGGCTGGCCACATCGCTTTTGAGCACCAGGTCAATCTCAGTGCGGTCATAGGTCCATGAACGGAACTTCATGGTGCAGTTCTGCTGGTCAAATGGGAAGTGCTTCACCTCAATCTTGCATGCACTCTTGTAGATGGCAGGTGGTAGCCAAAAGATGCTGCCATCATAGGAGACCACAGCATTGGAATAGAAGGAGACTTCATACATGCCGTCAGCACTGCCAAGGAACGGGGCAGTCAGCCCTGGCTTGAATGTCTGCATCCCACTCATCAACCCAGCAAGAAGGACCCAGGCTGGAAATGACCATCTAATACACTGAGATTGCCCAGAAATCGAGATAGGGGTGGGAATATGCATGGGTTGGTGGTAAGAATGGGTCTCCTCCTGTTGAGGAGGCATGCATATCCACCCAGTGGTTGAAGAGAGTGACTGGGGGAGGGGACACATCTGCACTTGTCCCACATCATATAAGCTGATTAGGCCTCATGAGGGTAAAGAGGTGAGGGAGCTGGAGGGGCCAGGGCAAGGAGTCCCAAGCAATTGAAAGGGCACAAGTCGTCAGTTGAGAGTGTTGTGCTTTAAAGGGGAGAAGATTCACTGAAGGGAGCAGAACAGAATCTAGACGAAACTAAGAACATAAATTCTTTGTCACCACCCAGACTTCCAGAAGTTCTCATTCTTAGATCAAGTTAGGCACTGAGAACTGTCAGTCTTTAATATCCTTACCCCAGCAATCTAAGTGGCTAGGAGGAGCTGGTCAAGGTCCCAGTCACCATGACTGTCTACACCATATCCCACTAGTTGGGTCTGTCTGTGTGGATAACGCCTGCCTACCACCTGCTAAGGGAAAGTCCCCTCCCTCTCACAACAGCATGTTTATCTTGTATTCCCACCTGCCACGATCTTATCCCCTCCCAAGCACACCTCTGGTCTTCCCTAACCTTCATCACTCCAGGGTCACCTACTTGTTGTATAAAACCACATCTGGAAGCCAGATGTGCTTGGAAGGGAGCCGGACTTTCTTCATATTGTCGAAATCCTCAGGCTTCCATGTGAGGCGATAATCTTCCCACTCCTGGGAAAGGGAGAGAGCAAGGCAGCACTAACCTCTAGCCCCGAGAGAGGCCCAAAGTAAAAGAAAGGGACAAAGGGAAACTCATGTGGCTAGCCTTCTCTGCACAGTGACTCTCTGCTCAGACATAGGTCACATGATGATACTTCTTCACTTAACTTGCTCAGCTAAGCCAGGGCATTAGACTTAACAGGTACAGATGTGAAGGTGAATCTTGGGAGTGTCTAGCATGTTTAAAACCACAGTTGAGCAGCTATGCTAGTGAATAGCATTAATCCCAGGACTAGTGAGGCAGAGACAGGCAGATCTCTGTTAGTTCAAGACCACCCTGTTCTACAAAGTGAGATCTAGGTCAGCAGGACTACACACTGAAACCAGACTCTAAATTAATTGATTAATTACAGCACTGGTGAGTGGCCCTAATGAAGATTCTAATCCAACTATTCAGGACTCCTCTCTGAAGGAGGTGAGAAGAGGGAAAGGAGGGAGAGGCTGTGGGTGGGAAAGAGCACTGACCTGGGTCAGCCAGACGTTGGTGGTCATGATCTGCTCCCGCTCGTGCTGCAGGGAAACAGGGCAGCTGCTGAAAAGGTGTCCCAACCCAAGTTCTCAGACCTGCCACCACCCTATTAAGGTCTCTTCCACCCTGGAAGCACCTAAGGAAAGTTGGGTACTAAACCTTTCTGGCTGGGCTGACTTTTGTAGCTGAAACTTTCAAGACCCACACTTACCACACTGATGAGCTGGGCCAAGGATACCATGAGCTGTACAGTCACCAGCTCAGAGCCGTTAGTAGCTGGACGGATCAGCTTGTTATAGCGGGAGGGGTCCAAGAGATGCTCCACTAGCCGCTCCTCTGTGTCAGTACCCAAAACCCCTGGGCAAGGGAAGGCAGAGAGTGAATAAGCCGAAGGGCTCAGAAAGCCCACCTACTCAGGGAGTGGGGCAACTGATCAGTTAGCTCAGCCTAGAAGTCATAGCCTCTTACAGTCCTGGCTTTAAGGATATTGCAAATTTTCCAATTATGTCACAGAACCACAGAATTAGCAGATTGTCTTTCATAGATAAGTCCCTCCCTGAGACCACACCAGAGTCCAAACAGCTCCAGAGAGACACCATTCTGCAAGGATTAATGGGGACTTGTTTTCCCCGAAAGGTGTTAGAGAGACAAGACTTGAAGTTCTGCCTCTGTGGGTTGAAACAGAATATTGGGGCTGCCTGACCTGTGGGTGCAGGCGTCTACCCTCTTGTGTTGTCATTCTATTGTGCATTGCCTTGTTCTGGCCCCTCTCCTCATCCCTCCTCTTCTATGCCTCTGCACAAAGCCCCCTCTTCTGGACACCCAAGATTGCCTCAGTCTGGCATTTTCAACTCTTCCAAGTTTCCTGTCCATCCTACAAGAGGTGGGAAGTCACCCCTTGCCCCTTCCTGCCTTGTCCCTCTCTGGGAGGGTGACCCAAATCAGAACCCTAATGAAGGGAGTGGGAACCGATGGGGGAGCCAGGAGCTTAGAGGAAGGTTAACACCTCTAACACCCAGGTCATAAAAAGTCAGGCGTTATCTCAACCCTCTTGTCATCTCAGAAGTCTCTTCTTCCTTCCTCTTTGTGCTCATTCGCTTCCTCTCTGCAATGGTCAGGTTTCCACCTCTCCCAGGCTTCTCGCCTGCGCCTGCGCCTGGGTCTTCCTTCCAGATCAGTTTTCCAGAGGCTCCCTGCCGACCCTGGAGTCTCACCCCATCCCCCAGCAGGCTCCGCCGCCGCTAGAGAATCCCTCATTTCGCCTTTGTCCTAACAGGGGTGACAGAGTTTGTTGTCCTAAGCCACTAGCTGAGGCAGTGGAACCTGGCCGGCCAGTTCTTACCTGAGCACAGCCAAAGGAGGCCGAAGCTGAACAGCAGCGCCATAGAGTTGGAGCACCGGGCCATGCCGCCAGCATAGCGCGGAGCCTCGCAGACAGCGGGGCTGCGGACGGAGCGCTGTCCGTGGTGCTGAAGTCGCGCAGTCACCTGCGCCCGGGTGGGGCTCGGGGCCTCCAGGGCTGAGGTGCCCACTGTGTGGCAGTTCCTGGAACAAGGGGGAGGTCCCGGCTTCTTGCCGGTCCCGGCCACTCTTCTAGGGAACACAACTGGGACTACGAGGGGAGGAGTCTCCGCCCCGGAGGCGGAAGCGCGGGATCCCAGGGAAAAAAAGGTGGTCCCTGTGAGGGGACCTTTGACTGGGCCTGCCTAGGTGGGGTGTGCGTGAGGCAACAGCGACTCCAAGTACTCCAAGTACAAATGCCCCGAATTTGGGGCACGACGTGGAGAGGTTTGAGCAAGACTGGGAGGGTTGAGAGTGGGAGGGAGACAAGTAGGTCAGGGCTCTCTGGGCGTGGGTTGGGTTGGGGGCGTTTCTGTCTTCCTCTATATTCTTACCCAAACTAACATCTCTAGTCTTCTGGAAAGCTAAGGCGGAGAATATGCATGTTAGGACCTTGGACAAAGAAGCAATCAGCAGGGTGCTGTCTAGTTTTGAAAAGCAAATTTCTCTGGAGTTTTGGAATAGAGTCTTTTCACTTGCCCCTTTCTCTGCTTCCATAAGCTCCGAGGAGGCCAAGATCTTGCCATCCTCCTGGGGAATCTGAGCTAGATAGGTCTAGACCTCCTGAAAAGAAGGCAGACTTGAAAGTTCTGAGATCTGCATAAGCAACCAATATCAATGGTTCCTTCCACGCTGTGTTCTGGAGAGATCAGGGGACCATTTCACAGAGAAAGAATGAAACTAACACAAAGAGAGCAAAGATGAGAGAGGTGTCAAAACTCAATGACATCTTTGATCTTGAAAGCCCTGAACCTTTAGCTACTAAGCCCATAAAGGACCTCTTTTTTCTTAGTGGATCAGTGGTCACTTTCAACCAAAAAGATTTCTGTCTGAAGCAGACTTAGCAGAAGGCTTCGCTTCATCCCATCAATGCCTGTGTCTCAGCTCCACACTCCAGCTATTGACAGTGTCTTTAAGATCCTTGACTATTTAACCCCTACCAGCCCTCAGCCTTTTAAACATGTAGTTCACTCCAGCTCTTTTATCACCCCATCGCCCCTAACTACCTTCTATTTAAACTTGAGTGTTTTCAGGAATTTTAGTTCCTCAGAGAATCCGTGACTGACAAAAGATTGAGTTAGGTACATTGCTAGACTCTTCTAGAATTAAATCCTTCTATAGCAGCCACTGCCTTTACAGTCAAGAGTATGAACTAGCATAGGGCCTGGCTGGGGATGGAGGCTTAACAGGAAAATGGTAATGCATGATAGACATATCATGATATGTATAAGTTCAGACAGAAGCAACTCATTTAACGAACGTCCAACACTATCTAGTGATGCAGCTTGGTGACAGAATGCTTGCCTAGTGTGTGCAAAGCCTTAAATTCAACGACCAGCATGGAAGGAAAAGGGCTTGGGGCAGAGCCTGAGAGAAAAAGGCAGCAAAGCATAGGACAGGATGCAAGATGACAGGGAGGGGACAACCACAGTGCATGTGGCGGTGGAAGGGAGGGGACGACCACAGTGCATGTGGCGGTGGAAGGGAGGGGACGACCACAGTGCATGTGGCGGTGGAAGGGAGGGGACGACCACAGTGCATGTGGCGGTGGGTTTACATCTATGCCATAGGTGCAGGGCAGGCTACGTGTGTGAGTAATAATTAATTCAGAAAGCGATCAGAACACCAAGAAGTGACGCCTAGAAAGAAGGCGAAGGGTGTGTGCAGTCACATCACTGGGGAAGGTTCAAGGGTTAGATCTGTCTTCAACAACTTAGATCAACACAGGGTGACTATGTCCTTTGAGCTCAGAATTGTTTGGTACAGAGGAGGTGATGATCAAAAAGACTTAGTCCAGTCATATTAAAGAGACCACACTGTAGCAGATTACTAGGCACTGTGCTGAGTGTTCCAGAAAGACAAATATGAGGGCTGTAGAAGCTGGGAGCAGGGAAGGCAGCAAGGACTGGGAAGGACATAAGTGAAAGCAGAGCTGACTCATGAAGAGGGCTAGCTCATAGGTGTGCCACACCCCGAGGCCGCACCTCCAGTGGATGCGGCATGGTTGAGGAAGGCTGACAATGTCTTCCCTTGCTAAACTTCCTGGAGTGCTTACTCTTCCTATGATGGACTGAAGGCTACTCCCCTTTTAGATGACACACTCGGGGCACCATTCATTGCCTTCTGGATGACAGACTTCTATATCCCCTACCTTCTTCGTGACAGGCTTGGGGAGGAGGCGAGCATTCACTTGCCTTATGGATGACTGACCGGGGGTGGGGCACTGATGGGTTCGAGGGGTGGGTACTCAGTTGTCTACAAAGCCTGAGGAGGTAACCTTCTCAAATCTTCAATTTTTGCTTTGAGTTTACTTCTAGCTTGGCAAGTAATGAGTCAACTGAGATAAGCAGCAAGTGACAAAGGAGAGTGGGACACCCTCCCTCTTCATCTGTACCCACAAGCCTTCTATACTCCCCAAGAAGACAGGTGGCAGGAGACATGTGGAACCATACAGGGTTGGGGCAAACACAGAATTATCAGCCCTGACAAACACACACACACACACACACACACACACACACACACACACAGTGAGTAAACAGAGTTCTAGTACCCCTTGTTCTAGAAAACAAGGAATGTTTTCTCCTGAAGACATTAAAATTAATATATTTCTCTTATTTAAAGTGTTTTGCATTTTAAATTTTTGTTACCACAGTAATACTCGTGTTCATGAAGACCAACTTTAAAACATGAAGTAGTAAAGCAGAGAAGATTCAAAACCATGCCTCCAAAGGAAGAGACAAAACTGTGTATCTACAAGTATTTAGGTATACCAATCACACAGAGAAGTACAGTCAGCATATCTGGATACATTACCCTGATAGAAATGCCCAGATTTTGAGTAATTTTGAACAATTACCAATAATCAGGTGCTTCTCCCTGTCACTATTCCTCCTCTTCAAAGACAAGAGACCCCTTGTCTCTTCAAGTTTGGGCTTCTGGGGCTGGAGAATGTCTCCATGATTAAGGGCACTAGCTGCTCTTCCAGAGGTCTCCAGTTTGATTCCTAGCAACCACAGCTCACAACCACCTGCAACTCCAATTTCAGGGGGTAGAATGCCTTCTTCTGGTCTCCACAGACATTGCACCCATTGATACAGATATACACACACCACATTTGCACATGTACATGCAAGCAAACAAACACTCATATGCATAAACTAAAAAATTCTGAAACTAGTTATTGGAGATTATTACATAGTAGTTTTACTATATGAAATAGTAGTTTACTATTATATTAGTATTATAGTAAATACTATAGTATTTACTATAATATAGTAGTTTACTATATGAAATAGTAAATTTAATAGTATGTGCATTTTATCATAGTTTGTTTTTGCTTTTGTGAGACACAGTCTCACAAAGCCCAGGCTGATCTCAAACTCAGAATATAGCTTTGGCTTTCTTTGAACACCTGATCCGACTGACTCTAACTACAGTGTTGTGTTGGGTTCCAGGCATGCACCACCACACCACATTTTTTTAAACAAACAAACAAACAAAAGAGCCACCATTCTGACTTCTAATAGCACAAGTCAACTTTGCCTACTGAACTTCGTATAAAGGGAATCATAATCTTTTGTGTCTGTTTTATTGACATTTTTGAGAGTCATGAATATTGTTTTTTATTCTTCATAGCTGGAGTGTTCAATTGTGTGACTATATTATCACTTATCCATTCCAGTTTTTTTTGTTTGTTTTTTTTCGAGACAGGGTTTCTCTGTATAGCCCTGGCTGTCCTGGAACTCACTCTGTAGAGCAGGCTGGCCTCGAACTCAGAAAGAAGAAGAGAAGGGAGTTGACTGTGAATTGGGGTAACAGAGTAAGAAGACAGAAGACAGCTGGTGAGAGCTGAGCCAGAAGCTGAGGAGATAGACTAGAACGGTAGTTGTAGTTTGGAGTTGCCAGCATTGCGAAAACTGAGAGAAGGGACTCTTTAAACATACTGTTGATGAACTGAGGGAGGAATGGCTGGGAGACACCTTTGACGGGACTGAGCTATAAACTAGGAGGAGGGCTTGTAAGTTCCTGCTCAGATGGAAGGGTATCCTGGGACTCCGAAGCCTGGGAACTACACAGTTCTGACGTGGGGCAGTGTTCCAAGGGCAGAGCATCCCAAGATATGAGAGTCAAGGAACCACACAGCTCTGAGAGGAAGCCTTCTCAACAGAGACATTGCAGCTCCCAGGGAGGGTATCCCATCTGAGCTGAAGAGATCAGGAGCCTGAGCCCCTTCCCCTTCTTCAATTCTTCCCTTCTCTTCAATGCTTCTTGGTTTATGAGAGTCACACCAGGCAACAAATCTCATGAAAGAGATTGGAGGGATGAATCCAGGAGGAGAAAGGACAAATCCAGAGGTGGCTTCCGGAAACGGACAGCACAGACTGAACAAAGGGCAGGGCTTATATAGGATTTCTTTTCGGGGTGGAACTTCTCAGGGCAGATTTCCAATGTGAGGATTGGTGGGATTTCAAGTCCTAAGCTTGGGGCGCTCAGGGATTGGTGGGGTTTTTTCCACCCCTTTTCCCTGCATTGGGCCCATGGGTTGAGATAGGAAGACCTTCCCGTCGCTGCTAAGCTGCTTGGGTAGGTTAGTGAGGCGCTGCCTTACTAACCTACTGGTTACTGTGGACAGCTCCTGTGGTAATACCTCATGACAGCAGGTTGAGGGGGTGCTGTGGTGCTGCCATTGTGAAAACTCTTGTGGTGGTATGATAGGCAGCTGCAGGCTGTACCACACTACAGGGCCGGCAGGAGGTTAAGAGAACTGGTTACTGTTTGTAAGGAGACATTAGAAAAAAAATTAAAACATTTTATGCTTTGCCACTGAGATAACTCTACAATACCAATTTCTTTTTCCTTTTTGTTTAGACAGGATCTGTGTGGCCTAGGCTGGCCTCAAATTCATGATCTTCCTGTCTCAGCATTCTGAGTCTGGATTCCCTCCTTTCTTCCTAACCTCCTTCCACTTCAGAACCAAGTCTTGGTTTCCCACAAAGCTCCGCAGTGAGTGCAGCTGCTGCTATTTGCTTCCACAGCTTACAGCTCTGCTGACCTTTCCATCTTCCCAGTTCTTACAATAAGCTCAAATCCCTAAACACTGCAAGACACGGTCTCTGCCCGCCCTACCTCCATCATTCTCCTCTCTTCTAGTCCAATTATTCTTCTGTTCCTTCAGTTTGCTACATCTTTCCTTAAAACCTCTGTGTGCCATTGTGATGGCTATGGAAACTACACTCTGTAGTAGGCACCTCCTTGATACCCATTGGCAGAGCTCTGCTCTACATTTCTGAAAGATGAACTCCTAGCAAACGCCACCTCCCACAGAATGGTATAACTGCTGTGAGATGATTGACAGTAAATGTATACGTTCAAAACTTGTCTATGGGGTTGGGGACCTGGCTCAGTGGATAAGAACACTTCTTGCTCTTGCGGAGGGCCAGGTTTCAGTTCCAAGCACCCACATAGCTTCTAGAAATCATCTTCACCTCCAGTTCCAGGGGACCCAATGCCCTCTTCTGGCTCTGTGGGCACCAGGCACACATGTACATATGTGCACACAAAATACGGATATGCATACAGCTTTTACATAAAGCTCGTCAGGCCTGATGCGTGCACATGTAATCTCAGTACTTGAAGGCTAAGTGAGGAAGACCTCAAGTTCCAGTTCCTTGGGTAAGGGCTAAAGGTCATGTGATCTGTGAAAAGTTCTAAAAGGAAGTGTGTGGGGCTGGTAGAATAGGGGAGTTGAGCAAGGTGGCGCATGCTTGCCTATAAGCTAAGCACTGGGAAGCTGGAACAAGAGAATAAGGTTCAGGCCAGCCTGGGCTATATAGCAAGACCCTTGACAATAACAAAAGAAATAAAGGAAGCAGGCAAGCAGACAGAACGGGGTAGAGGACATGGAAACAGAACCAGAAGCTCTACTCAGTAGCTATAGATCCTGACCTTTGTCTGTAAAATACAGGTTAAAACACTCACCTTGCAATGGTGTTAAGAGGGTTAGAAATATTTGCTAAATATGCCTGGCTTGGGGAATGCTTGATAAATTAGACGTTTTACAATTACTCTTTTTGTGTGTGATGATGGGGGGGGTGTCAAATTCAGAGCTTCTACTTGATCGGCAAGCTTTCTACCACATCCCCAGCCTTTATTTATTAGTTATTTGGCCGAGACAGGAGTTGGCCTTGGCCTTTTGACTCTCCTAGACAGTTGGGACTACAACCCTGTTCTGTTAGGACTGGCTTACCCTAGTATTTTATAATTCCAGCTTGTGATCACAGGCACAAAGATGGTATGCAGCTAAATGTTCAGGCTGCTCCCATCACTAGAAAACCCCCTCACCCACTCCCAGACTCAAGGAACACGAATTTCTTTAAACATCCAGAGTTAAACTTGGCCAATTAAAGCTTTCTGCTAACATCACTGAGTGAATCTGTAGCTCAGCACTAAGGTATAAGGTACAACCAGCTTCCAACAAACATAAAGGTGATGACGGCAGAAGGGCCAATGGCTCACACGGTGAATTGGCCCCAAAGCCATCAGGCCTTACAACAGGCTGGCACCTGCCATTTGCAGCTCTGGGTTTCAGGACCCTCCGTTGTCCTTTGTGATATTGCCACCTAGTGGGAACGATGAGGTACTGCCGCAAACTTCAAGCCCCGCTCAGGATCAGTGCGACGAAGTGGGAGGATGTCTAGGCATGGGTGTCTTCTATCCAACCCCTAGGTTAGCACTCTGCACTCACAAGCAACGAAGTCCTGTGGTTCTGTGGAGGTAGCCGCACCATCTTTCCCCTCAAATGTAACTGACCAGCGACCATACTCGACACTTCAGTATCCTTGCACCGAGTCTTTGGGAACAGGCTAAAGGGGCCTCGCCGTCTTGTACAGAACCATTGTTCTGATGGAGAAACTGAGGCTCCGAAGGAGGATAGATAACCCAAGGTAGAGGAACCGCAGGGAGATCCAAGTCAGTTTCTCCGACCGTCGTGAAAGGCGCCTTCCCGTCGCAGACGCCGAAGCCGGCGATCCGGCCCTTCGACCCCCATGAGGATACAGGGGGGAACCGGCCAGCCGCCGCACGCGGGGACGCGGGACGCAAGCAGGAAGCAAGAGTCCAGCGCGGGGAGCCCCTGGGAACTCGGGCGCCGGCCACGTGACAAGAGACGCCGGCCATGTGACAGGGAAGCGCTGGCAAAGGCCCCTGGTGCACAGTCACGCACGACGACGCACGTACACGCACGGAAGCGCTTCGAGCAGCGAGGCGAGGGCCGAGGGTCACATGTGGAGGGTGACAGGCGCGGGCCGGGGGGCGGGAAAGACGCGCGGATCACGTGCCGGGGGCCGGAGCTCAGAGGTCACGTGAGGCCGGAGGCGGGGCCGCCGCGGAGGGGGAGGGGCGCCGCGGCTTCCGGCGGCCGTGGGGGGGGTGGGCCGGCGAGCGGAGGGGGCCTGTCCCGGAGGTGGCGGCGGCGCCATCTTGGCGAAGGGGGGATCAGGAAGTGCGGACCGCGGCGGCGGCGGAGCCCGGAGCGGAGGCCGGAGGCTCCCGGCCCGCCGGCCCCGGAGCGGAGCGGAGCGGAGGATGCAGCAGCCGCAGCCGCAGGGGCAGCAGCAGCCGGGGCCGGGGCAGCAACTGGGGGTCCAGGGGGCGGCGCCGGGGGCCGGGGGCGGCCCGGGAGGGGGCCCGGGGCCAGGGCCCTGCCTGAGGCGGGAGCTGAAGCTGCTCGAGTCCATCTTCCACCGCGGCCACGAGCGCTTCCGCATTGCCAGCGCCTGCCTGGACGAGCTGAGCTGCGAGTTCCTGCTGGCCGGAGCTGGAGCCGGAGGGGCCGGGGCCGGGGCTGCGCCCGGACCCCATCTCCCCTCCCGGGGATCGGTGCCGGGGGACCCCGTCCGCATCCACTGCAACATCACGGTGAGGACCTCGCTTGCGCCACGCTGGGGGTCCCTTGTCTGGTGCTCGAAATCACACCATACAACCTCCTGCTCTCGAAGGACCCGGAGGCCGGAGCCCCCTCTTGGTGCTTGACTCCTTCTCTCCAGGCTGCACTTGTTTCCTCGGCTTGAGGTTCTGTGGTGCAGTCACAGTCTCTACTGTTGACCCCTGAGAGCGAGGGACACCGGGACATGTGGCCCCTCAACCACCTCCTCCTATGAATCCACCCACACCTCAGGTTTTATGATTTTGGCTCCTTCTGCTTACTCCTCCACAACTTTGGCATGTCACCTAGAAATGCCCATTTCTTTTCCCCACCCCAACTCTAATAAGATTCCAGGCCTCTGCTGGAAGGACCTAGCCTGGAACTCAGCCCAGTTCCGTAATGACCCTTCTCAGTAGTTTTTTCCACTTAGATGTTACCACCTGTAGGTTCCTTGCCCATCCCTCCCTCGCACAACCCCTCTTTGCTCCCTGAATTTCACCAAGTAATAGTGCCATTCATTGACTCCACGTTGGGTTTCCTCTTACTAACTCTGGTGTAACTAACCTTTAACTCCTCTTTTTGCCTTGGCTGCTAGCAACTTTGCCACTTCCTCCCCGTTCCCGGGGTCATGTCTGCTTATCCTAGGTGATTGTTCCTTTTCTGGTGGTGACAGCAATGCGTGTGTGTGTGTGTGTGTGTGTTGAGCATCTACAGTGCCATTGCTCCCCAGTAAGCATCATTCCATCCTAACCTTACTTGATTAGGAAGCACCTTACATGTGTCCTGCCGTACTTTATCCCCTAGTGCCCCTTGAGGAAATTGTTGGGTGTAATTTTCTAACAGCTGGTACTGTGAGATATAGTGCTCACGTTGTAATGGTCTTGTCCCTCCTGGAGCAAGCTAGAAAGCTAGTGGGCAGTAACTTTATCTACACTGGAAATGGGAGTTGCCTGGAAGGGGGTGGGGGGGACAGACTTGTGAATTTTGTGGCTCTTGGAGGCTTCAATTCATTTTTCATGGTGTTTTCTAGCCCTTTCTGCCACCAAACCGGGTCGTGGTTTGGTGAGGTAACTTTGGGAGTGGAGTAATAATGAGATACTTGAGTTTTGATGGGGACTCATCTATCCAAGCTGAGGCTTACCTCACCAAGCTATGACCACCAGGAGTGGCTCAGTCAAGTAAAGATTTTAGCATCTTTGGTACTGTTTTTCCTGCAGCACTGGTTAGAACTATGGCATCGCTAAGATCCCCAGTAGAAGTGGGTAAGGCTTCCTTGGCATGTGTTGAAACATCAAAGATTGGATTTTGCTAAGTGGATTCACTTACGGGTAGGTTTGCTTCCTCCAGCTGCTTCCTTTCAGTTGCCAGAGGCCATCTACTATCTTTGTCTTTGGGGGTTTTCAGCTGCAGTGCCCACGGCCCCTCTAAAAGAAACTTGGCCTACACTGGCCCCTTGCCTTGGGCAGAGGCGGGGAGTCCGCTCAGGCCCCTGTGGCATGGTGGCTCAGGAATGCTGGGAATGCCAGTAGTAGCGTAGGCTCTTTTCTCCCAGCCCATGCCTGGACTCAGGATGAGGGCAGGCTCCTGAGGGAGCGGTAGGGAGAATGGGTCTTAGAGGGGCTCTGGGGGTGGGGGTGGATCTCGCAAATGCCCTTTTACTGTTAGCTTTGGAAACTATTTTATTTTAGTTCCTCCTCCCCTGGTGGCTACAAGCCTGCATTTTTCTCATCAGCGTGACTGTTATGAGGTGATCTTCCCTCCCCTGACTCTGGAGTTTGGAAACACTGAAGGACTCTGGCCTGGGTGTGGGGAGAACTCCAGTGTGGCAGGCAGTCAGGACAGTAGAGCCAGAGCTTCCTTTACTGTCATCAGCTTCTGTGACTCTTTCCCTGGGAGCAAGAGCGTCCACAGGTTGCTTCTTGGGTATGGTCCTTCCAGGCTATTTTTCTAGGGAAGCTGAGCTACTAGTTATGAGTATAGGGCATGGTGGTGGGAAAGAAAGGAACCAGAAGTCTTCTGAGAAAAAGGAAGGCTAAGCGAAAACTAGTTTCTCTTAAAGTTTCTCATCGTGACCACTCTCCCTGCTTTCCTCCTCAGGAATCCTACCCTGCTGTGCCCCCCATCTGGTCTGTGGAGTCCGATGACCCTAACTTGGCTGCTGTCTTGGAGAGACTGGTGGACATAAAGAAAGGGAATACTTTGGTGAGGGGGCAGTGGGCAGGAGTGTGTGTGTTCTTGAAGAGGCTTCAGCAACTAAAGTACCCCGTGAGAGGCAGCTAGATCTGAAAAGTGGGTGGTGCCCTACCTGGAATATGTTAGACCTGACTTCTTAGGAGAATTGCCTACTGAAGCCAGAGGAGGCAGAGTCCTATAGCAGCTCCAGGATGGGTCCATAGGGGAAAGTCATTCCTGTAACCACATGGTCCATCCAGGGTAGAGGACCAGCCACCATTTTGAGATCTAAGCTAAAAGCTCATCCATACAGCTATCCAGATGGTAGTAGGAAAGACGGATTTGATGTCTCCCCACCCCAGCTCTTGCAACATCTGAAGAGGATCATCTCTGACCTGTGTAAACTCTACAACCTCCCTCAGCATCCTGATGTGGAAATGCTGGATCAGCCCTTGCCAGCAGAGCAGGTATACATTTGAGGGATGGGCTTTGGGTCCTGTGGCAGTCATTCCAAAGAGTGCTTAAGAAATACTTGATAATTGAAATGGAACTGCAGTAGCTCCTTCCCACCTCCACTGCTCCCAACACACATGTGATTCTCAGCCGCTTTCTTCTCCAGATGGGAACCTAGCTAAATGGGGCACTACTCACTGCTTCTGTGCTATCAGAACTCAGTCTCAGGGGCAGCATCCTGAGGGTTGAGACAAGGAGGGAATTTTTATTATTATTATTGTAGCAATAGCAGTTCATAGCTATTAGAAACCCAGGCCCTTTGCTTAGGACCAGAAATGTACTATCGTTCTAGAGAAGATCAAATGAGAGGAGGGTTCTGAGGAAAGTTAAGCTGGGCTCTGCAGAATAGATGACAAAAACAACTCTTTTTTTTTCCTTTGGCATGTGGTAGGAAGAGAATAATTGGCTGGTATCAAAGTCATCCATCCTCTGGGCTCTTGCCACTACTCAGATCTGGCTGGGGGAGAAACTGGCATCTTTATGGGCAGTGCCCAGCTTCCAGACCTTCAAGGCCAGAAGGGTAGATCAGATGCTGCATTCTAGCAACCCATTGGGTCTGATCATCATCTTTCCTCCTTCCCCACTGCAGTGCACGCAGGAAGAAGTGTCTTCAGAAGATGAAGATGAGGAGATGCCTGAGGTAGGCTTACTACTCAAGATGGCATTGGCAGGAAGTGTTGGTCAGTTGTATAGGTCATTTGATATTAATAGCTCCAGCTTCAAACTGGGGAAAGAAACAATATCAATAGTATAAAGACTGGCTGGCCTGATGTAAAGGAAATCACTATATCCATTCTTTGAAAGCATTTAGTTGTCACTGTGTTAAAACAATTAAATACTGGACAAACTTAATCTCAGATGGCTTCAGGAATCTTGACAGATCCTGGTTTGAATCCTGATTGTCCTAGTTGGGGAGTTTTACTTATTCTTATTAGGCTACAGTTTTCTCATTTATAAAATAGGATTGTGATGCGTATCACATGGTTGTTTCAGATAATAAATAGTGTATAGTGTACCTAACAGAATCTTTAAAAAATATAGATACTGTGTTTTTCTCATTTTTATGTGTATGGATGTTTTTGCTGTGTGAATGTCCATGCACTACATATGTACAATGCCTGTGGAGGCCAGAAAAGGGCATCAGATCCCCTGGGACTGGAATTACAGGTGGTTGTAAGTCACTGTGTGGGTGCTGGGAACCAGTTTTCTAGAAGAGCAGCCTCTTAACTGCTGAGCCATTCCCCTAGTTCCTATTTATTTTCGTGTAAGCCAGGCTGGCCTCACATTCGCTCGTGTAGTCGAGGATGGCTTCAATTATCCTATCACTTGTACATCCTAAGTGTTAGGACAGCAGACCTGTGCCACCCAAGCTATAGGTAGAATGTAAACCACAGCTAAGCTTCCTAGCCAGATGGAACTTATCTTATTTCTGTGATGTCTCCTTTGACTGGAGAAGTAATAAAACTTATTAAAGAAGTTAATGAACATTAATTCACTAGACCTCAGCTTTTCTGTGATAAGTAAAGATAACGATAGAAGAATAAATACTTTATAAAGGAATAAAGTAAGCTGTTGTATGTTGCCCTAGCACAGAATGTCTTGTTATCAGGAGTCTCTGACCGTGTTGTTTCCTAGCATTGGACCCAGACTCTTAACCTTGTACTGATCTTCAGACCCACAGAGGGCTGATGATCCATGAAACCTAGTTCTTCCTGAGGTGTTCAGCCCTCTGTACCACTCCCACAGCACCTGACTGTGGGCCTGAGGTTGCCATAGTGTGGCCTCTGCTTTGCGAGCTGCTTGTTCCCTCAGAGCAGGGGAATAAGGAGCTAATTATATTGTTCAGTTGTACTCTCTCCTGCTTTGGGCCACCTCACTTCCATCTTGGCAGTGAGGACCTAATTCTTGTCCTGCTCTTGTTGGGAGGAAAAAAAAAAGATTTATGGTCTAGTTTGCTTTTTTCTTGTTTTTTAAATGTGTTGTAAGTCAGGAGAACTTTGAGGAGTCAGTTCTATCTACCATGTAGGCTTCAGGGATTGAACACAGTTATCAGACTTCTCAGCAAGCACCTTTACCCACTGAGCCACCAGGATGGCTCCTAGTTTTCTCCTTTAGGCCTAGGGTCCTGAGGCCTCCTGGGTGAGAGTCTAGCCTAGTAAAACAAGTTTTTACTTTTACTTCACCACTGCAAACCAAAGTCATTCATTTAGAAATTGGGAAGTTCTGTGCTGCCAAAGGAATTTTAGGGACAGTTGGAGCAGGGTTTTCCTAGGGACAAGAAGACAGTCCCTTTCTCAGTCCTCTTTGTAGCTCTGCTACAGTGGTTTAAGAATTTAGAAAAGAAAGAAAATTACCTTGGGAGGCCAAATGCGTTGACACAGGCCTTTAATTCAGAACTCAGGAGACGAAGCAGTAATAATCCCTGCAAGTTTGAAGCTAGCCTGGTCTGCATAGTGAGTTCCAGAACAGCAAAGGCTACACGGCAAGACCCTGTACAAGATACAAGCCAGGTGTATGGCTGTATCTATGACACTTGACAGGTGGAGACAGGAAGGTTGGGAATATCCTTGCTATGTGAGTTTAAGACTCGTCTGGGCTATATGAGACTCTGTCTCCAAAAACTAAACACAGACTTGCCTTGGCCTTTAGACCACAGAGGGGCAGGCCCGAGCTTTTTTTTAGAACTGGGAAATTACTATTAAGACTGCCGTGGGGGCTTGGGGCTCTGGGACAAGTGGAACTGAGAAAGTCTATCCACTCCTTCTGTGGTGTCGTTCTCCGTGCTCCCACCTCAGGATACAGAAGACCTAGATCACTATGAAATGAAAGAGGAAGAGCCAGCCGAGGGCAAGAAGTCTGAAGATGATGGCATCGGAAAAGAAAACCTGGCCATCCTAGAGAAAATTAAAAAGAACCAGAGGCAAGATTACTTAAATGTACGTGCCTTGTAGAGAGGCACGGCAGAGGGCTGGTGGGTGCTGGCTGGGGACTGGCAGGCCACTGCCCGTCAGTATGGAGAGCTGCCTCCCTTAGTGGATCTGTCCAGTCCTATCCCTGGTCCAGACTGCCTTAAGGTCTGCCCACCAGACTAAGGAATAATAGTGTCCCCCTCCGTCCCAGGGCGCAGTGTCTGGCTCGGTGCAGGCCACTGACCGGCTGATGAAGGAGCTCAGGGATATTTACCGATCACAGAGTTTCAAAGGCGGTGAGTTTGCACAGGGGCCGCACAGAAGGACACAGTGTGAGGATGGAGCAGTGGGTCAAAGCACTTACCCCAGCTTCCGGGCCTGAATCCAGGCTCCAGTCCCACATGACAGAGCCTCTACTTCATGGGCGGCACTTACACTTACACATGTAATAAGCATATTAATGTAATTATTTTTAAAAGGATACAGTATGCTGGTAAGGAACCCCTGGGGAATTTCTAGGTCATACAAATGCTTATAAACTTTTCAGACAAGGATTAGAACTCCTCAAGGCATGGGTTGGTGCATATCCAGAAACAAACCTGGACCCTTGGGCTTTTGTTGTTGTTGTTTTTGGGGGGTTGGTTTTTTTGTTTTGTCAAGACAGGCTTTCTCTATGTAGCCCTGGCTGTCCTGGAACTTGCACTGTAGACCCAGCTGACCTCAAACTCAGAGATCCACCTGCCTCTGCTTCCCAAGTATTGGGATTAAAAGCTGCACCCCACCCCCACCCCTAGCTCAAGCCTTTTTCTTAAGGGAGGAGGGAGGGAGGGATCTGCCCCTTGGTCCAGACCCATCTTACTGAGGCCAGTGCCTCCTCTCCTTCCAGGAAACTATGCAGTCGAACTCGTGAATGACAGTCTCTATGACTGGAATGTCAAACTCCTCAAGTGAGTGGTGGTTCTGGGATGAGCTACATGAGTGGGAGTGGCTGGTGGAGCCCTAGGGCCAGTTCTGTCCCTTTCAGTGGGTTGGTTGTGGGGTCCCAGGAGCAGGTGTGGGCAGTGGGACCCTCAGGAGGCTGCTTGGTCAGCACCCAGCAGGCTGAGCCCAGATTCATTGCTTTGTAGAGTTGACCAGGACAGCGCTTTGCACAATGATCTTCAGATCCTAAAGGAGAAGGAAGGAGCAGACTTCATCCTACTTAACTTCTCCTTTAAAGTAAGATGGCTTGTTCTCAGTGCTCTGTCCCTGGCTGAGGCTTCCCTGTCTGCCCCAAGTCTTGTGCGGATGCCGGCTTCCCTAACTATTACCTGCCTCTCTCTCAGGATAACTTCCCCTTTGACCCACCGTTCGTCAGGGTTGTGTCTCCAGTCCTCTCTGGAGGGTGAGTGGCTGGGCAAAGGGAATAAGCCATTCTGGTGCAGCAGGTGTGGAAGGGACTGGCCCTCTGGCCAGGCTCAGCTGACAGCCCTTCTTCTGCAGGTATGTGCTGGGCGGAGGTGCCATCTGCATGGAGCTTCTCACCAAGCAGGTGAGCCTGTTTCACTCTTGGCCATTGGCCTGGGTGGGGCTGCCTGAGCTTTAACCCCATTGGTTAATGGGGTGGGGGAACAAACCGTAGCCATAATCTGGCCCTTTCATTGCACTAGGCATAGCCTGTACCCAGCAACCTAGGCGGACAGGTGCTGACTGTACTGGGAGTAAAGGGACCCTTCTGTAAAGGCAGCCTCCTGCCTGGAAAGGTGCTGAAGGTGTCTCAGGAAGCTGTACCCTGACTTCCTGCTCTGTCCCTGCCGTGCCCAGGGCTGGAGCAGTGCCTACTCCATAGAGTCCGTCATCATGCAGATCAGCGCCACGCTGGTGAAGGGGAAGGCACGGGTGCAGTTTGGAGCCAACAAAGTAAGGGCCCTGGGACTGTGGGGAGCCACGAGCCAGCTAAAGCTGCCTTTTAGGGTCAGAGGATAAGGCCCCTGCAATGGAGGGAGGGCGTTGGTCCCAGGGGCATCCTCAGATGTTGGGGTGGCACAGGTCTGGATATGGATATCATGTGTGGTGTATCCTCAAGGTCTTCCCAGGCAGAGATGGTTGGTTCTAGAAGCTGGGACTCATGGGTCCCTGGGAGACAGCCTACAGGTGAGGGACAGTAGGTGGCAGCTGGCCGTGACCTGACCTGATGGTTTTCTCTCCCCAGTCTCAGTACAGTCTGACGAGAGCACAGCAGTCCTACAAGTCCTTGGTGCAGATCCATGAAAAAAACGGTGAGGCTGGGCCAGGCCCTGCTCAGGTCAAGGACAGGAGCCTGTCTAGTTCCTGAGCCTTACTGTCACTGGTCCATTGTCTACCCAGTTCTCCAGAAGTCTGGAGTACTGTCACCCTTCTTCCCAAGAAGTAACCAGCAGTGGGGTTGAAGGTAGCCTGGCCACTGTCCTCTGCTGTCACTCTCTGCAAAGCTCATCCAGTTCCTGTCCTGGGTGGGCTCACCATTCTCCCTCCCTCATAATAACCTCTGGGTGAGCAGTCTCAGCTCCCTACACAACATCCTAGGATCTGATTTCCTGGAACGTGGAGGTGTCCTCAGGGATCGGGGTAGGTGACGTTGGCCTGGGCCTGCCCCTCACTATGCTGGTTTGTGTTTTGTTTGTTTGTTTGTGCAGGCTGGTACACACCCCCAAAGGAAGATGGCTAACCCTGGAGTATCATCCCCTTCCTCCTCCCCAGGCACCACTGGACCAATTACCTTTGAATGCTGTGTTTGGATCTCACGCTGCCTCTGGTTCCCCCTCATTTTTCCTGGACGTGATAGCTCTGCCTATTGCAGGACAATGATGGCTATTGTAAACGCTAAGGAAAAACAACAGCCCACAACACACTGAACTGTCTCAGTACTCAAGACTGACTTCAGGCCAACCACCTCGCTGGAACCCTTGCTAGCAGGCATTCTTATAAAGAAACTCTCAAGCCTCCTTATAGTGCTGGAAACTCAGCTGTGCTCCAGACTAGAGCCTCCTTACCTATGCTATGGGTTTTTAATTTATTTTCTCTTATTTCATGTACACTGCTTTTTTTGGTTACAGTGTATGATGGATGTGTATGAAAAAATGTATCTTTGGGAAAACAATTACAGTTTGTTAATTTGAAGATGCTGGTCTTGACTCATCTTTATTTTTATTCCCACATCCCCTGACTGCCGGGTGGGAGGAGGGGTGCCAGGCCCACCATGCTTTGGTAGCAGGAGAAGCTGCAGAGAGGCTGCAATTCGCTGCTAGCACAAGAGAACACCAAGCTGCAGCAGTCGCCTGGGCTGACCCTAGATGGCTCCTGAAAGCCTCTGGAGCAACCAGCGCCTGTACTCCTCGGAACAGTGGCTTGCTGACTACAGTGCAGAGGCCCAGGACATCCTGATTATTAGTACCTCCTTGTACTAATCTCCACTTTTGAAATTTCCAAGAAAAAGACGAGACTTGAGTAGCTGCTTCATAAACTCCTCTTAAGTTGAGTGGGGTGGTGCCCTGGCTCCTGGATGCATGAGGTTTGCTCTAATCCCAAGCAACATGCTGAGCGGCTGTAACTCACTGGTTCCTTGCCTTCCTGTCCTCTGCTCACCTCTCATCTGCTTTATTAGATTATCTAAGAAAAGACTTGAACTTTGGATTCTTTCTAGCCATTCCCAAGTTGTGGGTCTACTGGAAACAGTAGTTCAATGTGGTTGCATTGTGTAGTGGGTCCTTGGCTCAGGCCCAGGAACTGCACGGCAGGGGAGAAGTCTGCAGAACCCGAGCTATGGTGTTGGACCTGCTGTTGTGAGACTGCACGGAGCCTGCGTCTCCCTGTTTGAGCTTGCTGTGGGACCACCTGCCCACAGACTGGAGGAAGACTGAAGCCACAGAGGCAAGGGACAGCCAAGCAAAGTCCCGGAGCTTAGAAAACCCAGCCCTGGGACAGTTGCCTGGATGTTTTCTAATGCTTTCGAGATGGGCATTTTAGTTTGGCCATCTTCCCCCCACTCCCCATTTCTTTTAGGGATTTGAATGTCTTGCTGCTTTAGGTGGATGGAGAGTTCACCAGGCCTACTTGATGCTGCTCTAATGCTGCCCACACCCACCAGATTAGGGGTGCTAATACATGGTGAGGCTGAGACACAGAGGATACAAGGGGAATAAGTCATTCCATGGAACTGAAATCTAGCTCATAGCCTGTAAGGCTTCCTTCTGAACTTAACACCAGCCGGGGCTGGCATGTAGATTGTGTTTTTAGTAACGTGTACTGTGAGCTGTCCTCTGTATAATGTATTTTGTAATGTATTTTTCTCATCTACCAAAGGATGAATCAAATAAAGTTATTTAAATAGTTTGGCTCTAATAAACTTATTTAAAGAAATCATGGATTCATGTCCACTTGATAGGATGGAAAATGCCAGGTTCTGGGACCTGTAACTCCAGCTTTTGACAGTCCTCCATTTTTCTTCTCAACCCTTTTCTAACAAAATTTTAAGTTTAGGCTTCTCACAAAGTTACATGCATTGAAACAGGCAGATTTCTTCTTTCCAGTAGGGAAGGAATCTGTGTCTATGACCCAGGTAGTGTTGCCTGGCTTGGAGCCCACAGCCTCGGAGATACGTGAGTACAGGAGGCACATGACTGCTGCTGTCTCCCTGCCACAGTTTAGAGGGCAAGATAGAGCAGCAAGCAGTAGCCAGGAGAAAGTACCAGTCTCCCCAAACTTGAGACCTGACAACCTTTATTTGCTAGAGCGATGGCTCACTGTTCTGATTCTACACGCAATACCAAAGAACTTCGGCAAGGGCTCTTCCAACCTCCCCAAGTCTGCCCTGGTGTACAAAAATGAGGAAACCTAAAACAATTTTTGGTTCAAATGTTTATGTCAGTTTAGGAGACTAAAGACACCTGACGAACAAGATTTTACCCTTTGGAAGATGAGTAAAGGCAAGACAGAAAGCAACTCCATGCTGGAGCCTCAAGAATGAAGGGCTCTCGGTAGCACAGGCAGACATGAGCTGGAAGTACACAGTGCACATCATCAAAGTCCTCACACCTCAGGGCGTAGGGCTAGAAGAGAGGAAAGTCAGTCATGGTGGGTGCACACCACCACCCCCAGCCCCAACTCCTGGGCTATGCTCAGCTCCTAGATTCCAAGGAGACCCACAGAATCCTGGCAGAGGCTGGGAAGACTCAGTCAGCTCTCAGAAGCACCAATGATTTCCCCTGGGGATTTAATGGACACCTGGTATGAATTCAAAATTTCTGCAAAACAAAACACAAGCCTTGGGGCAGGTGGTGGCAGAGTTGGGGAGCCGAAGGCGGAGGCCGCAGAGCAGGCTCTGGCGGCAGACCAGCTCCCCAGCAAGTCTCTGCTAGCTTCTGTTAACTTCCAGTTCTGGGATGAGGATGATGAAAGCCATGGCGGTGGGAAGCAGGGCTGGGGGCAAGACAGGAGCGAACATGAAAGAGGCCGCCCCGGTCCTGCTGCTCAGACAATCACAGTTCTCTAATGAGAAAGGCTGCTGGGACCAAAATGGTTTTACCATGGAAAGAGAGCACTTAGGTGCTGGAAGACAATGGGGAACCAGACAAAAATTCACCTTTCTCCAGAACTCGGTTCTGCCCTCCCACCTCCAAACTCTGGGCTATTAGTAAGAGTGAGACTGGTTCTGATTATAGCAGGAGGAGTCCCTCCCCCAGGATGCCATTTCTATGCTATGAAATCCCAGGAAGGTCCTTTCACTTTCACCCACAGCAGGAGGAAGGTGATCCCCTGGGATGGCTTTCTACTGAAGACACGGCTCTCCTGGCAGCTGTTCTTTGGATCAGGAGGCTCCCTCTGGGTCACCTTCCAAAATCCAGAACCAGAAGGTCAAGAGACCTTGCTCCCCCCACCCCCCCTCCCAAGCATGGCAGTAGGCTCTTTTCATGCAATGACCCACAATGCCCTCTGAGTGGAGCTCCCACCACTGGGCACAAGGCCACCAGCCTCCCAGGTAATCCAGAGCTTCTGCTGGGCCACGCCTTTTCTCAGTTCTCCAAAGCAATGTTTTACTCTCTGCCTCGACATCGAGAAGGGGCAGGGCAAGGAGGGGAACTCTGTTCCCAGAATGTGGAAACTGATGTCTTACCATCAGGATCTAAAGAAACAGTGTGACAGATGCCCCTCCCCTCAATCCCGTGTTCCACCCTCTAGTCATTTTCATCTACAGCAAAATCTGCTCCCAAAGAAATTCTAAACAAAACTGGAAGCCTGGAATTACTGTCCTCTTAGGGGCTCTAGTGGAAGCAGAAATGGGATGTCTCCCTTACCCTACTAAGAACTAAGCAGCAGTGATAGTCCCCAGGGACACTGAGGCTCCTGGAACGGGTGGAAAGCCATTATTCAAGCAAGCACTCTACTGGCATGGCTGCTGCCAAGGTGAGGAGAGGGCAGAGCCAGAGGTTGACGGGAGTAGGCCAGGCCAGGCCCTGAGATGTAGGCAGCTCCTGTCCTCTCCTCAGGAGACACATGACCTTCCTCCAACATGAATGACAGAGGTCAGTCATCACTGCCTAGGTTGCACAGGGTCTGCACAGGGATGGTGGTCAATTGCCTGGTGAAGATGACCACCGTCCAGCACTCGGCCAACAGGAAGGAAGAAGAGAGACCGGTTATGACACTTGGCCCTAGGCACAGCAGCCCTCAGTAAAGGGATGGAAAGCTAAGGAACCTGACACTGTTGTTCCCAATATCACCCCTCAGCCATGCACATCACTGAGGTACAAATGGGTTTGTGGTCCTCTTGGCTCTGGTACCTTCAGTGGAGGAGATTCACAACCACCATTTTTTGATGCCCAATTTGAGTCTTGTCTTCCCAGGAGAGCTTTGGGTACTCTTAGGGAAGATTAGTAGGGCTCCCATAACAGGGCACCTGCAGAGATAGATGTGTCACGTAGGTCTGACCCATTGCATTCACCCTTCCTGCAGATGGCCTGCTGTTGTGAAGTGTTTAGCTAACCACTTTGTGCTCCCGACCAGTTGTACATGGGCATCTGCCCAAGAGCTCTCTGTATTCAAAAATGAAAGACACGCACGCGCGCACGCACACACACACACACACACACACACACACACACACACACACAGTAATATGCCTTGACTAGCTTAGTGACTGGGCATTTCTAATCCTTCCTGCTGCTAGCAAACACGCTGGTACTCCTGAGTTAACATCTTTTAAAATCTATATTTCATCTCTGCTATCCCAAACACAACTGGGGAAGTGACCTGTGTGGCCACTTTCCCTGATTCTCACATGTCGGCGGGTCTTCCTGGTCATGGTGATCTCTGCTTCCTCTCTCCCAGTTCCTAGCCTGCACCAATCTCAAAGTCCTGCCTCAGTCTACCTCCCCAGCCACTGGCCATTGGCTCTTTATTGACTGATCAAAAACCAATTGGAGACAAGGAGCTTCAGTGTTTGGACACACAGATTCCTGATTTGGGGGGCTAGGTTAATTCAAAGCATTAGAACCAACCCTCCAACAGTCTGCCGGAACATGCCAGTTCTATTCAGCACCCTGTCTGAGGTCCAGGATCCGCAACCATTCCTGGGTGGCTCAGTCCTACAGCTTGGGGCTTCTGCCTGGCAGGAACATGAGGGCAATGCTGGTGTGGGAGAAGCTGGTAAGAGAGTCATCCCTTTCCTTCGTTGCTTCTTTGGACTCCACAGAGACCCCAGAAGCCAGCCAGTTCCAGTCCCTTAGAAGTAGCCTCAAGAAGGAGCCAGGAACCAGGGGGTGAGTTATAGGACAAAGGAGGTGGGTGACTGTGGGGTCAGCTGCCCCAGGCAGAATGCATGGCAGAAGAAAGGAAGCCTTGGACCAGGGAGGAACCCTGAAGGGGAAGGACATAGCATCATTATCTTTAAGGAAGAAGTTCTCCCTAGGTGAATTTTGAGCCTGCTGCGATGACTGAGCCTCTTGGAAATACTCGGTTGTGAGTTGTGGGCAACACAGAATTCTTATGCTTAAGGTCCCACGACTCCTCCCGCAACTCTTGGCTCTGCGTTCTCCAGCCTTCTGATAGTCAAGCCTGTCTAGGTCTCACTTAGCTAGCAAGACAAACCTGCTTCTTCATAGACAAAACCAAACCACTGTTCCTAAGATACCATACACTATTGTGGCTTCCCTAAGGTCAGGAATGGTGTCAATGGTTTAAAAAAAACAGTCAAGATGCCAGTGTGCAGGGCGTGGTGATCTGGAATCCAGAAGAGAAGCTGTCACGGGCTCTCACACCATCCCTGCCCCACCCTCCAGGTAGAATGAAGCTTACCAGCACCAGTTGACTTGGCAACCCTTTTATCTGTGCTCTCTCATTCCGAGGGAACTTCAAAGGCTGCCCGGTTTCCTTATCTGGGGGAGAAGGGGAGGCACCCGGACTCCTTAGAAGTGACCTTTGTGCACTCTAGAAAGATATCGAAACTGTGCTATAGGGGTGCACCCTCCCCACATTGCCTCAGTCTTGGATGGGCTGAGAAGACACAGCCTTCCACTTCCTGCAGTCCCCAACTCTGCATCCTCATGTGGATTTGGAAAGTGTCCCAACAGCAGGAAAAGGGGAAAGGGACATTTCTATACTCTTAATGGGAGACAAAGCTAAAAAGGAGGTTGCCGAGGAGGCCGTGGCCCAAGTGGGCTGAGAGAAGTAGGGGATCTGGGTGGGCGTACTCAGGAGCTCACCAGTGTGCTGGGTGATCTACAAGCCTTGGGGGAGAGAGAAGAGGCGCCATCTAGGTGCCGTGATGTATGCTGCTGGTTCATCCCCAGAATCTGGGAGGAGCTCAAAGTGTGGGGGGGCAGGGGGCGGGGGGGGGGCTGCTGCAAGTGTAAGTCGTTGCAAGCCCTCCACAGGCAAAGCGGGACTGTCTGACCTGTAGGCTCCCCACCAGTGCTACTTAGAGAAAGATGAGAGGTAATGAGATGGGAATAATTCTGGGAGCAGGGATGTAGGACGCTAGCCATTGCCTGCAGCTCTGAACACTCACACCAGCCACTCACACCAGCTTAGGCTGGTTTCTCCCGCCCAACTGTTCTCACCAGGGGAACTACAGGGCCCGTTAAACCCAAAGATCTGCACACTTGCACACAGGTGTGAGTACACACACACACACACACACAAAAGCACATTCGCAGTGGCCCCATATCTCCAGATGGCACTGCGCCTGGGTGTCAATGTGATCAGTGCTCCTGAAATAACTTGTTATTAGCTACCCGTGGTAGCGCATGCCTGTAATCCCACTGAGAGAGGCTGAGGTAGGAAAATCACAGTCAATTCAAAGCCAGCCTGTGCTACAGAGTTCAAGGCCACTTCACCTCACCCCCTTCAGGCTGCCCTCCCTCATCCTCACAGCTGTCTCTCCTGTGGGGACCTTTCCCACCAGGAAACAAACATGGCTTGGCTGCTATCTGTGTCTGGAAAGACCTGCTTTGACCCCAGTCTGCTTCTCTTACAGCCCTTCTGTGCTCCAGAGTAAAGGGTTTCCATGTCCCCTCCATGCAATCCTGCAGCCAAGTCTCTAATCTGAATTTATTACTTAGTTCTCACCTGCCGGCTTTATTTTATTTTATTTTGTTTTGTTTTATTTTATTTTATTTTTGAGACAAAGTTTTTCTACATAGCTTTGACTGGCCCGGAACTCACTATATAGACCAGGCTAGCCTCAAACCTCAAACTCATAGAGACTGGCCTACTTCTGCCTCCTGAGTGCTGAGACTAAAAGCATGGCTGCCACACTTGCTCCACTCCTCTCTTCCGACACACTCCCGGCACATTCCCTTGCTACCGGCTTTCAAAATTGTCCTCAATTCCAAGGTTTCGGGGATCAACATTGCCTCCCAGAGGCTGGGGATCAACTCAGACTCCCAAAGCTGGACCTCTGCCTCAGTCACTTTCTAGGACAGGAGTTCTCAACATGTGGCTGCAACCCCTTTGGAGGGGGGGTCACATATCAGATGACCTGCGCATCAGATATTTACATTATGATTCCTAACAGTAGCAAAATTACAGTTATGAAGTAGCAACAGAATAATTTTGTGGTTGGGAGTCACCACAACATTAGGAACTGTACTAAAGGACCGCACCATTAGGAAGGTTGAGAACCACTGCCCTGGAATTCTACTCAAATGTGTCCTAGAAAATCCTGGTACACACACTGTCCTCAGTAAATATGCACTGAATGGATGTGTTAGACCAGACACAAGCTACAGTCGGAACTCTCTCTCTCTCTCTCTCTCTCTCTCTTTTTTAAATTAATTAATTTATTTTATGTATATGAATACACTGTGGCTGTCTTCAGACACATCAGAAGGGGCAATTGGGTCACATTGCAGATGTTGTGAGCCACTATGTGGTTGCTGGGATTTGAACCCAGGACCTCTGGAAGAGCAGTCATTGCTCTTAATCACTGAGCCATCTCTCCTATCCCCGGAACTCTTTCTCTTTTTTTTTTTTATTATTTTTTTTTATTTTCTAAGTTTTTTTATTTACAATCCAAATCATTTCCCCTTTCCCGTTTCCTCCCTCCCTGAAAGTCCCATAAGCCCCCTTCCCTCCCTCTTTTCCCCATTCAACCCCTTCTCGCTTCTCTGTCCTGGCATTACTTAGGTCTGGTGGGGCACAGAGGAGGCACATGCCAGAGCATATATATGGGAGTCAGAAGACAGACAACGTAGGGGACCGGTCTTCTCCTTCCACTATGTGGGTCCCAGGGATCAAACTGAGGTTGTCAGCCCTGATGGCAGACATCTTTACAGCAGGATCATCTCCTAGGCTTAACAATCGAAGCCTTAGTTTTCTTCTCCCTCTCCCCCTTCACTTCTTTTCAGACAGGATCTCACAAGGTGTCTCAGGCTAGCCTTGAATTCAAGGTGATCCTCCTGCATCTGCCTTCTGAGGAATAAGATTTCAGGCATGTGCTATGACACCCAGCAAGCAGTGCCTCTCTTCCATGCCGCGAATGGCACCTGCTGATGTGAACGTTGATGGAGCCGCCATCCTTTCGCTGTGGCAGTCAGCAGCTAATTTAAAAGGAGAAGCAACATGGCCATGCACAGTGAAGGTTCTGGGCTCAAATTCCCTAACTGCTTGATTTTGGGTGCCGCTAGGTGTGAGTGTCTATCGGTCTTACCGTGGGTGTCAGATGTGCTCTACAGTGAAGTCCCGAGCAGTGAGAAGCTGCTGTGGCCAGACTGCTGAGCTGTACCACACTCTGCCCGGCCTGCTCCTCTACGCCAGAGCAGGGCCATGCGCAACGGTTACCTCTTCCAGCCAAACGCATACAGTCCTAAGGCAGTAGTACTAAAATCTGACCCTAAGAACCAGAGTTCAGACAAATTATGACTTTTCCCATTTCATTCTTGTGTGTGTAGTCACTATGTGCAAGGACAACTTGCAAGAGTCAGTTCTGTCCTTCCACCATGTAAGCTCTCAGGACTAAATACCGGTGGGCAGCGCCTCCGCCACCTGAGCGGCCTTACCAGCTCCTTAGGCAGAGTATTAATGCAGAAAACATTTACTTCCTTTCTTTTTCTTTTTCTTTTTTTTCCAGAAAACATTTTTATATAAACTATCTTGGGTCTAGCTAGTAGTTAGTCCCTAAGGATTTAAGAAATAAAAGTTTTGTATTTCAGGATGAGTTCTTTATTAAAAAAAAATGCATGAGGCAGGGCTTCACTATACAGCCCTAGCTGGCCTGCAACTCTCTATACCAGGCTGGCCTTGAACTCGCTGAGACACGGGAGTAGCCATGTCAGAGAGCTAGCAAATGTCTCAGTAGGTAGCAGACCAGCCAGCTTTAATTACGTTCTCGGGTCACTACAAGCACAGAAACTCTCAGTCAGAAGCTGTCAGTCTTTCCTTTTCTTGTCCTGCTCTGTATCTACCAGCTAGTCAACAGTGCTTAGAGCTAGGCCTGCCTCACAAGCACCCAGAGGACCTGAGCAACCGGGAGAGAAGACAGAGGTATTGGAAGTGCCCAGCGAGAACCCTGTGCACCTTCAGAAAGAAGTTCCCACACACTGCCCAGCGGGGCCTCACTGTGACCTAGAGCAGTGGCAGATGCTCAGCCTGTCCCAGTTGCCCCAGCAGCTCTCTCCGTGGGAACAGCACTTGAGGGAAGCGGCAGGAATTTAACATCTACACCCTGAACCTTTAGCATTTTTCCTCCTGTGCTCTGATCATCTAACAGACTCTATTCTAGGAAGCCTACACTTAGTGTAAAATCCCTGCTTTCCAGAGGCACACACTCTGGTGAGGGTAGCAGACGTGGACTTCGAGGCCCCTATGCTCAAGCTCCACCCAGTGCTGAAGAGACCCTCCTCCTGGCTGCCTGTGGAACAGTCTCCTCCTGGCTGCCTGTGGATCAAGATGTAGAACTCTCCACTCTTCTGGCACCATGTCTGCCCGGATGCTGCCATGCTTCCCGCTGTAAAAGTTAGGCCTGGTTCTTCCTCCCAGCCCCACGCTCCCAGAAATAAGACTCAGACTCAAATATATTTACAAATACCTTGGCCATATAGCTAGGTTCTTTCCTGACTAGATATAACTTAAAATATCCCATTTATTTTAATCTGTGCTTAGGTACAGATGTCTGTCTCATTACATCTTCCCCAGGCAAATCTGCCCACACCAGGCTCTATACCAGAATTCTGCCTCCCAGATGTTCCACTTCCTATTTTCTGCCCAAGTCATAGGCCATAGGCTTTTTAGTTGACGGGTGGTACATACACACAAGATATTCTTTCTACATTCCATCATGATGATAATGGTCTGAACCTCTGAAACTGTAAGCCATCCCCAAATAAATATTTTCTTTTATAAAGTTACCTTGGTCATGGTGTCTCTTTATAGTGATAGAGCAGTGACTAAGACACCAGTAAAAACCTAGAAGACAATGAAGAAACCCAGGCAGGTTGTGAACTGCCTGAGGTGGGTGCTGTCTTGGGCAGTCCTGAAGGAATAATAACTGAACAGAGACCTGAAGAAAGTGAGAAGATATATCTGGGAACCATGACAACACTGTACAGAGGCCCTACAGTGGGGTGTTCCAGGCATGTTAGGAACAACACCATGACTGAGAGGCAAAAACACTATCATCTCATACGTGGTCTACTGAGACATCTTCCTGCTTCCCGCCTGGTTTTAGAGGGTTCCTTCAAAACTTAAAATCTAGAGCAGTCCATGTTTAAGTGGTGGCACATTCATACGACAGAATACCACTGAACAATAAAAAAATAAAATAAAATAAAATAAAATAAAACGCTAGTTGGGGATAGGATAGGAACTCATCATGCCTTAAATCCCAGCACTTGGGGGACAGAGGCAGGTGTATCGCTGTGAGTTCCAGGACAGCCAGGGCTTCATAGAGGAACCTGTCTCAAACAAACAAACAAACAAACAAACAAACAAACAAAACCCAATGAGAACAAGCCCTGCTGATGGAACTTAGTGGTGCTGCTGACCCTGAGGCCTGTACAGCTTCTGCATCTGCAGGGACTCAGGGAGCCTGAGCTCACTCACGCTCAGTGCTCACCTTCCCACAAAGGCGCTGACTGACTGACTATGGTGGGGCAGGAGAAGATCCAAACCTCCAATGTGGCTATGTGACTGCATACATTTGCCAAAAATTGTCTAACTGTATAGTTTAAATGTGCTCACTTTAAGCAAACTATATTTTGAGAGCCTATTTAATACTTCAATAAAAATATTTTTAAGTATTCCTAAATACATTTTCCTTTTTAGATTTATTTTTATTATTTTATTTGTGTGTGTGTCTGTCCGTCTGTCTGTCTGTGGGTATCTGTACATATCTGTAGATGCTCATAGAGGCCAAAAGGGCTGTAACACCCCCAGAGTTCCAGGAGATTGTGAGCTGATTGACCTGGTGCTGGGGAGCAAACTCCAGCCCCTCGAAAGAGCTCACACAGTCTCAGCCACCACACTAGTCTCTCTGGACCCAGTAAAGTCTACTTTGTCAAAAAATGCAAATCGGTTAAATTTCTCCCTCCTCAAATCCTTCAGTGTTCTCAAGTGACTATAAAAATCATTACCAGAAAATCAAGTTGTGTGTTGCTTTTTGCTCTTTTATAACCCCTGTTCCCCACACACTTTCCTTTGACTAAAATTTCTGACATCAATGGCCTCTTTGTTTGTTTGTTTGTTGAGACTTGTGGCCCAGGCTGGCTTCAAGTTCAGTGTGTAGCCAGGGATGGCACTAACCTCTGACCCTCCCGCTCCACTGGGCTGCAAGCATGCACCCTCACACCTGGCTTTCCAATGGCTCTTTATAGCATTTATCCATTTATCTTGCTCAGCGTTCCACTTCTCTTCCTGACAGTATCAACCTTGGAGCCTCTGACATCCCACTGGGTCCTGGACTGCTGGCCATCCAGCGAGGCACCAGGCCTTTCCTGGTGCTGGCTCGTGGATCCATCTTATGAGAGCAGTCATCCCTACCTTTTTATGAACAAGTGCAGGAGATGTACATTTCTTTTAGATGTACCATCTGAAAGGGGATTTATTTAAGACCACCTAACTCTGTATGCTCAAGTGTACATTTTCTTCCTGAAGCTGTACCATGCCTCTACCTGGCATCTTGGAGCTCATGATCCTCCTGCCTCAGTCCTCCAAGTACTGAATTACAGGTAGGCACCACCATGTCTGCCTTGACAATGTACCAGAAAATCTTTTCTTCTGATTTTTCAAAACTATTTAAAAATGTACACTCCATTTTAAGGAACTCCGCCCTGGAATGGGATTGGCATGAGCCTTCCTGGTTTACCAGCTAAGTGAAGTAAAACCAGACTGCTGCATGTGAAACGTATCTAAGATGATTCAGAAGTGACAAGAAGATGACAGACTGCCTAGAGACCTTGGCATCTAACGTACATGGTGATGAATTCTCTGGGATTTCTTTGTGCTGGGTGTATTCCAGATTCAGAGACTGCAACCCCTGAATTCCAGGAGACATAGACAAACCCTCCTCCACCCAAGCCTACTTCCTCCAGACAAAGCACCAGAATGCAGCCTGGCAAGAGAGAAAACCCGCAGAGGAAAACTCTTCTATTCTGACTGAAGTGATTTCTCTCTCTGCACGCGTGTGCGCGCGCGCACACACACACACACACACACACACACACACCAAAGCAGTGAACATAGCTCATACTTCCAGGTAAGTTGCCTTGATACCCTCCCTTGATGATGGTACCACAGTGGTATAAGCCGGTAGGCAGATGTTTCATCCTCCAGGAAGTAAGAAAGCCACTCGTGCCTGTGTCCAGCCTGGGCATCAATGGAGATCAATCGAGAAGTTCAGACATCAATGCTTGCCCAGCAGGAATAAGACTCCCCCTCTCTTTCTACCTATTGTGTAGTAGGTCAGAAGAAGCTGATGGAAGAGTGCGCACTTTCAGAGAGGGGGAATGGCCATCCATAGGACTCTTGGGGGTAGGGGAGAACCAGCAGTAAGAGGAGCCATTGTCACCTTGAGAGACTAGACTTGTAGTTCACCTTCGTCCCCTGTCACAGCAGTGTCGACGAGGGCAGGAACCACAAAGCCAGTCACAGGGCCGGAGAGCTGGCCGCTCCTGCAGAGGACTCGGGTTCAGTTCCCAGCACCACATGACCACTCGCAGCTGTTCTTTACTCCAGTTCCAGGGGCTCTGGCACCCTCTCCAGCCTCTGCAGCCGCTACTGGTGCAGGTGATGCGCAAACACTCATATGCAAAAAACCAACCAAACAAATAATAACAATTCCAAATCCAGTCACATAACTATAAGAAAGAAGAAAATATCCAGGTTTCCAAAATTCATCAAACCCAGAGCCCCAAAAATCTCAAAAAGAATAATAATTTAAAAAAAAGCCATGCTCTGCCAACAGTGAGACGCCACAGACGTCACACTACCTGACAAACATTTTACGGCAGACATGAAAGAATGTGTCAGCACAAATTGCAAACATTCTTAAAGTGAATAAGAAATAGGAATTCTCGTTAGAGGCATGCAAAACTGCAGGGAAATCTTACTTTGAACAGACATTTTAAAATAGAAAAAACAATAGAATAATCAAAATCTCAGCAGATAAACTCAACCACAGGATGGAGGGAAGACAGAAAAGAATTGGAAAGTAGAAGGTAGAATAATGGAAATTAGACGAGAGAGAGAGAGAGAGAGAGAGAGAGAGAGAGAGAGAGAGAGAGAGAGAGAGAGAGGGGGGAAAGAGAGAGGAGAGAGAGAGAGAGAGAGAGAGAGAGAGAGAGAGAGAGAGAAGCCTGGCTGAAAAACTTGGGTTCAGAGTACTGGCTGTGCCCAGCAGAGGACCTGGGTTTGATTCCAGCACCCACATTGTGGCTTATAACCCTCTGTAACTCCAGTTCCAGGAAATTCAATGACTTTCTCTGACTTCCACAGGCACCAGGAATGCATGTGGTGCACACACATACACACAGGCAAAACACCCATACACACAGAATTACATAGGGAAACCCTTAAAACTACAGGGCCAGGTATGGTGCCGCATGCCTTTAATCCCAGCACTCAAGAGGCAGAGGCAGGCGGAGCTCTGCGAATTTGAGGTCAGCCTGGTCTATGTAGTGAGTTCCAGGCTAACCTGGAGTGAAATTCTATCATATATATATATATGTATATATATATATATATATATATATATACACACACACACACACACACACACACACACACACACACACACGTGTGATATGGAAATTAAATGACTTTGTGGAGGAAGGGGAAGGCCTAAAAGGAGTCGGGATGGGGAACAGAAAGGGGTAAAGATGAGAAGAAGACAAATATCAAATTTTCTCTCTAGAGAAATCTAGCAGAATCTAGATTTAACTACATACACATTGCAATGTGTATGTACAGCTACATACATGGTTAGTTTTATCAACTTGATACAAACTAGAGTCATTTGAGAAAAGAAACCTTGAGAAAATGCCTCCATCAGACTGGCAGGGAGGGCATCTTCTTAGCGGTTGATATGGGAGGGTCCAGCTCACAGTGGTCCGGGCCACACCTGGGCAGGTGTCGTGTTGTGTAAAGAGCAAGCTGGGCAAGTCATGGAGAGTGTGTGGTTCGAATAAGAGTGGCCCCCGTAGGCTCGCATACTTGGGCCCCGTGGTGGAACAATGATTTGGGAAGGATTAGGAAGTGTGGCCTTGTTGGAGGAGGTGTGGCACCAGAAGTGGGCTTTGAGGTTTAAAGATCCCACATCATTCCCAGTTAGCTCTCTCTGCTTTCTGCTTGAGTCAAAACGTAAGCTCTCCCCAACCTGCTGTCCTAATACCATGCCTTCCTGCCCGCCATGATGACCATGGGTTCACCCTCTAAATCTGTAAGCTCCAAAAGACTCTGTCTTCTTTAAGTTGCCTTGGTCTTGGTGTCTTCAGGGTACTAGAAAAGTAACTAAGTGTTCCTCCGTGACCTGGGCTTCCGTCCCAGCTCCAGGCTCTTCCCCTGTCTGCCCTCAGCATGGAGCACGGCCTGAGGGTTACAAGATGAAACAACCCCCTTTTTCTCCAAGTTGCTTTTGGGCATGATCTTTATCACAGAAATAGAAAATAAAGATACAGAGAGAGAGAGAGAGAGAGAGAGAGAGAGAGAGAGAGAGAGAGAGAGAGAGAGAGAGGAGAGAGAGGAGAGAGAGGAGAGAGGAGATGATGTCAGGTGGAAGTCCAAAGTTGGGTGTCTTTCTTGCTCACTCTCCACTTTACTTTATTTTATTGATTTGTTTGTTTGTTTGTTGTTTGTTTTTGAGACAGGATTTCTCTGTGTAGCTCTGGCTGTCCTGGAACTCTCTCTGTAGATCAGGCTGGACTCGAACTCACAGAAATAGACCTATCTCTGTTTTCCAAGTGCTGGGATTAAAAGCATGAGCCATCATGCCCAACCTCCACTTTATATTTATTGATGTAAATATATGTGCCACTACCACTCCAAACAATAAGGTGTTTCCTTAATTAGTGATTGATGGGGGTTGGGCTTGCTGAACCTAGAGCCTAGCAGTTCCTGGTATCTAACTATTGGCCATGACCCATGGGTCTCTCTCCTGAGCCCCAGGATTGCAGGTGGCTCCACTCACGCCAGGCTTCTACATGGGTGCTAAGGATCTGAACCCCGGTTGTTATGGCTGCACAGCAAACACTTACCCTCTTTGTCACAGGTCCTTCTATTAACATACGGACCATTTCTTTTTCTTCTTTCTACATAAATGTCTTAGTGGAGAAATGCATTTCATGCCCAGCATGATGACCTGGGCTCAATCCCACAGCTCAAACGGTAAAAGGAAAGAATGACCTATGCATGTTCTCCTGTGAGTCAGCATCAGCCTGGTACACGCACCTTCACACCCTGCACTAGGTAGTTCTATGTCAACTTGTCACAAGCTCACGTCATCTGAGAGCAGAGAACCTCAGTTAAGAAGCTGTGCCCATAAGAGCAGGCCAGTAAGGCAGTTTCTTTGTCTTTGTTGTTTGGTTTGGTTTGAAATATGTCTCTCTGTGTAGCCCTGGCTGTCCTGGAACTTGCTCTGTAGACCAGGCTGGCCTCAAACTCAGAGATCCACCTGCTTCTCCCTTCCTAGTGCTGGGATTAAAGACATGTGCCACTACCGCCCCAGCCAATAAGGCATTTTCTTAATTAGTGATTAATGGGGAGGGCCCAGCCCATTGTGCCATCCTTGGGCTGGTGGTCCTAGGTTTTATAAGAAAGCAGCTCCCCTCCATGGCCTCTGCATCAACTGCTGCCTCCAGGTTCCGGCCCTGTTTGAGTTCCTTTCCTGCCTTTCCTCAATGATGGACTATGATGTAGAAGTGGAAGCCAAATAAACCGTTTCCTCATTTCCTCCCCAACTTGCTTTTTGGTCATGGTGTTTCATCACAGCAACAGGAATCCTAAGACACACCCCATACACACAAAATAAATAATGCAAAAAAAAAAAGAAACATTATTGCCCACAAACCTTTCCCTTTCAAAAACATGTCTTTTTTTTTTTTTTTTTTTTTTTGGTTTCTTAAGACAGGGTTTCTCTGTGTAGCCCTGGCTGTCCTGGAACTCACTCTGTAGAACAGGCTGGCCTCAAAATCCGCCTGCCTCTGCCTCCCAAGTGCTGGGATTAAAGGCATGCGCCACTACTGCCCAGCTAACATATGTTTTTAATTTTTCATGTCTAACTGTACAAGCTGAAACCTCAAGTGTGCATTGAACAGAAATAGTGTCAGTGGACATTGTCCCCGCCTTAAACAAACCAGAGTGCTTCCGGGGTTCAGTATAGCTCACAGCACGGTATTCTCCTGTATGCTCGTGGCCTGGGTTCCATTACCAGCACTGTCAAAATAAGGTGCTGTTTTAGAAATCAAGGAAGAGAATTCTAGAAATACATCCCTGCCACCCAAGTTTCCAAAACCATCCCCTTATTAGCCTCTGTCTTAATCTCCCTGGATTTTTAGGAGTGGCCTTTTCATTGATAATAATCTGTGCCATTGCCCCCCTTTCCTGTGATTTATCAGTTTTCTATTTTGTTTTGAGGCAAGGTGGCCCAGGCTCACTGCAGAACTGTGACTCTCCTACCTCATCCTTCTAAATGCTAAGAGTTCGGCATGTGCCGCCACACCCAAATCCAGAGATTTTTGTTTTATTAATTTTTTAAGATAATTTTTTGGAGAAATGGCCTAGTGGTGAAGGGCATTTGCTACTCTTCCAGAGAACCAGGGTTTGGTTCCAGCACCTACATCAGGTGACTCACAAGCACCTATGACTCCAGCCCCAGGGGATTGGATGCCCTCCTACCCCAGCAGTGGACGTGGTGGACACAGATAGCCAGGCAGGCACACACACACACACACACACATAAATAAAAATGTTTCATAAAAAAATAGAACTTTGGCTCTAACAGTGCCTTTGACTATAGCATTAGTGTGTGTGTGTGTGTGTGTGTGTGTATGTGTGTACATGCTTGTGTGATTGTGTGTGTGTGTGTGTGTGTGTGTGTGTGTGCGTGTGTGTGTGTGTGTGTGTGTAGCCCAGGGACTTCCCAGAACATTCCAAGGCAAAACTCAACCCCTGAGAGACACCCTCAGCCTTTTCCCTTTTTGAGATAAGGTCTTACTTACTGAGTGGTGCAGGCTGGCCTTGAACTCGTTCTACAGCTAAAGCCACACTTGAACTTGTTGTTCTCTTGTCATAGCCTCTCATGTAGCTAGTGTTATAGTCCTGCTCCCAAGCACGGCTTATAACAAATTTTTTTAAATTTTTCAACAAAACCATTTTCAACAGCCTCATTTTTCGCTTTGGATTTATATTTTATTTATTAATCTACTTTTCAATCAGCTCATTAATTTTCAAGCTTCCCTTGTTTAAGACTGGACCTTTCCCCTCATGTCCGCTTTCATTATGAGTCAAAACTTCTCATAAGCTAGAGCCTTTTGTTGTTCTGTTTTAAGGATTTTAACGTTTTTTGTTAGATTTCCTTTTTAGCCCAGGGGTTGTTGATCAGGAATGTTAGATTCCCAGATGGGTGGGATTCTGCGCTCCTCTTCTGATGACTTATTCCTAATTTAAAAGCATTAGGAACTCACGTCTGACCAAGAGAAATCAAGGGGAGATCTGGGCAGTTTCTGGACCCATGTGACAGACAGACTTTAGCTCCTCCCCCACACAACACCGAAGGTTGTTGCATGGATGGCAGAGGGCAAGTTCCAAAGGAATGAAGGGTCTTGAACTCCCCCCTCACACTGACTTTTAGCCTGGGGACTTTCCCATTCATAGCACAGACTGGCAGAGCCTATACTGACAACAGAGACCTTCGCAGGACAGCAGAAACCGGTTCAGTAACAGGAATTTGTGGGACGGTGCCCCAGAGAGGAGGAGCCACAGAGAGGTCCCAAGCATCTAGAAATGACCTCTGCTTGGGCTGCATTCTAAGCAATCCAAGTACAGGGCACGTTCTAGGAGAGCTTTATGAGAACATATGCGGGGAGGGAGCCTGAGTCTGCAGGCAGCGCTAAGGAGACTGTGTGTCCTGGGCTAACTAGAGTAAACAGCACCCTAAGCTCCGCCCGGAGACACCAGAGAGACCACGCTACGCGCTCAAACTGACCATAGCCATCCTAACAGCAAGCATGCCACCCAAAGGGATGGGAAAGTCCATCACTCAGTTTTTTCTTTTTCTTTTTCTTCCTTGCTTTTTTGGGGGAGTGGGCATGGGAAGTGGGAGACAGGGTCTCACTATGTAGCTCTGGCTGGTCTGGAACTCACTATGGTGGACCAGACTGGCCTTGAACCTCATAGAAAGTCCCTGCCCCTGGAGCACTGAGATCCAAGGTGTGTGCCACCATTCCTGCGTTTGCTTTTCAGTACTGGGGATTAAACCCAGGGCATACACAGTCAGGCACCTGTTCTTCTGCTCATCTGCATCCCCAACTCATCTTTTACTTATTATGTTGAAAGCGGGCTTCAGGGAGATGCCAGAGCTGTTGGTCTCGAACTCATTCTGTAATCCAGGTATTCTTTTAAAGAAAACCTTGTTTGTTTGGTGGGTGTGTGTCCATGCATGGCCCACCACTAGCATGTGGGAGGGAGAGAACAACTTCTGGGAGTCAGAATATATGTATGTATGTGTGTGTGTGTGTATGTGTGTGTGTGTGTGTGTGTATATATATATATATATATATATATAGCATAATTATATAGTCTCATCTATGGTATTTAACATTTAAAAAAATTTCGTTTGTGAACATTTTGAAATTTTTACCTATAATTTCAGGGTAAATATCAATAAAATCAGATTCACAGATGACCAGATATTGATATTAACAAGAAATTGTTTCACAATCACTACCATTGCTATGCTAAGAGGAAGCAAAGAGACAATAGTGAACAATGAGTTGGGGATGAACACCGGCTTAGCATGCATGATCCCGAGTGCAAGTCATGCTTTAGCATTTAAGAAGGGGGGGGGCTGGAGAGACAGCTCAGGGCTTAAGAGCACTGGCTGCTCTTCTCGAGGTTCTGAGTTCAGTTCCAGCAAACATGGTGGCTCAGAACCATCTGTAATGGGGTCTGATGCCCTCTTCTGGTGTGCAGGTGTACATGAAGACAGGGCACCATACATAAAATAAATAAATAGGTCTTTAAAAGAAAAAAACTAGGGAGGGGTGCACAGAGGTATGACTTAGCAGCTGAGTCCCCTAATTCTGGTCCCGGCACCCATGTTAGGCAGCTCACAACCACCCGTATCTCCAGCTCCAAGAAAACATACACCATCTTTTGGCTTCCAGGTGCATCTGTACACACATGCACATACCCCACCACACACCCAAACATACTGCAGACCTAAAAATAATAAAACAGCACTTTATTAAAGGATAAAGGATGAAAGATTTTAGAAAGAAATGCAGGGGGCGGGGGAACAAGTAAATCAAATTTGGAAAGCACACTATCTTAAAATGCAAATATCCATGCAAGTGCTTAAGAGCAGATGACACGAAGCAATGGAAAGTATGGAGATGTAGTCAACCTGTAGCCCCTAGGCCGGACACCTGGAAACGAGGCCCACCGTATTGTGGATTTCAATGGCATTTTGAAATATCAAAAGGTTTCACACCCTGAAAATGTCAGTCTGGAAGTGTGGGAGAGCCTGTGGCTGCGTGGACCCTGAGCTGTGTGGATATTGCTAATAACTAAGATAACAGAGGCTGAACAGGCAGGGGCTCAGTCCAGCCAGCGTTGGGGTTCCGCAAAACACGATCCAGTGAGAACAGTGCGTTTTCGTCTAAGGTAACTTACAGACCGTGGGATTTATGCTAAGGAGGGAAATGAAGGAACAAAGAGGATTGATTTGTTGTAAATTTTAAAATGACATCTCTATGTAACCTAAACTGGACTAGAACTTGAAGGTTCATGGAGGACGGTAGGCTAAGAAGTGGACCGGTCGTTATCAGGAACTCACCTGAGCAATGAGTGAGCCAGATGAAGCAGTTTGCAATGAGAGAGAGGCTGAAAGAAGAAGGGGTGCCAACGGAGGAGCTGCAGAGGTCAGCAATCAAGAAGGCAGCCCACGGTAGCAGAGCTGACGGAGAAAGGATGAGAAGCGGCCAGAGCCACTCTTGTGATGTAGACCTAGTCCATCCCATATCCCACCTTCTGTCTGCAGATCTACATCCTCTCCTTCTTGGCCAACAGAACTGTAAGTATAGCAACAACATGCTCAACTCTAAGGGCCACACCTCTAGCATGTTTGCCCAGAGAGGCCAGGAGCCACAGGACTGGCCGGTGAAGTGTCAGCAAAAGGAGTTTGGGGTTTTGGAGTTGCAACTATGAAGAGGACAAGGGTCTGCAGTGGAGGTTTCTGGATAGGTCAGGTGATAACAGAGTCACTTGGTGTTTTGCTGAGGCAAGACCTACGGGAGGACTGTGATGTTTGGAGAGAGTGTAAATAGGACTCAATGGTCAGTGACAGCATGCTTGCATAGCTAGCTTGTCCTATTTACCATCTTTTCTCCCCTACCTTGGATGGTGGGCTAGAAGAGGGGTTGAAGTATTTGAGAACCCTTATTAAACATAGATATTAAAAAATCTAAGCCTACGAGGGGCCTTTGCCCTTGCTTCCTGCATGGAACCTTGTAGACATAAATTTTTCTAAACCTGTTTTAATTAGGGCTCAACCTCTCCTTTAGCCCACCACCCACCAGAGGTAGTGGAAAAGAAAAGTTATTAGGAGACGGGGGAAGTGAACCTTTTTAGAAATAATTCTTTGGGGGTGATTCTAATCTTTGTTGTCAGGATATCAGCAGTCCACTCCAGTAGCAAACACCAAACACGAGTCGGCAGCCACAGACCAGTCCACTCAGTAGACACCATCCAGGAATCAGCAACTGCAGTTCAATCCAGAAGAAACCAGGAGGCTCGCCAACCGGCCCGAGTTCATAGAAGCAGCAAGAAGCCGCAGGAACCACACGAGCAGTTCTTTGGTGAGTTTCTATGATGTCACCACAAGCGAAGCTCAACGAGGCAACGTAAGGCGAACCAATACATGTGTGCCGTTAGTGAAGAATGGCAAGGCAGAGCAAAGTGAGTCATTGCTGGAGCTCCCACTGTTGGTGGGGACATATTTACATTCCTTTTAAACATCATTCCCTTTCACATGTCTGCTATAGCAAAATATCCTTTCACCTGTGTCTGCTTCAGAAAAACATTCTTTCATATGTCTACTTTAGCAAAACATCCTTTCACCTGGGTGCCCCAGCAAAACATCATTGACATAACTAACTTTCCAAAGAAACCAGAAGTGTCCACTTCAGAACCCTGATAGCAAGATGGACTTCCAGAGAAGCCTTTGACAACCTATTCAGCAAGGGAGCTGACAGGTATAAGCCATTGAGTGCAGACTTCCATGGGTGCAGCCAACCCTGACATTCAGGCTCAGAAACAGGATTCATCCTTCTACACTAAGCATGTCCCCCCAACAGAGGGAAGCTCCTGGGGCTTCCTTCTCTGCCCACAGGGACACTGCTGCGGATCAGCCTCTTCCCATACCTCAGTTCGGCAATATTTGCCATCCTGCCAAGAGGAACCAGATTTCATTCACTGCATACCAGCAGCCAGAGTCAGACTGTGCAGATAACAAGCTATTAATGTTTGCCACAGTAAACAAATAAAAACAGGAATTTCAGTATTCCAAGTGGGAAAGAGCTAGCTGGACTGTCACACGACTCATTCTGTCCCTGCCAAGAAACAGAGTCACCTTTGTTTAAAAACACAATGTTTTCTGTGCCTGGACAGTCTGCTGATGGTCAAAGGTAGTTAAAGGTTATGAAGTTTTCTAAGTTCATATGGCCCGAATTCACTGGGTGGGCAACCCTAAAGCAAAGCCTCCCACTAGGGGAGTAACCAGAGCAGAGGCCATAAGATTTCCCGGAAGCTTCTGGGGTGGCTGGGCCACCTAGGTGTGCTCCAGAACCTTCTGTCTGCATTCACAATTTCTGCTCTTACAAAACTTGCCATTCAATTGGGCCACGAGTGCCACCTGCTTCAGGGACCCAGATCTGCCATCGCAGAGCTAGGAAGGAAGGGCAAGAAAGCAGGTGTAAGTCAGTGACAGCCACACCTGAGTTGGTTCTGGTAGCTCAGGCCTGTGAGTTTCACTACTGAGAGGTCTGGAGTGAACTCAAGACTAGTCTGGGTAACTTAGTCAGACCCTGTCTCAAAGCATACAAAGAGGAATGGAGATTTGACTCTGAAGTAGAGAGCTCGCTGAAAGGCCTGCTAAAACAATTCCCTGGGATCCACCCCCAGTACTGAGAAAAGAAAATGCAGACCAGAGCTGTCGGGTGGTACCAGATCCACAGAGCAGGCTCCGGTCCCTCTTCAGGGACCATAGGAGAGAGACCAGGGGCTCCCGGCAGGTCAGACTCAGGAGGGGCTGTGCCTCGGGAACTAGAAGTAAATATTTTTTTTTCACCATAAATAAATAGCATATTTGTTACTTTGTGTTTCTTTAATACACACCACCCTCAAAACTCAAAGAACTTTTATTACTTGGAAATAAAAATGAGGCTAGGTGCAGAGGTGTGTGTCTGAAATTCCAGCAGTGGGGAGACTGAGGCAGGGGAATCTTCAGTTCGAGGTCAGTGTGGACTACATAGTGAGACCCTGTCCCAAAGAGGGGACATGGAGACTATAACAGGTCATGCTCAGGGGCAGCTAAGTCTGAGAGTGGTATATCGCCTATCTCAGGTTAGAAAACCGCACAAGGACAGACATCCCCGGCCACAGGACACTGACAGCAGGACCCGATGGAGCTGACAGCCTCGGCTGCTGAGCCAGAGGGCGTTCCGAGATGTCACTTTGCCAAGTGTTTCACCTACAACATTCACATATTTATTGGTAGGGTGGACAGAGGAGGAACAACTTTCCAAACCAGACAAGGAAGTAGTCACGGCCAAGTGAGCTATTTCGGACTCTGTAGGCACGGACAGGGCTGTGTAGTCCTTTAGAAGAGGAGAATCCCCTCCCCGCTGCTGCAGGAGTGGGGGGCGGGGGGAAGAGAGCAAGAGGCATCACCCACAGTGACTCCTGAGGCCTCGGGACCCCAGACTATGAACCCGAACTCAGCTGAACACATCTAGGGAGAATCTGCTCTGTGCAGAGGGTACCAGGCTTCCGGCCCATTGCTGAGAACGCAGGCAGGAGGGATGCAGACTGCCTTCACTGAGCGCAAGCAGCCGAATGGGAGGGACCGGAGGACATGGAGCGATATCACATAGTGACAAATTCCATAGTGAGCACACAGGACCAGTGTCGCATCTAGGTTTGGAGGCAAAGAGGCAGAAGGTCTCCAGGAGGAAGTGACTTGCGTATCTCTGCAGACCCTTCCATTGCTCTTGACAATAGCCAGGCCTCCACTGTCCTGAGATGTGGCCACTTGACCCATACATCCCCACTCCTCCTCTCTTCCCTCACATTACTCTTCACTAGGGTGCCCCACCTCTAATCCCAGCCTACCAGGGCACCCTCCTCTGCTCTGAGACACCATCCCTGTCACCTGGTGTCCCTTTGAGCTACACTCAATTGTTATCACGGAAAGCCCCCCCCATATGCACGTGTATGTGTGTGGGTGTGTGGGTGTGTGTGCACATGCACACCCATCTACCTACAGATTAGTTAAAGTTCAACCCGCAGGTCACAGGTTCTGGTGCCTGTGATGGCTTTCCTCGGGGTGTTATGACTTTCAGTGGGCTGCGATGGATGGCTTTGCCCAAGCCTTGGCTTACCTTAACACCCACCACCATGCTTCCTGCTTCCTTCCTCCAGCAGCAAATATGCTATAAAAGAACCAACCATGATGAAGACTCATTCTTCCCTGCGAAGTCCTGGAAAACTGTTGTTTATGCCACCATTTATGAATGCACATGGAAACAACCTAAAGTCGGCATGTCAGTGAGGAGAACAAATAATGCATTATGTATAACTCCTGCTTCCCTGGCTTTGTGTTTATACTACATTTAAATTCACATTCTTTAATTTGCTTTACTTTTAAATATTTAATGTTTATTACACTTGGATCTATGAGATGCAGAGAACAAGCAATCTGTAAGAGCAACTGCAAGAAGAGCTTGCATGTTCTTTGTTCTGCAGTCAGCGTAGCCACCCTGGGATGGGCGTCTTTACTGTGATCTTCATCGCGTTCACGATAAAAACAAGGATTCGAGGTTAGGTGGCCTCCCTCAGATACACAGCCAAGCTACAGCCAGGATGCGCTCTCCAGGGCTTCTAAGTCTTTTCTTTCTATTTTTACCATCAAACCACAGCGTGACCGGCATGATGAAACATCTACCATCCCACAAGCCTGTGGCAGGATTGCAAATCTGAGGCCAGCCTGGGCTACACAGTGAGACGCTGTCTCAAATAACAAAGGGATTTATTTAGTTTATTAAGAATTATTTGTTTATTTTATGTATATGAGTACACTGTAGCAAGAGGGCATCAGATCCCATTACAGATGGCTGTGAGCCACCATCGGTTGCTGGGAATTGAACTCAGGTCCTCTGGAAGAGCAGTCAGTGCTCTTAACTACTGAGCCATTTCTCCACTTTAGTTTTGTCTCATACTTCAGCAGTATTAAAATAAAATGGAAGAGGATTTAATATTTTGTGTCTTCTATACTGGGTGCCAGAAAACCCAGTCTTGAGCCAAATCCAGCACACTACCCTTGTGTCTTGCAAAAGAAGTTTATTGGAACATAGCCACCCACAATCATTATTTGCTTTCCAGGATTCTTTCTCTCCAACCTGTATTCTATACTACCCACAGAAGCAGATGGCATCGAAAGCATAAAATTAAAATAGTCACTACCTGGCCTTTACAGAGAGATTGTCAACACGTATTCTATAGTAATGTTTCTCTTTTATTTTCAAATTTACTTATTTATTTTTAAAAACTAAAACATAATTATATCGTTTACCCCTCCTTTTCCTCCCTCAACCCCTTCTTATATACCTCCCTGCTGTGTTCTGTACAGCTTGGTCCTGGAAACCCGACTGGGGCAACACAGGATGGAAAAACTGACAGAGACACAAACAGAGAAGCTGGGATTGGGCGGACTGTGCTCACTCTGATGGAGGGTATCTACTATATAACCTGGAAACTCTGAGGGATTGCTGTATATGACTATTACAGCTATGAAGGAGGCATTAGCTGGTCCCTTTGGGGAGCAGTCTCAGGTTACAGTAGTCCTGGAGAGGGAGCTTCAGTTGCTAATGTCTGCACACACTGTATGTACACTGTCACATTCTCACACAGAACAGAGGAAGGTTTTGCCATCTCCCTGGATCTGAGGCATCAGGGTCCTTGACATGGTTGTGCCTTTGTCAACAGTACACAGTCACTCAGAACTTCATCCACTCCCCATGCCCCTCCTTAGCTTGTTCTCTCAAATTCATGGTATCTATATCTATGTCTATATCTATATATCTATATTCATATAGATATGTGTATAGATATATAGAGAGATAGATAGAGATAGAGAGATGTGTGTGTGTGTGTGTGTGTGTGCACACGCGCACGCGCATTTGTCAAGCACTCTGCAGCTGGCCAGACAGGTAGGCGGTCACATCGGTCACTGCATGTACTATGCTCTCACACTCACTGGGCCAGCAGTCACTCACTGCTGTCACCAGCTGTGGTGACGACAGATCACAGGAGCTGAGCTCAAGCCACACCCTTGCCTGCTTAAGCTGGGTGCAGTGTGCACTGTGTGGCTCTGAGGTCCCACACCCAGGCAGGCACAAGCCCTAAGCACACACATGTGCCCAGACTTGCATATAAGGAAGCTCACCAAGACTGTTGGAGGCAAGAAAACCTGGGGAGGTATTGGATCTAACCAAGTGAAATTAAGACTTTTGCAGACAAAAAACAAAACAAAACAAAACAAAAAAAACAACCAAAAAACTGGTCCAATATTTATAAGGAATGTGTACTGTGGGTGAACACACTGTGGAAGATTCATATAGCAGCAAAAGTGCTGACTGGGGCTGCACGTGCCAGTTTCGTGAAATGATCTTTTAAAATGAGCCAGACTGAAACACAGAGAATGGAAGCCCGTCTTCTCAGTACCCGACTTAGGGCACATGGCGCCTGTCATTCCACCCCCAGTGCTAACTCAGCCCGTCTTCTCAGTACCCGACTTAGGGCACATGGCGCCTGTCATTCCACCCCCAGTGCTAACTCAGCGCCCTGCTTCTTTGGCCCTCTATGATCTATCAGCTCATGCCTCTAGCTCTCCAGGCCTGTTCTTGGGGCAGGACTCTGCAGATCCAGCCACACTACCACCCTCCTGCAGCCTCAGTCCTGCTCCCTGCTCGGTTCTGCCAGCCCCACACAATGCCCTTGCTGTCCTCTGCCTGCTTTCACACCATCCCTTCCTCTTGAGACAACTTCTCAGCATCCCTATGACCCATCACTCACTGTCAGGCTCCCACTTTCCCCAGACAAACCCACCCTCTGGCCACGCCCCCTCTCTGCCCATCTGATAGCCTTCAGGTCTTCTCAAGCCCTGCTCCTGAGAGGTCTTCTCTGCCCGGTGCTAACTCTCCTCTCAGACAAGGTCAATAGAGGAGCTCTTCACTCTCACTCTCAGCGCAGCCCGGGCCCGCCTTCCCTCTGTTTCCTCCTTCCTCTCTTACTACACCACAGAGCGAAGGTGAGGCCTGTTCACCCTGGCTCTGCTTGGTCTCCTGCAACAAATATTTATTGAAAAGCTATAGGTTTGGGTCAAAAAGCACAGAATATCCTTTTCTCAGTCCAGATGGCTAGATATACAGATCGAACAGAGATTCAAACTCCATTGATCAATTCTGAATTTTGAAATCTTAGTATAACAATAGCACAGAGGGGAGAAATATGAAACACTTCCTGTTTTATATGTATCTTATTTTCTTACACCTCTATAACTTGCACTTACGTAGTATCTTAAAACACCTTCTTAGACCCTACAATCTTAAACATCTTCCTAGATCCTCCAACATTTATAACTTGCATTTACCAACTTTAAGCATCTTTTGTCTGAAGTATCTTATTTCTAAATCACTTTTCTGCCATCATCCAAATTTTTACATTCTCTAACCTATATCACTTGCATCTATCAGTCTTAAACATTTTCCAAGACCCACAAACATTTTTCTCAGGCCTTTAATAAATTTTACATTTTGTATTTTTATCCAATTACTCCTTATGAGTCAGAGGCAGTTGGTTGGTTATTGAGAGCAGTCATTTAATCTGAAGCCTGTGAGCAAGGCAAACCTGTTTTTCCTTTTTAATAAGAGACATAGTAGCTTTAACTAACTGATGAATCGACTAATGAGCTGACACAGTGGTGGATTACCTGGGGTGGAGCTACGCGCCTGTTGGTTTTTAGCTGTTAAGCTATAATTAGCTTAGCCATCAATATGATAAGAGACCTGAGTTGTAGTCTAAATGGCCTATGTATCAATTAAAATGACAGAGACTAGTCCATATTTTATTACCTATACAGTTAGCCCAGGCTCCTGTGTCTCTATGGCACCGAGGGCAGAGGCAGTTCAGGCCCAGAAGATGAAGCCTTTTCCTGTGGAGGAGGAACATGGGAGAGACTGGCCTCACCTTGTCATACGCAGTGTGTGGCAGTCAGTTCTCCAGTTGTTCTCTTGCTTGTCCACAGTTCAGGCTGAGAGGGATTAGGGTATTTATGTCTAGTGGTTATCTACCACAATCCAGGTGGTGTCCTTTGTCATTGTGTCTATATCTTCTTGAAGATTTGGGGGTATTCACTGTTAGGATTTTGGGAGTCTCTCTGTCTGTCATGGTAACTTAAAACACATTAAATGAGTTAATCCTTGTCTGTTCTTAGGGTGTTTTTTTTTTACTCTAAATTGTACCTTACAAACATAAAACAGGAGACTAAATAAAGCTTTAACCTTGTAATTTAACTGCATCACTTCTTATCATGACTTAAAACATATTTCTGAACATATTAAAGGTTTTGATTATTTTTTAAGGTAAGTGACTATCGGTTCCTGTTAGGTCTGGGCCTTAAAAATTACAGGTTTGAATTGAAGATCTTCTAGTACCAAAATAAAACATTTTTAACCTATAAACATATTCCATAAAGAGAGTAGGAACTTTTCTGACCTTTATATGGCATGTCATATAGAACATAACAGTTTCCTGTATGATTAGGTTTATGCTGAAGCCAGTGTCAGAACAGAAAAAGGTTAAGAAGTTGGAGGAAATGGCAGAACTGGCTAGGAGAGCTCAGATCTACTCAGCTTGTTGGGTTGAAAGGAGGGGCTGCTGGAGCCCTGCCAGAGCTCAGGCAAACTGAAAGGAAGAGGGGTGGATTTCAAGAGCCAGCGATTTTTAAAAAAAGATTTTATTTATTTATTATGCATACAGTTACAGTGTTGTACCTGCATGTAAGCCTGCAGGCCAGAAGAGGGCATTACAGATCTCATTACAGATGGTTGTGGGCCACCATGTGGTTACTGGGATTTGAACTCAGGACCTCTGGAAGAGCAGACAGTGCTCTTAACCACTGAGCCATCTCCAGCCTGAGCCGGTGAATTTTTAACCTTTTAAATACTGTAAACCTCTAAAAACTGTTTTTAAATAAAAAATTCCTTAATTTTATTCCTAAAATCATTACCATAATTTACAGAGCAATGTACTTGATATAATGAAAAACTGAAAGACAAAGCTACAACAGACTAAAATACCTCAGGAAAGTATATCTAATTGACATCATATTGCTTTAATCAATAGCTGTAATTTTTTAAACAAAAACCTTCTGTTATCATAGTCATTATTTACATCATTGGATTGCCTGAACTTTTTTTAAATCATAATTGTCCCCCTTCAAGGGTCCATAATTTTATTTCTGTTGTCTATTATAATTTCTAAAGTCATTATAGTTTCCATCATTATAGTTATTTTCATTAAAATTTTCTCCTTTATTGTAACTGTCATATTAATAAAGACATGATAATAAAATATTTAATAAATTATAAAGTGTCTCATAGCTTTATATATTTAAATAACTTTTAAAAGTTGCTTTTGCAATATAAAAATAAAGTATCTTTTTAAAGAGTGAAGTCATAGAATAGAACCACAATTTTTGGAATACAAAACCTGTTTTTTTAACAGTCTAAACAATACAGTGTTTCTAAAATCAGTATCAAGTGCATTATTTTGTTGTTACAAAGTTTAGCTGCCGTCAAAACGTTCTTATATAGGAACACATGAAGGTGTATCTTTAATACCTCCTTAAAGAAACATTGTTTTAAATCCTGTCTTTTATGTCTGATTTTCAAGACAGGAATTGTATAAAAATATTATCCTAATTTAAAAGTATCTTTAGAGACATGTTTCTTTGGTTGACTCAGCCCAGAGTGGCTCCAAACCTCAGTTACAAGTTTTAAGCTAACTTTTTATTACAGATGTTACAGATTTTAAACCATACCCAATAACTTAAAAGCCAATAACCTATAACCAAGGTATGCAGAACATAGTAAACTTATACATTTAAGACCAGTCAGAAACAAAGATGTAGTGGCCAGAAGTGCTTATACATTTAGAATAGACAGATAAGATTTTTCTAGCTGTAATTTCAAGAGAGGAGCACCTTTTTGCTGAATGCAATTCTCGAGGGCACAGAGAATGATTTTGTAGCAGAACTGGTCGCCAGCTTCCCTACCAGAGAAGCCCAGAAGCTGCAGGGCTCCTTTAGGAGTGGCTTCTGAGGATCAAGCATCGCCCTGACCCCTTGGCGGGCTTCTCCGGCAACACCAGACTCCCAGCTGCAGGTGCAGGGCTCCAAGGGCAGCACCAGTTTATCAGTGTTTTGATGTCCCAATTCAGCTGCTTTTTCCCCTAAAAATTCTTGAAATGAGTTAACGCTAAGTCAAGGGGGAAACATCCAGCTTACAAAGTTTTAACCATTTTACTTCTGAAAACAGAGCAACAATTAAGCCACTAAACAAAACGACAGACAGATGTGGACAGACCAGCGCACCAAAGACAACCAATAGAGTCGGGGAGAAGAGGGGAGGGACCCAGATGTCCCAGCAAAGGGACCTAGATGTCCCATAATAAAGGAGTTAAAGACAGGTGCGAGGCACCAAAAAACAAAACGAAAGTGGAAGACAGAAAACAAAACCAAGTTTCAAAGATAGCCCTGCACATTTGGTCTCTCGGAGGAGAGTCCAGACCAGTCCAAGTCCTAAGGGATGGGTTGTACTCCAACCTCCTAGCCAAGAAGAGATTCTGAGTGCCCTCCACACCATGCCCCCAAGGACATTACTGAGTCCAGCTGTTGTCACTTGAATCACCAAAAGGTACCAGAAACAAGACCAAACCAAGAAAAACCAAGACCAAACCAAGAAAAAGAGCTTCACAGGTAAAATTAATTAATTAGTTAATTAATTAATTTTAAAAACCTTAGCTCCTCACAGAGGGCCCAGCTGGCTTGGTGGCATTCACTGTCGTTAACTGAGGGGTGCTCGAGGGTAGGGTACTTCCCGACCAATGCACCAAACTTTGGTGTCCAGGAGACGCCTCACAAACCACACAAACACCCATCTCGGTCAGACAGGGAAGGTTTATTGAATGGCGTCTCTTGGACCCCAACAAAGAATGCGCACTCACATAGACACACATGATGTACGCGTGTGCACACTCAAAATACATAAAATGGGGGCAGGGGACGAGGTAAGTAAAGTATGTGGTCAGTGTGCGTGACGTGCTGCACACAGATCCAAAGCAGGAGCGCCTGGAAGAGCAGAGGCTGGGCCCTCTGGGAAGGCGGCACAGGAGCAGGGTGTGGTAACAGCACACAGAGCCCCGGCCGCAGGCTGCTGTCCAGCACAGCTACAGAGCAGGCAGAGAAGAGCGAGAGAATGGGCTGCCTGGAGCAGCTCCTGATTCCTTAGGAATGGAAGCTGACGGAGGCTCTAAGCAGAAAGGCGCCCGGTTCTGCCTGGTTCAGGATTGGGTCAACTGCCCCCTTAGAACCTGACAGGACCGGGGTTGGGGGCGGAGCTAAACAGCCATTGTTCACTCAGGTGAGACACACCATGGCCGAGCCCGCGAGCAGAGCACGTGATGGAAAGGGGACAGATGTGGCTAATGGCTTCTTATGAAGCCGTCTACACACACGGGAGGACACTGCGCACCCGGCATCGTCCACAAGCTCCACAACCGTCACTATTTTGCCATAACTGCTTCATGTCCCTCTGCACCTACACTCTCTGGAGAGTTTGATGTGACCTTCGAATACTGCGTCAACCCTCACACATCTCAGTGTGTAATTTGGTTTCATACAGCGTCCTGCCTCTCGGCTGGGGTACCTGAGTGCCAGGTCCAGCCGAGTGCCTGCACCACTAGGAGAAGGCAGGGCAGAATTTGAAATGGGGTGGGGAGGAGAGGCGGAGCCTGGGACAGACAGCACTGGATCTGACTGGGAGCACAGGCCCAGCATACCTGAGGGGGTGGAGGGGAGAAAGCCTTACTCAGGAGTCTTGGGCACTGCTCTTTAGTCGAAGGCTTTCCCCGCAGCGATCCTTAGTGAAGCAGCTCTCCCACACGATCCTTGCTTGTTCACACTGGTTTATTTGATGGTGGATATAAGTGCATACACTTTATTTAGGGTGAACCAGGGATTAGCTACCCGGAAGGGAAGCTCATTGGCTGAAGGCTCAGGGCTACTATCTGGACACCTCATTAGCATGGGAAGAGCCCCAGGTGTTATGCCAGTGCCCACGGTCCTGAGGTGTCTTGGTTACATGATCCAGAACAAGTTCATAAGCAGGTAGGGAGCAGCTCCACTCCTAATCTCAAATCTCTGAGATTCCTGGGGTCTGAGCTCACCCAACCTTGCCGGTCCTTATGTCTGTCTAGTAACACGGTCGGTCCCACATGCCCTATACCTTGGAAAGCCCATTTCGTATGTTGACACGTCTTTGTCAAACTAAGAAAGTGAACAATAATTTCTTACCAATAGGCAAATTTCATTAATTGTATCAAAATATCTTATGCTCATTTTGTCCAAACCAGAATCAAAACAGGGACCCCATATGAGACAGAATACATGACCAAGATAGCTACTAGGACAGTGCCATCTACCCCGAGAAACCTGTGCCTGCAGCAGCAGCCTGTCCCCATGTTAATGCTACCACCAATGCACCTGCTTTGAGACAGAATGTGAAGAAGGAGCCAGGAACGTCTGTTCACATAATTAACAGTGAGCAGTTGTAGCCTAGCAAACAGTACTGACTTCCCATTCTGTGCCTACCTCCGCAGCTCAACCTCCTCACCTCCCAGCCCACCTCCCGCTCCACCTGTGGAAAGAGCTGCCCCTAGTAACTGGCTTTATCAGAAGACTGTCCTGACCTTGCTGTGAAAGCCATAATTTTCTTTCTTTACGAATTCTGCAAATCTAAACCACAAATTTACCACATTCTGTAAAATAAATAAATAAATATTTAAAAATAAACATTAAATTAATGGCAATCCATTGGTGTAATTAACTAAAACCAAAGCTCTTTGAAGGAGTGAGTCCCACTTGGAAGATGATAGTCCAGATTCTCTCATTTCCAAAGGCGGCTGCTCGAGACTCTGTGGTAAAGGCGCTTGTCACCAAGTCTGACAACTTGACTTTGGCGTTCAATCCCCAGGACCCACAAGATGGTAGGAGAAAATTGACTTACATATACACATACAGGGGAGAGCAGGGGAGGGAGGGAGGGCTGGAGGGACAGAAGGAGGGAGAGATTCAAAATTTAGAAATTAGTGTTAATTTTCTAAAGGACTGTAGGGTGGGTATTCTAGAGCATCTGAGAATTCAGTCATATCATTGATCTCAATGGGAACAGTTGAAATATTTCCCGTGAGTCCCTGTGTTCATCTTTATTTGGCTCTTCCTTGAGTGGCAAATGTAATCTTCTCTAAGTGGTGGAAGTTTTTGCTTTGCTCAGAATTGTCCTGGCTCTTTGGCAGTTTAACTGCGGGCATAGGCTGGGGAGACGGTGCTGGTCAGAGTGCCTGGTGGGTAGCCCATCTGGAACTCCAGAGCTCCCCCAGAATGTGGAGGCGGGGTCCTGGGAGCGAGATGGACAGCTAGCCTGGCTATTGTTTCAGAGAGCTCTACATCCAACTGAGAGACACTATCTCAAAAGCAAGCAAGCAAGACCCCTGCAGTAGACCTCAGCATGCACATGCAGGCATGCACTTGTACATACCCATATCCCCAACACATGTGAACACACATGCACGTGAACACACACCACACATATACCAACTTTTAAAAAATGGAGTCATCTTAATACCTAAACTATTCATTCTTTTCATCCTAGTTCAAGATGGAATTTAGTGAGAAGAATTGAAAAGAGTATGGCAAACGAGATCAGTCAAGGGAAATTTAGTCTATCATTTCAAAAGTAGAGTAAGGTCTGTTCATTTAGAACTAAGCTGTATCCTTGGAGTAAAAGTTTGAATGGGGTAAGTTACTTTTCTACATTAGAAATTAGATACCACACAGGGAACTGTACTTCTGACTTAAAGAAATGGATGGGGGAATATATAGCATGATTACTTACAGGTTGCTGGTTTGTCCTCACACATCTCACTCTGGAAAACATGCAGCAGTGTGTTACAGGACAGGCTGGAAGGAAGGGGGGAGCAGAGGTCTCGTTAGCTCTGAAGACAAGCTCAGCCTGAGGCCACGATGCTGACAGCAGGGGAAAGTGGGAAGGTCCTAATCATGGAAGGGGAGAGAGATAAATACAGAGAAGAGGCTAAGGAGTTCCCACATATGAGGACAGAGCCTAACACTACTGTCTGTAAAAGTAACCTATATTCACCTGTTGTAATTGTCCTCTCGGAGGCTCACTGTCTCTGTCTGCTAACCTAGGCCTACTCCTGGAAGCTTCTAGCCGCCATACAATCTAATCTAGACCTAGAATGGTTTCAACCTCCAGGACTTGCTACTGAATAAGTTCATCCTTTCTAGCTCTTTCTGAACTCTGCCTGGCTGCTTCTCAGTCTCTGGCTTGTTCCATCTTTAAGCTGTGTCTAGCTTGTTCTGCAGCCTGTTTCTGTAAAACTCTCCCAGTAAAACTGCCTTCTTCTCTCTGCCTCACCCCCTAGGTAGCTTCCCTTTCCATTCATCTCATGAGAGTTGGGCGTATCCTGTTCTGTCAAATCTTTCTCTGATTTGTCACTTTGTTTGCCACTCAATTAGACATCACTTTCAGACATGGGTGCTTCCTTCTACAAACCAACTTTACCTTCATTGTTTGGGAGTAAAGGCATGTGCTAAGAATGTGTCTGTATTGCAGCCAGAGGGATTAAAAGTGTGTGCTAAGGCTGAGCCACATCACAAATAGAAACAGGTTTTTCAGATAAACACAATTTCGGGGTTCACAGTGTGATCAAATCCTGAAATCATTGTCCCTTGGGAGGATTCCTACCCAGATTCCCTGAGAAGTAACTTTTTTACCTGAGGCAAAAAGGAAACGTGATTTGTAATAATAACAGTAATAATGTTGTCAGGAACAGGTTTGGGTGAAGAAGAAGTCTCACCAGTTGTGGCTGTGCATGTAAATGGTTCAGCTGTTTGGGAAAAGTGAATTTTCACAAAGTTAAGCATGGACTTTCCATGTGATCCAGAAGTCTGCCCTTAGTTATATACCCAAGAGAAGATGTATTTACACAGCAAAAATCTATATGGTGGAGCTAGAGAAGTGGTTCAGAGGATAAGAGCACCGACTGCTCTTGCAGAGAACCCGTATTCAATTCCCAGCACCCACATGGTGGCTCGCAACAACATATAGCCCCAGTTTCAGGAGATCTTTTCCCTCTTTTGGCCTCTGAGGGCCCCAGCACATGTGTGCTACAAACTAAGCAGATGCAGGCAAGATGCTCATACACATACAATCCTTTTAAGTGTTTGAGGTTATACACTAATGTTCATATGCACATAATTCATAATAAACAAGATGTAGAAATGGCTTGCAAGTCTGCCTGACAGACTAACAAAGACATACAGGCTAACACATCCATACAATGAAGCACTGTTCAGTCATAAGAAGGAATGAAGCGTGGGATACGCTACTCCACACATGACCCTTAACTCACCACAAAAAGGACAGAAAACAGTTCTGCACATTGTCTGAGCCTATTTCTGTGAAGACAACAGAATAAGAAAAACTCATAAACACACATAAAGGTCTGTTCCTGTGTGCACAGAGAATAGACTAGTGGCTTTTCTAGGGGCTGGGAGGAAGAGGAGGAAGAAGGAGGAGGAGGAGGAGAAGGAGGAGGAGAAGGAGAAGAAGAAGAAGAAGAAGAAGAAGAAGAAGAAGAAGAAGAAGAAGAAGAAGAAGAAGAAGAGGAGAGACTGTTGGTAGTTCATGGTTTATTTTTTTGATAATGTATTTTGATGAAGCTTATGAATATATTATTTCTTTTACACTTTTCAGAAACACTGAATTGCACATTCAAAAATATTTTGCTATATTTCTAATTATGTGTGTGCATATCTGTGTGTGCATATGTGCATGTGGTGGTTTGAATGAGATGTCCCCATAAGTCTCAGGCATTTAACCACAGGGTCCCCAGTTGGAGCCATTAGGAGGTGTTGACTTGCTGGAGGAGGTATATCTCTGGGGTCAGGCTTTAAGGTTTCAAATGCCTCCAGACAACCCCAGTGCTCTCTCTGCCTGCTGCTTGTGAATCTTGATGTGAGCTGTCATCTACTGCATCTCATCACCATGCCTGCCTGCTGCATGCCAAGCTCTCCACCATGGTGGCAATGAGCATCTATCTTTGTGGAGCTGTAAGTCCCTCGAAAACCTTTCTGCCTGTAAGTTATTGTGGTCATGGTGTTTTATCCAGCAATAGAAAAGTAACTAAGACAGTGCGTGTGAGTGCAGTACCCTCAGACGCCAGAAAAGGGCATTGGCTGCCCTAGAGCTGGAGTTGCAGGCTGCCTGACCTAGGAGCTGAGAACTGATCTAGAGTCCTCCGCAAAAGCTGCGCATGTGCTAAATCACTGAACCATCTCCCCAGACTCCAAACGGTAGATTTTTAAAGGTGAATTTTATGGAATACAAATTATACCACGACTTAAAAAAAAAAAAGTGGTTAGTAGATGGAGTCAGGCATGGTGCACACGCCTTTTATCCCAGCATTTGAGAGTCAGAGGCAGGTGAATTTCTGTGAATTTGAGGCCAGCCTGGTCTACAGAGTGAGTTCCAGGCCAGTCAGGGCTATATGTAGAGAGACTCTGTCTGGACAAAATAAACCAACCAAATAAAAATGTTGAATATTAAAAGTGTTCTAAAAATAGAAAGAGACCTAGGAATAAGCTACACTACTGTTGCAAGTCATAAAGCATCCTTCAGCTCTGATCTGAAAGTCCCATACTGGAGTGGGCTCTGTGGGTGAGTGTTTGCCCTAAAAGCCTAGTGACATGAGCTCAATCCCAGGCCCACAGTGGAAGGAGAGACCCAACTCCTGAAAGTTGTTTCCTGGACACAAGCCACAGGACTCACATGCATAGCACACGCACAAATACACACATGTAAACATGCTTTTTAAAAAACCCTTCAAAGTTCTTGTGTCTTTTATCAGGAGTAAGTCTCCGAGAGAGCTTGGCGGTACCATAAGTCATTCCATATCTGGACACGCTCAGCTATGGCAGGAAAAGAGCCCACCCAGGGGCTTCTCTGAGAGTGCGCCAGCCTTCCCAAGATGGACAGGGTAAGCAGGTTCTGTCAGGCGCTCGGGGCACCAACTTTCCTCTTTGATTGTGATTTAATAGTTCAAAGTGAATCATTTAATTCTCAGGGTGCCAAAACCATTTTCTTCTCTCTTTTAAAAAATTTTATTTTATGGGTTTGTGTTGTCTGCTTGTATGTCTGTGCACCATGTGCATGTCTGTGGCCAGAAAAGGCCAAAAGAGGGTGTTGGATCCCCTGGACCTGGAGTTGCTGATGGTAGTGAGCTGACATGTGAGCCTCTGGGCCTTAAGCCTGAGTCCTGTGCAAGAACAGCCAATGCTCTTAACCACTAGGCCAACGTTCCAGCCCCCTGTTTTCTTCTATGTCAAATAAAACACTGGAGAGTCCTCTGCTATGGCATATGACATATTGTGGCATGTCATCTCCATGTCTAATCAATTATGTGTTTGATACAAGGCAAAGAACATAGGATGATGGACAATTGGACCTAGGGTCAACTTTTAGTTGACCACTCGGATGGTCTTTGTCCTTGGTGGAGAGATTTCAGTTCTTGGGACTTCGGCTGCCTCATCCAGGGATCTGGGACATTCCCCCCCACACACCGTGTTACACTAACAGTAAAGCCCATACCAGTGAAGTATTTGACCTACTTCCTTCACTAGGACTGATAGCAGAACCAGATCGGCCTGTGGAAGAGTGAGGAGCAGCTGGGAGTGAAGGCTGAGTGTAACTGGCCAGTGAGAGGCCATGTGACCAGGAAGTCATTAACAATGCCTCGCAGGAAGCACAGACTCGCTACGGCTTGATGGCTTGACGTGGTTTATCTCCTAAAAGTTCATGGTGTTGAGAGGGAGTAGAGCCTTTAAGAGGTAGGGCCCAGTGGGGGTAATCAGGCAATTACAGCAGTGAGTTACGTGTGTGAAAGAGCAAGGCCATCCTGTATGGACTGCCACTGCCACACGAGTAAAAAATGTTAAAGATGTAAAGGAAAACACCACTTGCACATCTAACACTCCTCATCCTTCTTCTGGGACGTACTCAGTGACTCGGGCCTCAGCAAACACTGTTGAGTGCTGTGCTGAGTGCTGTGTGCTAGGGTGCTGTGCACTGGGTGCTGGGTGCTGTGCACTGGGTGCTGGCTGCTTGCCAGAGTTAGCCAGTCAGTCAATGTGGGAACCACGACTGGGGAGTGAGGATGATTATAGGAAAGGCAGAAAGAAGATACAAGAGACAGATATGGGAGGGCTACTGGTCAAAACCATGCCAGTGAGCAAGTGTACTTTCTCAGTGTCTTTTAAAGGCAAACAACAGGCTGGTGAGATAGGTCAGTGGTTAAGAGCACTGACTGATCTTCCAGAGGTCCTGAGTTCAAATCCCAGCAACCACATAGTGACTCACAACCATCCATAACGAGATCCGATGCCCTTTTCTGGTGTGTCTAAAGACAACAACAGTGTGCTCACATACATAATATAAATAAATCTAAAAAAAAAAGGCAAGCAACACAAAGCATGACAAATTCCAGGAAGATAAACAATGATCATAAATCCTTATGTGGAAAGTTTATGGTACACAGTGTTTATGTTTGACTAAGGCCATTTTCTTCAGACTAGGACAGTCTCAAGGATGTATACCATAAGCAGAGGTATAACGCACATCTTAATTAAAAACAAAGACAGATGTCAGCAGACTCATCCATGATTAATAAGAAGCAAGAAGTCAGTCAAAGTTAACTCAAGAAGTACTCCCCATATGTGCTGGGTGCTGAGTCCTGGGTGCTGGGTGCTGAATTCTGGGTGCTGGGTGCTGAGTCCTGGGTGCTGGGTGCTGAATTCTGAGTGCTGAATTCTGGGTGCTGGGTGCTGAGTGCTAGCCACACATCCCTGCCCTCTAGGCAGGAGCTCAGCTCTCACTGCTCTTGAGAACAGAGTGAAGGAGAGATCCAAGCTTTTAGTAAGGTTCTAGAAAGTGCTTCAGGGCAGTGGTGGCGCACGCCTTTAATCCTAGCACTTGGGA